>JAGDYQ010000113.1:1741676-1787787 GCA_021962125.1 Bulinus truncatus
TACATTTTTTTACTCAACATCTCAACAGCGGCAAGGAAACAACACTGTCTGCCCAGCGTCAAACTGTCAACTATAAGTGACACGAGGAGACAACAGCGGAACATTCTTTCATAACCAACTAGACAAGTTTCCTTTTTTTAAAAGGTAAACTCTCTCACAAATTGTGCACAGGTGTTTGAACGGCCCGTCGTTTAATGTACACCGTAAGACTAGTTTTACAGGTAGGCTTATGTATCGGTCCTTAAAGGGTTAAGGGGGGGCGAGAGGAGGGTTTGAGAGCGAGTCCCATGCTTTTTTTCCCCACTTAACGTATGTTTACAATATGACTCATAGTTTAACGTGTACATTTCACACTTGTTTTGTTTACTAAAGATTTGGCTCCGTATAAGAGGGCAGCCTCAACCATTGTGTTAAATACAGACATAATCTAATAAATGTCTCCATGGGCAAAAAACAACGGCAACAATATCAGCTCATCAACAGCAACAATATCAGCTCAACAACAGCAACAATATCAGCTCAATAACAACAACAATATCAGCTCAACAACAGCAACAATATCAGCTCAACACAACAACAATATCAGCTCAACAATGGCCAATTAGCCAAGAAAATAAGAAAATGGCGATGGATCCTGATTTATATTTCCCGGTAATCAGCTGACAGTGTTACTAGGCGGGCCCCGTATTGGAACCCGCGGGGGATAGAGGGCGGCAGGTAGAACGAAATTAAAATGGAGAACAGTCGAAAGCTAAACTGTGGAGGTAAGGGGATTCATGGGTGAAATTTTAAACTCTGAACCCATTCCGTACTACTCGACAGGGCAGCCCCTTGGGGTTTGCTTTTAGGTTCCCAAGATTCCCAACCAGCGGCTTTACACTAAGCCATCCACATCCCCCTCTATTTTTCTTTTCCAACGGCCCTCGAATTTTGACTTTGACAAGGACACGCTAACATGTAAGATCTGAATATCCCTGGATATAATGCGAGCGAATTATGAGCTAAACGGTTCAAGCCAAGAGCAAGCAGTACATTCTTCTGCAATTTTAAGTTTATAGTCAGTGGTACTTAAATATAAAGACAGAATATGTATGGATACATAATGTGTATATTAGGGACGGGTGGTCGTGCGGTAAAGCGTTCAACTGTCGACCTGAAGGTCCCTGGCTCGATCTCCGGTGAGGGCCAAAAGATATTTGAGATCATGGTGTAGAGTTCCGCTGTATCTCCCGTGATGCCTCCACGCTTGTTGCACTATTGGATACGGTGAGGATGAATAAAGGACAACCATTAAAATCTTCCCAATAGTCGTCGTCGGCATCCGTCCGTCTCGAGAGACGATGGTGTAGCTAAGTTGAGTCTACAAAACACCGCCGAGAATGGCTTTGCAGTCCGACTCGGGAGTGGCAATCCCTGCCGCACTTGTCACACTTGAAGATAGTTGGTTGTTGTAGTTGTTGTTGTAGCTGTTCTTTTTTCCGCTTCTTCCCAATAGTATTTCATAGGAATCTAAGAGATTTCATCTCATCCTTCCAGTGACATCACACGCAGTATACGTATGGATGTTCACTTGTCTCACAAAAGTAAAATTAGAATATGTTCAGTTTCTTTTGCAATCGTCAACTATTTATATTTGTATCAATAATAACCCAAAATGTTTGACACCACTTTCTAAAACTGAAATTAACTTGCGGAACTAAATATGTGTGACATGTCTACGTTGAATTGGTTCATGTTTATGGGGCAATTAACGATCAATTGGTCTGTGCCATCAAATTGGTCTGTGGCATCAATTAGTCTGTACACATACGGCTGTGTTGATAGTGGAGGCGGAGTGTCTTTTTAATTGCGAGAATGACCTGAACAATGACACGCCAGGTCAAATTGACCTTACATGCTCTTCTAAAGATCTAAGTAGCGGTTAATTTTTTTTTTAGAACTTTTCGGGTTTTAAAGGATGAATGTATGTGTGTGTATGTGCACTTTAGGGTACGTTGTGACCAGTGTCAAACCTAGGGATTTTGGGGCCCGGGGGCTTGGTCATTTTGGGACCCGTGCATTTTGACATTCGACAACACCATGACATGAGATAATGTACTTAATATTTAATGTAGACAATTTTTTGGGAGACCCCCACCCATCAAGCTGGGGCCCGATGGGCTTTCGATTTTAATCCCCTCCCCCCACCCTAGGCACGCCTCTTATTGTGACGTGGCTGTATCGTTACTAGGTCTTTGTCTAGGGATATGAATGCGTAATGATTTGTGGTGACGATATTTATGTCCACATAACACAACACGTTCAACGTAGCCTGAACACCATTAAACACTGGAGCTGGTACTGCAACATCAAGTTTAATTTAGTATAAATGACTCATGACTCAATCATTCACATAGACCCATTCAGGCTGAACATACAATTTCTATTGACGCACAAGCACAAGCTAAATGTACTGGAGCAATATAACGGTTAGCTTTCCCGTTATCCTGCTGTAAATAAACGATCCATTGTATGCCGTTTTCCTAACGAACGGTAAATCGTGTTCTGTTCTTCTAAATAACGGCGTGTTGTGTTCCGTCATTTTAACAAACGATGTGTCGTGTTCCGTTCTTTTAACAGACCGTATGTCGTGTTCCATTATTCTCCTAACCAACAATAAGTGGAGTTCCATTGTTCACATAACAAACGGCATGTCGTGTTCCGTTATACTCCTAACATACGGTATGTCGTGTTCCGTTATACTCCTAACAAACGGTATGTATTGTTCCGTTATACTCCTAACAAACGATGTGTCGTGTTCCGTTATACTCCTAACATACGGTATGTCGTGTTCCATTGTTCTCATAACAAACGGTATGTCGTATTCCATTCTACTCCCAGTACTAAACATCCTGGCGCTATTATTGTGTCCACTTAATAGAATTGACACATTTAATGGGTATGCCTAATTAAATGGAGATTTCAAACTTGTTCTTTTCAGGAACAATAAATGTGAATAAACATGGACGTCTGGACTAACGGCCTTTAATTACCCGAACAAATTTAACTTAAATTTATTCTAACCATTCACAAATGCAATAAATTCGCAATTGACACTGCTAGTACTAACCGGATTCAAACCCACGTCCTGTAAACTCACTGTTAACTAAATACTGGCACAAGAGGTTCTCACCTAACGTTCAACAATACAAACTAATCCTCTCGTCTGGCCCACACAGTATACATCTTATCATTAGGGTACCACAAGACCCCTCCTTCCCTCCCCCCCCCCCAGTTTTCTAAATATTCCGTTAAATTTTCATCATCACGCACCCCGCGTGGCAATGTCTCTTCCCAAAAACATTTGACCTGTCAAAATGCACGTGCTAGAAACTGGTTGGTCAAATTATTCTTCTTCCTTTGGCTCCACAGCCCATTTAGGGCCCTGGCCTGCCATTCTTACTCTTGTCCACTTTTCCCGATCCATGGTCTTCTTCCTCCTCCACTCTCTCACTCCTATGGCTGGTCAAATGATCATTAGATTTATGTACGAAACTGACCTCTACATTGTAACAGTGTATATGTGTATGTGTATGCGTTGGATGGAGAGACGGGTCAGACCGACTTATGCATAGAACGGCGGATGGAGAGATGAGAGTAGGAAGTGAGAGAAAAACGACTAGGATGAAAAAGAAATAAAGTGAGGGGGGAAAAACGCAATATAACGATAAAAAACCAAACTATAAATGTAATATCGTTCATCGTCTTTCTCTTTGAACTGGGGAACAAAAGAAATCATACCATAGAGTATGGAATAGGAAGGTTGTTTACGTACATCAACAACGTGTATGGATATTTCAATTGATTTGTTCATTCTTTTAATGCATATTATTGAACTTTTTTTTTTTTTTTTTGCCTTTGCAAACAAAAATAAAAATCTAATTAGTGTTGTTTCTTTTCTTCACAACAACCAAAAGGATAAATTATTAACAAAAAAATATTAAATGAAAAAACAACATAATACCCGTGCGAGGAATCGAACCTGGGTAGCAAATATTAAAAGAAAAGCAAGTAGCTTACTTGCCACCACATCACGCAAACTTAAGTCACTTGCATGATGTTGTTAAAACTCTTTAAAATTCTGTTTATAAAATCAAAACATAACACAGGCCGGCGTGGGTTCCAAGAGTTTACTATTCTTTTAACATTGACAACGACAACAATATCACGGCCATCTTCTTGTCGGCTTCTTACGTCACTGTCTCTACTGCGTCATCGCGTTCACTATGTAGACTGTACGGTGCGCACCGAGAGGGTCGTAACAATATTTTATAAAACTGCTCGATTATTTTACACTTGCACTTGACGTGTAAGCTCTAAAAATAGAATCTTATTTTGTAATTTAAAAATAAATGTAAGCTCTATTTATTTAAAAAAAAATATGAAATAATATGATAGCTGAGAACTTTATGAAATAATATGATAGCTGAGAACTTTATCAAATAATATGATAGCTGAGAACTATATGAAATAATATGATAGCTGAGAACTTTATCTGTATGGAAATTTTGCAGAATTTTTTTTTTAGATTTTTGGTTGAAAGGCGAAAGTGTAATGTCATTGTTAATGTTTGAGACAACACTAGATGTAAATAGAGACAACACAAGATGTAAAGTGAGACAACACTAGACGTAAATGAGACAACACAAGATGTAAACTGCGACAACACAAGATCTAAAGTAAGTCAGCATTGTCTTCAACGAAATATCGCAGACTAATACAAATCATGAAGGTCCAAGTTAAAGTCATCACTAAATAGAGATACGCACCAAGATATGGCAACATAGACAATTTATCATAAATACAGAAATTTATATGTATTTTGTTCAGACAATTGATGTGTAATTTCGTGATCCCGTTTTGGTATCTGTTCATTTACATACATCTATGAGGCTAATGATAAAAGATGACTCTGATTACACGTCAAGAATCAATTTTAAAAGATTTAGAACCACTGCATTTAAAGAAAAATATACCATAAAAAAAATTATATATATATATATATAATAATCCCAATTCCTGTTTGTATGTGTATTCGCATAACCAAAAAAGAGCTCATTGGTTATAAACGTAAATTTCCAATGAAAGTAAAGTTAAATTGAATGTTGGTGCAAAAAAGTAAACAAGTTAAGTTCCATTTAGCCATAAAGGGTCATCGGGACAGATGAAGTGTATAATTGTAGAATTCATCTCTGTAGCCTCGTCATGTAATGGGGGGAGGGGATTGTGTGGTTAGCCTCACACCCAGCTGTTTTTACTTCTACAAATAAAGTCACGTGACCATTTAAAGCTGACTGAGCTTGAGAAACTTTGAACTTAATTTCCCAAGAACCTGAAAAAAAATTTAGTAGTTAGGCTATATATATATACAACTGAAATCAGAACGTTACATGTTACTTTCAAATGAGGTGGACATTTTTACTAGTGAGTCACAGCCTGCGTTATAGACGACAAAAGAGGTCAACATACCTGGGAGGTCATCTTCTCCTGGTCTTATTTCTGGACAAATTGGTTGATCGTCTGGGTCGAACAGTTCTGTGGAAACAAAGTAACAGATATTTGTTACGAAATATAGTAACAGATATTTGTTACGAAATATAGCTTATAAAGTAAACAAAAACACATACACGAGACGAGTACGACAATACCATGACATAAACACATAACACACACACATACAGAGACGTACCTAGGGTGGGGGGAGGAGGGGGGTCCAAACTCGAAAGTCCCCCCGGGCCCCAGCTTGAGGGGGGCCCCAAAAATTTTTTTTACATTAAATATTAAGTACATTATCTCATGTCATGGTGTCGCATGTCAAAATGCAGGGGCCCCCAAAGAGGCCACGCCCCGGAGCCACGAATCCCTAAGTTCGGCACTGCACACATACACACACACAAACATACACACACACATATATATATCCTTACTGAACACAGATACATTTTAACGAAGTGGAAACAGCAAAAATAGTGGTGGGACGATTCATAGAGATAAGAATTGGTTAATCAGTTTCTTTGATTGATTCATTGATCTTCGATCTGACCAATGTTTTGACCATAACGTATGTTAGTGCAATAAAGCAGAATCGGGCTGGGGGGATTGCAAATGGTGATTGAAAGAAGAATCATTTAGATCAAATATATACATATATATTCGAATAATCCCGATTCCTGTTTGTATGTGTATTCGCATAACCAAAAAAAAAAGAGCTCATTGGTTATAAACGTAAATTTCCAATGAAAGTAAAGTTAAATTGAATGTTGGTGCAAAAAAAGTAAACAAGTAAAGTTCCATTTTAGCCATAAAGGGTCATCGGGACAGATGAAGTGTATAAGTGTAGAATTCATCTCTGTAGCCTCGTCATGTAATGGGGGGAGGGGATTGTGTGGTTAGCCTCACGCCCAGCTGTTTTTACTTCTACAAATAAAGTCACGTGACCATTTAAAGCTGACTGAGCTTGAGAAACTTTGAACTTAATTTCCCAAGGACCTGAAAAAATTTAGTAGTTAGGCTATATGACTTGCACAAACTCATCCTAGTTAAGCCATATAGCTTACATCAGCTCGTCCTAGTTAGGCCATATAGCTTACATCAGCTGACGTCCTAGTTAGGCTATATAGCTTACATCAGCTCGTCCTATTTAACCATATAACAGGCGACAAACTCATCCAAGTTCTATGCTCGAACCCCATCCCAGTGCTAAGTGGCTCCCCAGGCAGGTAGCATTTGTCCCAATGTGTGAGCCATCGATGTAATCATAACATGGAGAATGTCAGGCCCCCAGCCCGGCGTGGGAGTGGCGACACCCACATCTGGCACAAAGAGGAGAGGAAGAAAGGCAAGCGGGGGTTAACTTGCTTGTTTAACTCTCTTGTTGCTGTGTTGTTGGCATGGTCGCATGACTTGATCAGCATTTCCCCCGCCACTCGGTGTTGTTACAGTCAATATTGTTTATGTACATAAGTGTTGTTACAGTCAATATTGTTTACATACGTGCATATGTTTCCTAAAATCTCAAGAAGTCGTCAGACACTGAAACGCAACATGTTTTATTACTATTGTTATAGTTCGGTTATTTGTTGGATTTGGTTGCTATTGTTATTGTTTGGTTATTTTTTGGCTTTGGTTTTCGTCGACGTTGTATACAGAAAATATGTTTCGGTTTTACATAACATTGCTGCTGATTTCAAAATAGTTGGTTTATAGGGGGTAGTGTCGGTCTACTGTACAAACAAAAAGAATCTCTGCCCTCCTAAACGTATTACGTGCACCAAGAGAAGTGCTAATACATGCCACAGTGTCCCAGAATGGTCAGGAAATGTCCCAGAATGGTTAGGAAATGTCCGAGAATGGTTAGGAAATGTCCGAGAATGGTAAGGAAATGTCCGAGAATGGTTAGGAAATGTCCGAGAATGGTAAGGAAATGTCCGAGAGGAAATGTCCGAGAATGGTAAGAAAATTTCCAGAATGGTAAGGTAATGTCCGAGAATGGTAAGGAGATGTCCAAAATGGTAAGGAAATGTCCAGAATGGTAAGGAAATGCCAAGGTCTCTACCATGGTCTCTTCTGTCATTTAAATCCGTCTATTTTTCTGCACCCAATATGATTTAATTCTTGCTTTTAAAAAAACGTAGATTTGTGTTTCTAATGATATATTCTTATAACATATACAGTGAACTAATGAATAAAACTATACTTATAGTATATAAAGTGAACTAATAATGAAAACTATACTTATAGTATATAAAGTGAAGTAATAAATGAATCTATACTTATAGTACATTAAAGGGAACTAAAAAATTAAACTATTTTTAGATTATATAAAGTGAATTCATAAACGAAACTTTTGTTATAGTATATAAAATGAACTAGTGAATTAAACTATACTTATGAATGAAACTATACTAATGAATAGAACGGTAACTTATCTGCAGTTATTCACTTCCACCACCCTACTTTTCTTTTGCATCGACCAGATGGGAATGGGAGGGGGGGGGAATAAAAGGGATTGGAAGCGTTTGGGGGGGGGGTCCGTTTTCCCCCAACCCGCCAACTGTTAACCTTAAAAAAATCTGGTCACTTAACACAATTTATAATCTCTATAAAATGTGTGATTTTGTTGTGCTTGATAGTGTATAACAGAAAACACAAAGGTGTAATACAGCCCGTGATCCATGTTTTTTCACTTTTCACTGTTTGATCCGGTTCATGCTTTTAATTTCAATCACATTCAATGTAAATTTCTACTTATAAATATCCACCCATCTGTTCTTGGTAGGAACCCATTGTGGAACGCGATTCGAACATTTTGCCGACCCTTGATCTAGAAAGAACTAACAAATTGATTAATATATATATATATATTTAATCGTTTAGACTTTAGACTTTTATTGGATTTTCAGATACTTCACATGAAATGTACAAAATGTAAACAGTAATGTAATTATTAACAATAAACATGGAAATTATACTACACAGTTTCTGATGACGTAAATATGAACCTTTTTTTTTAATGCCTCGCAGAATGCTACATAACATTTCACTTTTATTGCACTTTACTATAATTTGCTTATGTTTAAAAAAAAAACGGTAGATCCACAAGGTACCTATATAGTGTATATCAGTGCTTCTCAAAGTGGTGGGCCGCAGCCCCCTAGGGGGCCGTGGACAGCCCGGAGGGGGGGGGTAATTTCGGTAAATGTGACACATAAAATATAATTAACCTAATGTATTGTATGTAAATAGTGTTAATATATGTTGCATCCTTTCACTCTTTCATTGTTAACATTAGAAAAAGCATGTATTGACTAGTAAAAGTTTGCATATAGAAGTTTAAAATTATAAATTTAGGCAATCTTAAACCAAAAAAAAAAAATAGGGGTGGCCGCGACATATTGATTGACGTTCCAAGGGGGGGCCGTGACTTCAAAAAGTTTGAGAAGCACTGGTGTATATGACACCATTTTTCAACCTCCCCCCCCTCCACCGCCATTTCCCCCAACTTTTCTGGGCCCAGCGTCGTGACCTACTTTGGACAACGCTGATGAATTAAGTATTTGGAGGTTTTGAAAAAACCGTTTCGGGATTGAGGAGTCGTGGCGTGAGACTGGTGGACTGACCTATATTCCACATTAAAAAAAATACGATAATAATCTGATAAATGGTAAGAGAGATAACTCATAAAAATTACTGGACAGGGGCAGACAATTATTACTTCCTGTGCCCATTCTATACAACCGAATTTCATCTATCTATCTATCTATCTATCTATCTATCTATCTATCTATCTATCTATCTATCTATCTATCTATCTATCTATCTATCTATCTATCTATCTATCTATCTGTTTGTCTGTCTATCTATCTATCTATCTATCTATCTATCTATCTATCTGTCTATATATCTCTCTGTATGCCTGCCTGCCAGTCTGTCTATCTGCTGTCTCTCTATCAATTTATCTATATGTCTGTTTGTATGTCTGTTTATATGTCTGCTTGTATGTATGCCTGTCTGTCTGTCAGACTGTCTAGTTATAAAGCTTTGAACGGCTTTCCTATCGCATGTTCTTCTCGGGGCAACTTCGACCTATGTGTGTATCTATCAATAAGACGTCTCTGTTACATGTACTATCAATAAGACGCCTCTGTTACTATCAATAAGATGTCTGTTACTATCAATAAGATGGCTATGTTACTATCAATAAGACGTCTCTGTATAAATAAGACGCCTCTGTTACTATCAATAAGATGTCTGTTACTATCAATAAGATGGCTATGTTACTGTCAATAAGAAGTCTCTGTTACTATCAATATTGACATATTTAGGTCAAGTCTACATTGTTGCCTAGTGTTGTTGTTTTATATCGAAAATATTTGTACAATAAAAAGATATAAGTGGAACAAGAGCGAAGGAAGGGTACTGTGGGTTTTGCGACTGCTCAAGGCGCCGAACAAGGGGCGTCGAACCAGGAAAGGGGTGCCCAAAGAGCGCTGTTAAATGTTGTTGTACTCTTCAGATTTGGAGGAGGGCGCAAAAAAAGGATCTCTTACAGGGCGCCACAATGGCTAACTGTGGCTCTGAAATGGACTTCCTCTAATTGAAGATTAAAATATAATTCACAATAACCATTCCCCGTATAATGAAGTCATCTTCCAGTGTACAACAAACATTACAAGTCATCTCCCGGTGTACAACAAACATTTCAAGTCATTTATCTCCCAGTGTACAACAAACATTACAAGTCAGCTCCCAGTGTACAACAAACATTACAAGTCATCTCCCAGTGTACAACAAACATTTCAAGTCATTTATCTCCCAGTGTACAACAAACATTACATGTCATTTATCTCCCAGTGTACAACAAACATTACAAGTCAGCTCCCAGTGTACAACAAACATTACAAGTCATCTCCCAGTGTACAACAAACATTACAAGTCATCTCCCAGTGTACAACAAACATTACAGGTTATCATTGTGCTATGTATTTAAACTCAAAATTTGTTTTTAATATTTTTTGTTCTTTCAACCTATGTAAATAATACAAGCACATTATTACATTGGAGGCGCCTGACGCCCACAGACCACACATGGGGAGCGCCCTGGGGGCCGAGGCAGGAAGGTAAGAGGGTAGGCCCAGAGAATTCAAATTTTTAAGCCAAATGTTTACACCTGCTGCCGACAAAAAAACCTATTTGGAGAGACGAAAAAAAACTTGATGAGGAAGTTGTCTAGGCTATAAAATGTCATTCGCGGTTATGCCTTGATAGGCAGTAGAATTGGCGGGAACAAGGGAAAGGTTTGACACTTGAGTCGGAACATTATTTTTTTTTGTCGGTTATAAAATGTTGTAGGCAGAACATGTTCTTTTCGTTGGGTTCTTGGCTCTGTAGCCGATTTCATTTGATATATGTGTTACGAGAACTGTAATGTTATAGTCATACATCTGGGTTATGTGTTACGAGAACTGTAATGTTATAGTCATACATCTGGTTTATGTGTTACAAGAACTGTAATGTTTTAGTCATACATCTGGGTTATGTGTTACAAGAACTGTAATGTTATAATCATACATCTGGGTTATGTGTTACAAGAACTGTAATGTTATAGTCATACATCTGGGTTATGTGTTACAAGAACTGTAATGTTTTAGTCATACATCTGGGTTATGTGTTACAAGAACTGTAATGTTATAGTCATACATCTGGGTTATGTGTTACAAGAACTGTAATGTTATAGTCATACATCTGGGTTATGTGTTACAAGAACTGTAATGTTATAGTCATACATCTGGGTTATGTGTTACAAGAACTGTAATGTTTTAGTCATACATCTGGGTTATGTGTTACAAGAACTGTAATGTTATAGTCATACATCTGGGTTATGTGTTACAAGAACTGTAATGTTATAGTCATACATCTGGGTTATGTGTTACAAGAACTGTAATGTTATAGTCATACATCTGGGTTATGTGTTACAGGACCTGTAATGTTATAATCATACATCTGGGTTATGTGTTACGAGAACTGTAATGTTATAGTTTTACATCTTAGCTACGTGTTACAATAGCTGATATATTTTAGTTTTACAACTAAGCCACGTGTTATATGTTAATTATATTGTTATTTTTATGTTACTTCAAACAGAGTACAATTACATTAATTTTATTACGATCTAATATTTATATGGGGTGACTTGGTGACGACTTGGTTGTAAGCCCAACATGTATGCTGTAAGTAATATGTTCAAATCCATTTGTTTGCCATGAAGACTCAAAAGCCATTTCAAACTATGGTTGGGGGGATAGATGAAGGCAATGCGCATATGTCCTATTCGTGGTTTATAGGCTTATGAGTAAAATATGTTTGACGCTATTAGTAAAGATTCCTGCCATATGAACAAGGGTATTGGAACACTAAATCACTAATGCAGGAAATGATAATAATATTTTATTTAAGTGCCGAAAATAGAGAAAATTGAAAATATTTTTTTTCCGCCAGTGACTTTTATAAACTAAATAAAAAAGGTGCAACAAATTAATTAAAGATTTTTAAAAATATATTTTATGTTTTTTGTATTATCAATTGAAGTCATAAGAATTTAACGTGAAGTTTTATTGTGTTTTTTTTTCTCTTCGATTCCTCGGTTGATATCTTTACTTATCCATTAATCATTGTTTTATTTTATTTTTAACCTTTACACATTTATTTATTGCAACCAAGTTCTTCAAAACCAGTAATGATGACTAACCCTGATCGAGAAATTCTATACTTCGTATCGTGAGTTGTCCCGCCAGTCAATAAGGGTTGGTCGCAGAAAGTGAAAATATTTTTAAAAAAATTCTTTCGAATATTATTATTAACAGCCTAAGATTAGATAGAGATTCGGAATTGATGCCACAAATAAAATATAACAGTGAAAAAAATGAACACACGAATGATTTATTTAATCTGATATTTCCCGTGCTGTATATTTGTAATTGTGTTTTCTGGACTATAACGTCATCACTCAGATCACGTGATTCACCTCATGACCATATTAATTTATTCGCTTCTGGACCTGGCTGGATCGAGCTTTATTGTCATATCGATATACTCCCCCCCCCCCCACCCGCCAATCCTGGAAGCAGCTGGGTTTATTTTTTTTATCTCTGACAGTGCAGCAGTGATGATCATTTGTTTATGTCAGATTAAACGTCTCCTGGTCTGTGACGTAATGACTCACTGGCTACTACAGATTAAACGTCTCCAGGTCTATGAGTAATGACTCACTGGCTACTACAGATTAAACGTCTCCAGGTCTATGAGTAATGACTCACTGGCTACTACAGATTAAACGTCTCCAGGTCTATGAGTAATGACTCACTGGCTACTACAGATTAAACGTCTCCAGGTCTATGAGTAATGACTCACTGGCTACTACAGATTAAACGTCTCCAGGTCTATGAGTAATGACTCACTGGCTACTACAGATTAAACGTCTCCAGGTCTATGAGTAATGACTCACTGGCTACTACAGATTAAACGTCTCCAGATCCATGAGTAATGACTTACTGGCTACTACAGATTAAATGTCTCCAGGTCCATGAGTAATGACTCACTGACTACTACAGATTAAACGTCTCCAGGTCCATGAGTAATGACTCACTGGCTACTACAGATTAAACGTCTCCAGGTCTATGAGTAATGACTCACTGGCTATTACAGATTAAACGTCTCCAGATCCATGAGTAATGACTTACTGGCTACTACAGATTAAACGTCTCCAGGTCCATGAGTAATGACTCACTGGCTACTACAGATTAAACGTCTCCAGGTCTATGAGTAATGACTCACTGGCTACTACAGATTAAACGTCTCCAGATCCATGAGTAATGACTTACTGGCTACTACAGATTAAACGTCTCCAGGTCCATGAGTAATGACTCACTGGCTACTACAGATTAAACGTCTCCAGGTCTATGAGTAATGACTCACTGGCTACTACAAATTAAACGTCTCCTGATTCATGAGTAATGACTCACTGACTACTACAGATTAAACGTCTCCAGGTCCATGAGTAATGACTCACTGGCTACTACAGATTAAACGTCTCCAGGTCTATGAGTAATGACTCACTGGCTACTACAGATTAAACGTCTCCAGATCCATGAGTAATGACTTACTGGCTACTACAGATTAAACGTCTCCAGGTCTATGAGTAATGACTCACTGGCTACTACAAATTAAACGTCTCCTGATTCATGAGTAATGACTCACTGACTACTACAGATTAAACGTCTCCAGGTCCATGAGTAATGACTCACTGGCTACTACAGATTAAACGTCTCCAGGTCTATGAGTAATGACTCACTGGCTACTACAGATTAAACGTCTCCAGATCCATGAGTAATGACTTACTGGCTACTACAGATTAAACGTCTCCAGGTCCATGAGTAATGACTCACTGGCTACTACAGATTAAACGTCTCCAGGTCCATGAGTAATGACTCACTGGCTACTACAGATTAAACGTCTCCAGGTCTATGAGTAATGACTCACTGGCTACTACAAATTAAACGTCTCCTGATTCATGAGTAATGACTCACTGACTACTACAGATTAAACGTCTCCAGGTCCATGAGTAATGACTCACTGGCTACTACAGATTAAACGTCTCCAGATCCATGAGTAATGACTTACTGGCTACTACAGATTAAACGTCTCCAGGTCTATGAGTAATGACTCACTGGCTACTACAAATTAAACGTCTCCTGATTCATGAGTAATGACTCACTGACTACTACAGATTAAACGTCTCCAGGTCCATGAGTAATGACTCACTGGCTACTACAGATTAAACGTCTCCAGGTCTATGAGTAATGACTCACTGGCTACTACAGATTAAACGTCTCCAGATCCATGAGTAATGACTTACTGGCTACTACAGATTAAACGTCTCCAGGTCCATGAGTAATGACTCACTGGCTACTACAGATTAAACGTCTCCAGGTCCATGAGTAATGACTCACTGGCTACTACAGATTAAACGTTTCCAGGTCTATGAGTAATGACTCACTGGCTACTACAAATTAAACGTCTCCAGGTCCATGAGTACTGACTACTACTGTGTCTCAGATTATACTTTTTTCAGTAACACAACACTGTAGTGGCAGACGTAGATCCCCCCCCCCCCCCACCTTTTCTTTTCATTAAGTCGGTGGTTTTTTTTAAAGCGTGGGTCTTCACTAACTGTTTGGTTAGTCGAGCCTACTAAGTAAACGTGTGTGAGTAGAATCGGGATATGAAATTGAAAATTAGATTGACCTATAACACAGCTCAACAAAAAATTTTTTTTTCGAATTGCCAAGAATATTTGAATGAATTTATAGCAATTCATGGGTGCTGATTTCAAAACTGCCACTGCATTTGTTGAATTGGCTCTAGTTTCTGAGATATTGGACAATCTTGAAAATATGATTGTACCCTTTGTGTAAAACAAATGCAATACGTTTGGTGTCTGTTGTTTTATTTAACTATACCAATATATAACTTGGTTTATTTTTTTCTCTTTTATAGCTGCTTTCTAAAGACATCATGAGTTCATCATGAAGATGCTGCAAAAATAATCCGAATGTATTCTGTTACATCTGTGGAGAATACATGATTGAAAAGCAAAGAAGAAATATAACTGACTTTGTGTAGCAGGCATACTTGGCTTATTTCGGTGTGAAGCTGGAAGACCAAGACAAGTCTTGGGTTCCCCATAAGGTCTGCAAAAACTGCGTGGAGAGCCTATGGCAGTGGACAAATAGTGAGAAGAAAAGTCTAAGTTTCGGTGTACAAATGATATGGCGAGAGCCGAAAGACCATTTTGGTGATTGTTATTTTTGTATTGTGAATGTTAAAGGTTTCAATCGCCACAAGAAATCTAAGTGGGGTTATCCTGATCTTGAATCTGCAATGAGACCAATTCCACATACCAGTGAAGTTCCTATACCAGTGTTTACTGGATTATTAGAGCTTTCACTATCAGACTCCGACGAGGGGCAAGATCTGGAGTTTTTTGGGAGGTGAAAACAGTGGAAGCGATTATGAAGGAAGTTCTTCAACACCTCAACCATTCAGCCAAGAAGAACTCAATAACCTAATACGAGACCTAAATCTGTCCAAGCAAGCATCTGAGCTTTTAGTGTCCAGGCTCAATGAAAGAAATTTTCTCAAACCAGAAGTTAAAATAACATTTTATCGGAAAAGAGAAGATTTTCTTCTTCAATATTTAAGTTTACTGTAATGACGTCCCTGGACTTCCGCTCCAAATGGGACTACAAGACTACCATTCCGAAGACTGGCGTCTTTTTATAGACAGTTCGATCACAAGCTTGAAATGTGTTCTGTTACACAATGGTAATATGCATATCTTCCCATTGCTCACTCAACAACACTTAAA
Source organism: Bulinus truncatus (assembly GCA_021962125.1). Lineage (NCBI taxonomy): Eukaryota > Metazoa > Mollusca > Gastropoda > Planorbidae > Bulinus > Bulinus truncatus. The sequence continues at coordinate 1,757,641 of JAGDYQ010000113.1, forward strand.
GAAGAGTATGAGAATATCAAAACAGTATTGCAGAAAGTCCGTTATTATGAGCATCAGTGGTCAATTTGTGTTGGGCAGCAGTCAGGATACACAAAATACCCATGCTTCATGTGCCTTTGGGATAGCAGGGCAAAACAAGATCATTGGACAAGAGTAACATGGCCTGCAAGAGAAACCATGACTGTAGACAAAAATAAGATCATTCTCCCACCGCTTTATATCAAATTAGGTTTAATGAAACAATTCGTTAAGGCTTTGGACAAATCTGGCAAATGCTTCAAGTATATTTGCAGATCATTCCCCGGATTGAGCATGGAGAAGCTGAAAGCTGGGATTTTTGACGGTCCTCAGATTCTGAAACTCATCAACGATCGACATTATACTAATTTCATAGATCACCTTGAAGCTTCTTCATGGAACAGTTTTGTTTCAGTTGTCATGAACTTCTTAGGTAATAACAGAGCATAGAATTACGAAGAACTGGTGCAAGATATGCTCGCTAACTTCAGAAACATTGGAGCAAATATGAGCATCAAGGTACATTACCTGCACAGTCATTTAGACAAATTTCCAGGTAACCTTGGGGACTTCAGTGAGGAACAAGGCGAGAGGTTCCATCAGGATATGATGGTGATGGAGGAGAGATATCAAGGAAGATGGGACATACATATGATGGCTGACTACTGTTGGAGCCTCCAGCGCAATTGCACCAACGACACATACAAAAGGAAGTCGAGCAAATAGCGATTTGCTAATGCATTACTATAGACAATTAACATATTAATTAATTAATTAGACATAATTAGTTTTTCAAATGAAAATGTTTTCTTCTATAACACTATTACACATATTTTTGAACAAATTTCTGCATGACTATTAACAGTTTCACTACTTTTTGTTAGTATACTATTATACTTCATGCAATTCTTGACAAATTCCAAACACGGTGCATACATTATTTAATTAATTTTAATTATCTCGTAAAATAGAGCCAATCTAGCAAAAGCACTTACATATTCTAAATCAGCATGGTTGACTTTGTATAAAATGATTCAAATATCACTGGCAACGAAATCACTGTTTACCAGTGTAATCAAGTGATTGATAATCTAATGTCGGGGCAATTACAACTGTTTTGGTCTCTGTATTTTGTAAAAAAAAAAAAACTGAACGTTTATTAATCTGCACAGGAAATAAATGGTGAAAATTGTACATATAAAAATTAATACCGCTTTTAGTCTCTACCAATATAATACTGTTTATTTAAATATGGGTCACTAATAAACACAACAGTTTTTTTTTTAATTTATGGTCGCGAAGCGTAAAAGTTCGAGAAGCACTGTTCTACGTCTATTCATGGGTTTATACAAAAACAAGAATAGCGATCAAACTGTGTTATACGTATATTTATGGGTTTATACAAAACAAGAATAGCGATCAAACAGAGTGACTTTCATCTGCTTATAAAATATATATTTATATATAGAGTTTCAACCCTGTGACCCCAAACCCCACCTCCTCTCCTCTTTCTGTTGTAGTTTCCACCATTTCACCACAATCAACGGTTGTATTTCATTTTTTATTTGTTTCATCTCTATGGTGTCGCCCCTGATGTTTACACTACCCTACGGCCCTGGTGCACTGTGACTCCTGGCACATCAATAGTACAGAAACAAATACAAACTAATAAAGGAGAAATAAATACAAGAACAGTTCACTCTTTGTCAGAAAGTCAACAATATAAGCCAGGCTGTACCACAGAAAAATATATTATACAGAGAGCGCATCATCAATTTAAATGGATTTTCCCGAAAGCCGCCATATTTGTATGTTTTATTCTACTGTTTATCAATATTTAGGTGCTAGAAAGGAAAATAACAGTGGCAATTTTTTTTGTTTTGTCATTGGTATAGGACTTTTTAAATAGTGAATTGTTTACTGTATGATATATATTCTGTGAGCTGTACTTTGCGCTTTTATTACTATTGTATTACATTTTCAATTATATTTCTGCTAGACATAGAATGTTTTTTTTAGATGTTATATGTTACATTTTGTTATAATATATCGTCTTTTGCACATATTGTATGTAGAACTTTGTTATATTTAACAATGTCTTTAGTACATGTTACATGTTAAACTTGGTTATATCTAACAATGTCTTGTTAAACTTTGTTATATTTAACAATGTCTTTGGTACATGTTATATGCTAAACTAGGTTGTATCTAACAATGTCTTTAGTACATGTTATATGTTAAACTTGGTTATATCTAACAATGTCTTTAGTACATGTTATATGTTAAACTTGGTTATATCTAACAATGTCTTGTTAAACTTTTTTTTATATTTAACAATGTCTTTGGTACATGTTACATGTTAAACTTGGTTATATCTAACAATTTCTTGTTAAACTTTGTTATACTTAACAATGTCTTTGGTACATGTTACATGTTAAACTTGGTTATATCTAACAATGTCTTTAGTACATGTTACATATTAAACTTGGTTATATCTAACAATGTTTTGTTAAACTTTGTTATATTTAACAATGTCTTTGGTACATGTTATATGTTAAACTTGGTTATATCTAACAATGTCTTGTTAAACTTTGTTATATTTAACAATGTCTTTGGTACATGTTATATGTTAAACTTTGTTACATGTAACAATGTCTGTTAATCTAGTTGTGAGTGCTGACCGCTTTGGACAGATTTTGGGATCAAGTTCCTGGGGTAACATAAAACAAGAAATGTTGAAACTCAGAAGATTTTAATCTCTGTCAGTTCCCACCAATTAAATTGAGCGTAACATTTTAAATATTTATTGGTCTCCATTTTATCTAATTACAAGGGACATTTCGTCGTAGATAATAAATGTATATAGATATATATGAACGTATAATGCCACTATATTGCTATTATTCAACATTTAAAGGCAATGTTACATTAAACGTTAGAAGGTTACCGTCAAGGTCAAATTAACGGAAGTAAAAATTACTGTTTCTCTTCTCCGTTAAATTTATTTATCCATTTTTAAAAGATGCCAACTGCTTTCGGAATTAATGGTTGCCTTTGACCCCAGTTTCTGGATTGACGCTCTCTTGAATGTCTGTGTCTGTTCTAATTAGTCTGCAGAATATTTAGTGTGTGGATATATACTGCAGACTGCAGACATATTTATTCAGCCATGTGACTTGCTAGACACGATTACAGCTGACACACAAGCGTGCAACGACTTCGTCTTAGTTTGAATTAATGCAATGTTTTGCCCTGTAATTCCCTGAAAGCTTTTTTTTTTGATTCAGCATGTATTGCTGTTGAAATATTCCAGTGGCGTCGCTACAGTGTTGCAACCCCCCCTCTCCCCCTTCCCCCGACCAAACGTTTGAAAGAGAGGTCTTCACCAAACAACAACTACCTCGCTGATGGCACTTACAGTACAAGGAAAGCAGTGGGCCACGGTCCACCATATTCATGACTTCGCCAATGACTGTTCTCTAGTAAAGTAGTGTCTAAATAACTTCATTGTTGGATGAAATCAAACTCTTGTTCCTATATCGGAATCATGGGTATTAATTGAGATGATTATGTAGTCACATCTCCACATCCATACATCAAACGAGGCTGTAACTAGCCGTTAGAGACTGGTGTCTATGGGATTCAATCATATGCTGCCCAGAAATAACAATTTCCACTCCCACGGAAATACCGAGAAGTTTGTTGTTGGTTTGGAACTGTTCACTTTGAGAACCACTGAAATATCTCGAGGTCGTCTCGACTACTGCTACTAGAAAGTGTGACAAACAAATGTACATGGCCCGGCTGGCTCACCGGGCGTGTCACACTGGGCTCCTAATTTTATAGGGCTCATTTTCTAATTTGTGATTTATGTTCATTATTTTTGTTTGTTTTCAAAATGGCGCAATATTTTCAGCTGCATCTGGGACCCCCCTTAACTGACCTTCATCCAGCTTACTCTCTGTAAAAGGCCTTTTTAGAAATAAACAGTGTCACGTGAATGAAATATGCAATTAGTAGAGACCCAGTGAGCTCAGCTTTGACCCCGGAACCTGTGACTCCATGTTTCCTATGAACCTGTGACCCCATGTTTCCTATGAAACTGTGACCCCATGTTTCCTATGAACCTGTGACTCCATGTTTCCTATGAACCTGTGACTCCATGTTTCCTATGAACCTGTGACCCCATGTTTCTTATGAACCTGTGACCCCATGTTTCCTATGATGTTGAGGTAAATGATTTATAGCCAGATGCATGTAAATCTATGTTGTTGTCTTTTTCACCTGTACATGTTGTTACCTGCTCCATCAACCTTTACATTGTGTTACCTTCTTCTCTGCCGTGAGTTGGACGCTTTGACGTTGAGTTGTGTCTCAGTTAGTTACCTTTAGTAGTGTAAATAAGTCACTACACAATTAGTTACCTTTAATAGTGTAAATAGGTCACTACGCAAATGTGTAATCCTCTTAAGGATAAAATAACCATAGGTCAATAGAGTAGAGAAAATTAAAGGATAGTTGGTACCCTTCTGTCTTCCAGTGTTTAAGGTTGTTTATTGGTCTTTTCCTTATCGTGCCATAACGACCAGACCTTAGTTCTTATAGTTCTAATACTTAAAACTTTGCTATATATATATATATATATATATATATATATATATATATATATATATATATATATATATATATAGTTGCAAGTACCCGGCTTTTGCCCGGGTTTAAAATAAGGTTTTCTGTTTACCTTCTGTTTTCTCCCTACCCCCTCTCTCTCTTCCTCTCTCTCTCTCCTCCCTTTCTCCCCTCTCTCCCTTTCCCTCCCCTCCCTTTCTCCCTCCCTCCCTCTCTCCAAATCTCTCTCCGTCCCTCTCCCATCTCCCTCTCTCCCTCTCCCCCCCTCCTTCTCTCCCCCGTCCATCCTCCTCCCTCCTCCTTCCCTCTCTCTCTCCCTCCCTGCCCCTCTTTCTCTTTTTCTCTTCCTCCCATTTCTCCCATCCTCTCCCTCTCTCTTCTTCCCTCCCCCTCTCCCTCCCTAACCCCCTCTCCCCCTCCTTTCTCCCTCTCTCCCCTTTCCACCTCTATCTCTCCCCCTTCCTCCCTCCCTCATTCCCTCTCTCTCCCTCCCTGCCCCCTCACTTTTTATCTCTCTCCCTCCCTCTCTCCCTCCCTCCCCTCTCTCTCCCTCCCTACCCCCTCTCTCCCTCCCTTCCTTTCTCTCTCCCTCTCCCCTGCTCCCTCTCCCCTACTCCCTCTCCCATCTCCCTCTCTCCCCCTCCTTTTCTCCCCACTGTCCACCCCCTCCCCTCCTCTCTCCCCCCTCCCCCCCTCCCTCCTACCCTCCTTTCCTCTCTCTCCCCCCTGCCCCCTCTCTCACTCTTTATCTCTCTCTCTCTCTATATATATATATATATATATATATATATGTACTTATTATTATGGTTTCACACTTCTTCTAAAATCCTTCTTCATTCCTTTACCTTCCTCAAACTGTACACATCAGAGAGCATGAAAAAACATCAACAATTCTTTGCATCACAAAGGCACAATACAGCACCAGCGCGCAAGTTCTATTCGATCATAGGGAAGTGACGTCACAGAGGAATTTTATTTAATGGCGCCGTCGAGATTACTTTAATATAGAAAAATACTAAAATAAGAAAAAATTAATTACAATTAAACTACCCATCGAGATGAAACGAAACCTGTCCTATAACCTTCCCTATGTAATTATGTGTATGTGTAACAAATTTCACATTATTTGGTTATCTGGATCTTGAGTTATAAGGGAACAGACAGACAGACAGACGGAGAGACAGGCAGACAGACAACAAATGCGTCTTATAAGTATACTAGTTGCAAGTACCCGGCTTTGCCCGGGTTTAAAATAAGGTTTTCTGTTTACCTTTTGTTTTCTCCCTCCCCCTCTCTCCTTCCCGCTCCCTCTCCCTCCTTACCCCTCTCTCCCTTTCTCTTTCCCTCCCTCCCTCCCTTTCTCCCTCCCTCCCTCTCCTTCCCTCTCTAAATCTCCCATCTCCCTCTCTCTCCCTATCTCCCTCCCTCCTTCTCTCACTCCCGTCTCCCGTCTCTCCACCTTCCTCCCTTCCTCCTCCCCCCTCTCTCCCTCCTTGCCCCATCTCTCTCTTTATCTCTTACTCCCTCCCATTTCTCCCATCCTCTCCCTCCCTACCCCCTCTCTCCCTCCCTCCTTTCTCCCTCCCTCTCTCTCCCATCTCTCTCTCCTCTTCCTCTCTCTCCCTCCCTCCTTACTCCCTCCCTCTCTCCCTTTCTCCCTCCCTCCCTCCCTCTCCCTCCCTCTCTCCCATCTCTCTACCATTCATCCCTCCCTCATTCCCTCTCTCTCCCTCCCTGCCCCCTCACTCTCCCTCTGCTCCCTCTCTCCCCTGCTCCCTTTCCCACTCTCCCCCTGTCAACGCCCTCCCTCCCTCTCTCCCTCCCTCTCTCGTACCCTCCTTTCCTCTCTCCCCCCCTGCCCCCTCTCTCTCTCTTTTTCTCTCTCTCTCCCTATATCCCTCCCTCCTTCTCTCACCCCCGTTCCCCCTCTCTCCACCTTCCTCCCTTCCTCCCTCCCCCTCTCTCCCTCCCTGCCCCCTCTCTCTCTTTATCTCTCACTCCCTCCCATCCCTCTCTCTCCCTCTCTCCTTCCCTCCCCTTTCTCTCACTCCCTCCCCTCTATCTCCCTCCCAACTCCCTCCTTTCCTTTTCTTTCCCTCCCTCCCTTTCTCTCTCCAACCCTCCCTCTCCCCCCCTCCCCATTAACCTCCCTCCCTACCACCTCTCTCCCTCCCTCCCTCCTTCTCTCCCCCTCTCTGCCCCCTCCTTCCCTCTCCCTCCCTGCCCCCTCTCTCTTTATCTCTCTCCCCCCTCCCTCTCTCTGTACAATTAAACGTCAAATTACGCTTCTTAAATAAACAGAAAACCTTATTTTAATCCCGGGCAAAGTCGGGTACTTGCAGCATGAAAAAAAAACAACAACAATATTTTTTTTCCCCGTCCCTAACCCTTTCTTCACCGTCCGTTCAATTACATATTCACTTGGTGCGCGATTTTTATTTATAGTGAAGGCGATCCCATACCGTGGATACTTTAATATAGTAAAATACTAAAATAATTAATTACAATTAAACTATGCATTGAGATTGTATTAATAATGTTAATAATGTCACAGAAACATTTTAATTAACGTATTTCGGTTTATTAAAGTGCACCTTTAATTTTAATCTTCCGAATACATAAAACGATAGGTAAATAGATATGACTATTGATTTCATCATGTTTACAATTGGAGTTTCCGGGAGTTACCCCTCTTTTAAAAAATGTGTCATAGGGAAATGACGTCACAGAGGAATTTTATCTATGGCGCCGTCGAGATTACTTTAATATAGTAAAATACTAAAATAAAAATAATTAATTACAATTAAACTACCCATCGAGATTAAACGAAACCTGTCCTATAACCTTCCCCATGTAATTATGTGTATGTGTAACAAATTTCACGTTTTTTGGTTTTCTGGATCTTGAGTTATAAGGGAACAGACAGACAGACAGACAGACAGACAACTAATGCGCCTTATAATTATATATATATATATATATATATATATATATATATATATATATATATATATATATATATATATATATACTGAATCCTAAAGTTTCAATATTGAGATTGTACATCATCAGCTGACATAAAGTAGCCTATGTAGAAATGAAATGTAGTCAGATGAAAGATTACAGAATGTAGTAGATAACTTTTAAAAGTTCACGAAAAAAAATCGTTTAAAATACTAAGTAAAGAATTTTTATCTTTGTAAACGTTTCAAGTGTAAAAAAAAAAAAGAAGGGGGTTTGCACACTTGGTGAGGGGATGCTATATTTTTTTTCCTTTTCAAGATGAACTTCACTTTGTCCTACTCATTACACAAAAATTATCTTAATTGCTTCCTTTCCAATGAGTTGAACGCAGAGCGTGCTAATCTGTCCAAATTGTGAACATGTTTTTTGAGAAATACAAAAATTCCAAACAGCTGTGCCATCATTCCAGACAAAAGATCACACCAGACACTGATCACGTCCAACACTTCTGAAACAATCGCCTCCCTTCGGGACCACGTCGCAATGAATGGGGTTAAAAAAAAAACTTCACCGCGTGATACCATCTCACCTGTCAGTTGCTCCGTGAATGATCAGTGCCAACACCGGAGGGGCCGCCATCATTACCAAATCGGCATAAAATCCCCGAGAACATGAAGCACCTGGTCTTACATAGCTGCAGCACTTAACTCTCGGATTACTGGATCAGATGGGACAATGAAGTCGTTCGAGATATGTTTTCTTGGAGAGCTTCTGCTTGCTTGCGTGTCTGTCAGTGTGCGTGTGTGTGTGTATGTGTGTGTGTGTGTGTGTTGCCTAATCCGCGTCATTCACATACGAAGCGACTCGGGTGACTTATTTTCGTCAAGTCCGGAAAGGCACGATTAAGAATCGGCTTTCTCAGGAGACTAGCCGCAAGCTGAAAGACATTTAAACATGGCGTGTATTTACCGTCATCTTGTTGCCAGCTTTAGCACCTGTATGACAACCAGGTCATAAGTAAGATTTAACAGATACTCCGCCCAGATTTACATAGCATATTTTTTTTCTTTTCATACTGCCAGGGCGAATGAAACAGAAAAATACAAGTAAGACAAGTACTAAGGGTACTATATTTCAGTTTATCTGTCTCTGTCATTTTTCGTAGCAATCTATCTATCTTTATCCCAGTTGCCATTCCCAACGGCTGCGAATGCTCATTTTCTATCTGAATGTCTATCTATATAATCTTCCTGACATAATATATATATATATATATATATATATATATATATATATATATATATATATATATCTGAATGTCTATCTAATTATTATTCCTAATATATAATAATAATGTGCAAGGACCGCAGTTAGACATCAATGTTCTCTGACTATCTCTTGTCGCCAGGGCCCCCGGGTCCCTTTATATCTAATATCTTACAAAGTCAAGGCCCATGGCCCCTGACATATGCTCAGACTGGCCCCCCCTATAGCGCCGGCCAGTCACCCAGAAACGAAGTAATAGACCAAGACAATAATAACACAAAAAATAAGGATGGAAACGAAGATGGGATGCTCCATAGATCAGCGTCTCTATGTCTCTCGTGGTGCCTCCATGGCACTAGCACTCTCGGTTAATGTAGGCATAAAGAGTCTCTTACAGAAACTTCACAAATAGATTTGCGAGAGATGGATTCAGAAATATATAAACAGATATAAGAGAAAATGTAATATTTTTTTTTTAAACTTTGTTTATCAGTTAATTTTTATCACAATAACATGAACTGAATTTTTGAGGAAACGTAGCTCATTTTTAAGCTATGTTTACGGCGCTAGCTTTTCTGGGTTGTTGGGAAACGCAACCTATACAAAATAGTAACAAGCGGTGATGTCTGAAAAAAAAATTATTAGAAAATAGAAGGCATGTTTGTTTTATTAATGACAATTCTGTGTAGGAAGTAGGAGAGTGTTTCTCAAACAACCGAATATGTAGCGGCCTACTACAGATTGTTGTCGATTTTAGTATTTGATCCCGGAATCCATCACTCGCTAATCTCAAAATTGTTTCAACTTACGTGTCAATGTTGTGCTGATAGCTGCTAGTAAATATAAACATACTCTCTGCCACTGTTGTCTCATAGCTTCTGGGGAAGATGAAAACAAAGAATTATTTTTTGTTTAAATGTCATTGTCATTAAGACGAAATTATCTTTACCAGTTAGGATTTTTTTTTATTTCCCGGAGTTCAGCTAATCCCGGGATGGCCAGGATAAAGACTGATCTCATCCCGGGATGGCCATGATAAATACTGATCTCATCCCGGGATGACCAGGATAAATACTGATCTCATCCCAGGATAATATATTATATAAGTTTTTTAACTTTTTAGAGAGGTATTGATAATTACTTTGCAGTATTTTTTATTAAAGTTCTATACAATCGCTGTTATTTAGTGTAATGAGCTAGAAAAATGACTTATTTTAATGGGAAATTTTCACACAAAAAATGACTCGTTTTATAGTAAAGATACAATAGAATGAAAAGGTCTACAGTTATTTAGAAAATTCGGACAGTGGCGTAGTGAGAGGGGAAAGGGGGGCTTCATGCCCCGGGCGCTTCTCACAAAAAGACGCCAAAAGGTCAGCAAAATATATAATATTATATGGTTTTCCAATTGGAGGGGGGGGGCGCTAAAAAAGGTATTGTGCCCCGGGCGCGAGTTAAGCTCGCTACGCCACTGTAGTCGGATTTATTTGTGTCAAATAATAATCAACACAAGAACATCAATAAATTTACTAAAATCGATAGTATAGACCTCTAATGCAATGTTCGATTCATCTTGTTCTTAAAATAGAATAAAAATGCAATTATGAAAAACTGTAAAACAAACACTTTATATTTCAACAGTGTCATGATGTAAAACTAACCCTTTATTTCAGCAGTGTCAAAATGTAAAACTAACCCTTTATATTTCAACAGTGTCAAACTGTAAAACTAACCCTTCATATTTCAACATTCTCAAAATGCGTGTACATGTTTTTGATTTTCACGGGAGTGTCAAAGTCTGAGACTCAGTATGTTTATTTTATTGTCTGTTTTTTTAACGGCAATAAATTGTTACTGGCGAAATAATAAATAAAAATCCTTGCTGCTAAAGGATAAAGACATTTGTGCGAGAAATTAAAATATTGTGAAGTAAAAAAAATACGTCAACAAAGAACTTAGTTTTGAATTTTTTTTTAATCTTGGGATCCCGAGAGAAGGGAATTCCCAGGGGAGTGTTTAACGAGATTTAAAAAAACAACTTAACCATACTACAACTGTACTATTGTACCACTGTACTATTGTACTACTGTACTATTGTACTTCTGTACTACAGTACTATAAATAAGTTCTCGTACATCGAGAATGGCAATTGTTTTTTTTTCATATTATTTGTGGGTCTTCAAATGGGTTCGAAATCCAAAGGCACACTGGCAACCGCAACAAGTGCAGGATGAGATTTAAGTCATAAACATCGCCTGACTGATGTCGCCTACCTCTTGCAGCCATCAGACTGTGGCGAAGGTTCTCTTCCACATGCAATCACCCAATGTTAATTTACCATAGTATATATCTGTTTATTTTAACCTGATTTTCAGTGACAAAAATAGTATTGGTATGTCTTTGAGCTCCTTCAACATAAAAAAGCCAGAAATCTTAACAGAAAACATTGTATTTAAAGAGGCGTCTTTAACGTCTGTGCACCAGTCCTAAGACTCTTGACGTAAGTTAAGGAAAGTCAGTTTACTGGACATTGGGGTAACTAACAACCTGTGGCCACATGAAACATAGAAGTTGAATATTCCCCCCATGGTCCAAGTGAGCTCATTGAAAGAATCGGTACTTTGTCGGACAAATGTACAAGTATAGTATTTACCCGTCTATCCACAAGAGTTTATGGAATTATATTGTTTATATTCTCTTCTATTCAATTAGTTGGTGTACAGATTTCAATGTAGATTTTGTGTTTATATTAATTGCCGCTAGACTTGCTCTGCTCACTTGACATTTTGATCTGATTGTTGTGCTATGAATGCCAGAGATCTACATCCGGGGTCAACCAGCCTGCCTTGCTCTTTCAAGTCAATTTCATTTTTAGTTTTTATTTTTATGTCAAGTTTAATTGGTGCATTCTGCAGGCCGTTCTCTTGTTGTGTGCGTTTTTTTTTTTTGAGGAAGGGGGCAAAACAAGGCTAATTTTTTTTTTTTTTGTTTTAGTAATCAGGTAAAGCTTCATCTTGTGGAGCAAGGCAAAGTTACATATCGTGACCTAGGAAAATAAAACGCCAAGGTTGCTGCATGCATATCTTAGGCCCTTAATATTTTGGTTTATAAAAGGGGGCCCATGAAACCCCCCCTCCCACAATGTTTAAATCATGACAGACATTTACGGTAATGACAAATTCAAGTCCCAACTTTGCCCTCCTCCCCCCTCTCCCCTAATAGTGGGTGTGACCTTTTTTTTTTATTCAGTAGTGATGCGCTTTCTGCAATCCTTAAACACATAATCGTCTAACCCGTGTGTCTCCCTCGCAGGTAGTTTTCATATCGTGCGGTGTATGTGTTGTATTTCATACATTTCTTTGTTATTTCTGTTCATATCGTATTCTGTTTATGGCCATATGGGCCACATGTTCTTTTCTATTGCAGTATTTCGTATATTTCGTTGTTATCCCTTCTGTCGAATTTCGTTCAGCCAGCATCAGCTGCCTTTTCCACTAGTATATAAATATTCTGTGCTGAGGACCCATCGGGTTAACATATTACTGAACCTGGTTAATGGCACATGTAAGTGATCCAGTCTTTAGTTTAATATGTTTTTTTTTTTAAGAGGAAATACCTGACTCAACAAGATTACAGAGAAAGGAGTGTTCGGGGGGGGAGGGGTGGCATTTACGAAACACCTTTTAGTATAAGAGACTGCCTATTGTCATTGGGTGAACCAGGAAGTCGCCGAGTAATAACTTCCGGTGTACGCAGACTCAAGTTATGTACGGAATGTCTTAGAAGTCGAGTGACAAGTTGGGTGTAGTAGAAGTTGTAAACGTTGTGACGTAGGCAGGGCGTAAAGAAACACTGACAACCCAGTTGTATATTTAGCTGAGCGGGGAACAGTCAAAAATGACGTTGAAAACATTCTCCCGATCATTTGTCTAATGAACTCAACCATCAAAGAAAGTGTCGGCAACATAATTGATGACGTCATAAATAGCTACGCAGAAAAATGTTTTATAGTGTATCTGGGTAATTTGGCTAATATAATAATCTCTGCAACTGAATGTTTGTTTAAATATGAATTGAATTTATAAACATTTCCAAAATTTACAAATATTTACTGAAAGCTAACATACGTACTGATACATAACAAGAAAATGCGCTAACACGTCCTGTGTCCAGAATGGAACAGGCTTAAATGCTTGTTTTTTGTACCGAACGTGCATCGTCAATTAAAGTTGATTTTCCTTCTAAAATCGGGCATATTTGTCAGTGGCGTAATAAGGGGGTGCGAGCCGCACAGGGTAACACCAAAATGACTAGGGAGCGACCGATAATCGGATCGGTATCGGTATCGGACCGATATTGGCACTATCGGTTAATATCGGATCGACCGATTTTTGTAGGGAGCGACCGATAGTCGAACCGATATTGGCACTATGGGTTAACTATCGGACCTGCCGTTTTTTTGACTGCCGATACATTGGTTTTTTTTTTCACAACAGAGTTGCAGAAAAAAAATCCGTAAATAACCCAATTCTATAACCAGCTCAGACAAGATTTATAAAAAAAAAAAAGGAAAAAAAAAACCCGTACACAGAAACTGTCACGTCCACAAAGATTGCATCAGCGATATGACCTTGAAACAATAGGATTGTCATTTTTTAATTCTAAATGTATGACCTTGAATGATACAATTAGTGAACATCTGTGTGTATTTTTTTTTGGGATGGGGAGTTGGGGGGGGGGGAAACAAGACTTACGTGTGGGCGAAGTGTTACGAAATATGACAGGGGTGAGCATGGGATGACATACGTCATTAGCTGTAGCACGAGAAAAACACGTGTTTGGCATTGTTGTTGATTTAAAAAAAATATTGGTATCGGTATCTGTATCGGTAAAAATGCTGGGGGAAATATCGGTATCGGACTATCGGTAAAAAGGCATATCGGTCGCTCCCTAAAAATGACGGTTCTAAATTTCAGCAATAATAACTCGTTATAGTCGTTTTTATAACCGATCATAGTTAAAAACATGAGCAGTAGCACAGGGTGCCACCATATAGAGCAGTAGCACAGGGTGCCACCATATAGAGCAGTAGCACAGGGTGCCACCATATAGAGCAGTAGCACAGGGTGCCACCATATAGCGCAGTAGCACAGGGTACCACAATGCATAGCAGTAGCACGGGGTGCCACCATATTGAACAGTAGCACAGGGGGCCACCATATAGAGCAGTAGCACAGGGTGCCACCATATAGAGCAGTAGCACAGGGTGCCACCATATAGAGCAGTAGCACAGGGTGCCAATATATAGAGCAGTAGCACAGGATGCCACCATATAGAGCAGTAGCACAGGGTGCCACCATATAGAGCAGTAGCACAGGGTGCCACCATATTGAGCAGTAGCACAGGGTGCCACCACATAGAGCAGTAGTACAGGATGCCACCATATTGAGCAAGCAGTAGCACATGGTGCCACCATATTGAGCAGTAGCACAGGGTGCCACCATATTGAACAGTAGCACAGGGGGCCACCATATAGAGCAGTAGCAAAGGGGGGCCACCTGTAGAGCGTCTCGAGTTTAGGTAAATGAAAACAGTTCAAAGCTGCTCGGATCAATCTTTAGTTGTTTGCAAATGCGCTAAAAACATGACGCATGTAGTCACGTGGTTTTATGAACTTGGAGACGCAGTTTACAAACTCAGTTTAATGAAAGTAATATAGATCTTTCTGAGTTACAGTCAGTAATGCTAGCTTTTTTTTATCGTGTGTCTTGTAGTATTTTCCCATTACATTCTATTCAGTTCTTCCAGTCTGGAATTTGGGACACAGCAAGCACACATCGATCAAGGCTATTTATTTTTTTTTTTTAAATCACCATTCTAAAACGGATTACAGCAAATTGTGACATGAATCAACCTATTTAACCGACAGATGTTTGGCAGTTTAAACTCCGGTTGAGGGTGGGGAAGTCTTCAATGGAGTTTTCTAATGCAGCTCCCTCTCTTTGCTGTTTTTGTATTATAAAACTTTATTATCAACTCTTCTGTTAATGTCTATTTCCATGTAATGTGCCTGACCCTCCCCGCCTCCGCCAGAAATGGCAGGCTGCGACGGTGTGCTTGAGTCGGACAGAGTGAAAGGGAGTTGTGAGCCGACCACATCTGTCACCACCTCCAGCTATTAATACTATCATCTCGGATGATCCTCATTGACCACAGTACCACCACCGTCTTAAGTGGGTTTTTTCCTGACTAGGAGAACCCCAATGATCTTTTCCCCACAGACCATGGTATGTCTTCTAGACCAGGTTAGCCAAATGGCCAAGATCCACCATAGTGCAGATTCTACACTTTGATCTTAGACATAAGTCACTCATAAGGCCTAATTTTTTCCATACCTGTCAAGGCCGGAGGGTAAACCTGCTACCATACAGGTATGATGTTTAGAGTACCACTTCCAAATGGCTAGACAAGCAGGGTGTTCCCTACCAAACTGCCACTAAGACGAGTTGTTCTTGGTCCTGCCATTAGCAAGAGGATGGCGAGGTGAATATAGAACCTCCACTTCTTCCACCCAACAGCAGGGAAAGGTGTGCCAGCCTATCGGCCGGCATTATTTTTATCCGACCGCTTCGGTCATTGTCATAAGACTTTGATCTTACCCAATAGGACAAATCGATTTTTTTTTCAATCAGAGTTTTTAAATAAAATGAAGAACAGTTGGGAAAAGAGTTCTTTAAAAAAATTATGAATGAATTAAGATTTGTCAATGATATGGTATTGTGTGTGCAAATTATGTTTAGTTGGATGTTAGATTCAAAGATTTAATAGTCGGGGGTTGTTTTTGTTAAGATTGTGTACCCATAATGAGGATTATTTACTTTCGGATGAACTATATACAATATAAACTTTACTTGATATATTATTATGTGTCCCCTATACTTATATGTATTTTGGTTATAATAATCTGTTCATGTCCTTTGGGGCCACTTTGAGTACATGGATGTGCTAAATTTTTTAAATAGATTTATTGTTAATGCGTTCAAATATATATCACCATTTTCAACTACAACTGCCTGCCCACAAGCCGATCCGGGTACCGGGCCTTTGTTTACTAGTCATTAGCACAAACACAGTAATATATACATATATTATGATTGAACAGTAGGACTTTCAAATAATAAAACATAAAAAAAAATTTTTTTTACTAAATAGAATGATTAGCAAACTACATGCTCAAAGAAAAATGTTTACAGATTATTCTAAATTAGATAAATTATTCTAAATTAGATAAATTATTCTAAATTAGATAAATTATTCTAAATTAGATAAATTATTACAGCTCGACATTCCTCCACAAACAAACGCACAAACACTAACAAATAATTAATCGATTTTATTTATATCTAATTCTCTTATAATTCACAAGAAAGTTTATTGTCGACAATAGTATATCTCCGGGGTGAATGTAGTTCAATCTTCAACTGTCGATGATTCTCATATTAGTGTTCATCTGGGATCAGATGACTTGACTTAATACTTTTAATCACAATTGAGAAAGCTTTTGCAGTACCCTTCCTACACCCCTTGTTTATTGAGGCCGTTGCTGTGAAAGGGGAAACGGTTGTTTAACCGAGATAAACAGAAATGTTGCCAACTAACGTATGTTGACGGACTTTAAAAAAAATTTGAAGTGTTGGCAACTAGTCCACTCTAGTTTTATGACTGGCGTGTGGGTGTGTCTGATCACTAGCCTACGTGGTTGATATTTATACGGGTATGGTATTTATAACAGTAAAAGAGTGTCCAGAATCCAACAGACGCCGATGTCGCCCGTAGTGTTATGTAGTCACAACTAATGAAAATTGTTTCCAGAGTGTGCAGTCAGAGTGTGCAGTGTTTCATTAGTGTGCAGTGTTTCCACTAGATAGATAGATAGATAGATAGATAGATAGATAGATAGATAGATAGATAGATAGATAGATAGATAGATAGATAGATAGATAGATAGATAGATAGATAGATAGATAGATAGATAGATAGATGAAATTCGGTTGTATAGAATGGGCACAGGAAGTAATAATTGTCTGCCTCTGTCCAGTAATTTTTATGAGTTATCTCTCTTACCATTTATCAGATTATTATCGTGCGTATTTTTTTAAATGTGGAATATAGGTCAGTACACCAGTCTCACGCCACGACTCCTCAATCCCGAAACTAGCCCAAAAGTTTTTTTTTCTGAACTGTACTCTTCTGTCGATGTGTACACAGCTTAGAACGTCCAGATAGTGCACATAAAAAGCTAAAAAAAAAGAAATGTTTCGTTTTTATTTCCATGAACATTTTTTTATATCGGCAAATCATTGTCAATACTCTTTGTTTCGGTAAAGCAGATGGAGGTATTATAAGATCTTCACCAAACACCCCATCCCCAATATTTACAATGCACCGGATAGTCGGCCTTTGTTTTAATAACGTGTTTTATTGAATACCAAGCCAAACAATAAGGTTAACAAAACAATTCTTTACAAAACCTGAGTTTCTTTAATTTATATATACTGTAAATATATATATTGAACTATTGTAAATTAATTCAAAATTATTTTGTCACTAATTGTCTCTCTTTTTAGCGCATTTTCGACAAGTCGAATGCGCTATTGTTTCCGTTTGGTCCGTCTGTCATCACCCTAGATCTCAGCAACCATAAGTCCTAGACCCATGATGTATATACTTTTTTGTAGGTCTTGGCCTGCCATTCCTGCATCAAAAGTCCATTTCGCGATCTGACCTTTCAAAAATTTACAAATATTTACTGAAAGCTGACATACGTACTGATACATAACACGAAAATGCGCTAACACGTCCTGTGTCCAGAATGGAACCAAGCTTAAGATGCTGGTTTTTTCATGCACTAAGGAACAGAAGCTGGCAAGTCTTTCCAAAATCATGTTGCCGTGTTTCCCCATGTATAAGCCACCCCTTTTTTTCCAAAATTTTCAAGCCCAAAAAGTAGGGGGGGGGTGGAGTGTATGAGTGATTATTATGAATCTTGAATTTTGTTTCTTTTGTAAATTTTCTTTCTTTATAACTTGTTTCTCTAATAAAAATATTTTTTTTCAAAAATTCAGTCCAAAAATGAGGGGAAGGGGGGTGCTTAAACATCGGGAAATACGGTAATTGCACGAGCTTTTTTTTTTTAAATGAAATCTTGAACGTAAGCCCAAAGTGAAACTCATAGTGAACGTTTAATGGCAATACCTGGTATGGACTTAGATTCCTATTTTAATATGCCTGCGTTCAATAAATGAGGACACCTTTTATATTAAATGGCTTAGAAATGTATTTTCAAAGTTATTTTGTCTTTAAGAATCGGTGGTTATTCTCCTAATTTTCTCTATTACTCAATACATAAAGGTATGTATGGTGGACGCACACATATTGAAACGCTAGAGTTGAAATTTAAGCAAATTTAAGTGGAAAATCGACGCAAACAACAGAATAGAGAGACGAAATATGATATCATTTCTAATATTAAAAAAAAAAGTCAAAAACCAAGTCGAGCAATAACCGATGTTTGATTGTATATTTCAAAATTTCTAATAGTTAAACAAGTCAAAAACCAAATCGAGCAATAACCGATGTTTGATTGTATATTTCAATATTTCTAAAAAATTTAAAAAAAGTCTATTTTCTTTATTATTTTTAGACAAGAAAAAAATCGGCGGAATATATTTAAATAAAAAATAAAAAAAAATAACATAAAAAAACACAAAAAAGGGCATATTAATCACACTAACCACATTCTAGTGTTGTTGACATTTCAATACTGACAATAGAAACATCTGAGCTTAACACTAATGTCAGAGCTGCAGTCTTACAAGAGATTAACTGGAGATTACTTGACTAAAGGGACTCAGGACGACGTGTGTATATAGGGCGAGTGTCATTTCACGGTTCCCGGGGTTGGGGGGGGGGTGAGGGGGGTATCCGGCTCTGAGTTGTCATGTCTCCCACATCAGAAGTAAGACTTGACTTGAGAAATAAGACTTGACTTGAGAAATAAGACTTGACTTGAGAAATAAGACTTGACTTGAGAAATAAGACTTGACTTGAGAAATAAGACTTTGTTGTAATTATTGACCCAGACATTTGTTGACTTAAAAGTTCACCACTTTTTTAAAAGTCCAGCAGCAGTAGCAGACGATCGTGACTTAACAGTCAACAGAATAGTGATACAGACATCTTTATATATATGTTTATAGACATATGTATAGACATATTATGGTGAGGGGAGCAGACACGTTCAGTCATATCGCATACACATGAAGTATGTATGGTTAGTTTTAAGTCATATTGCATACACTTGAAGTGTGGTTAGTTTAAATACATACTGTATACACTTAAGGTATTGTTGACAACATATACTTCCAGTCAAATCGCCATACACTTTTAGTATGGTTAGTTTAAAGCCATATTGCATACACTTAAGGTATTGTTGGCAACATATACTTCCAGTTAAATCGCCATACATTTTTAGTATGGTTAGCTTAAAGCCATATTGCATACACTTAAGGTATTGTTGGCAACATATACTTCCAGTTAAATCGCCATACATTTTTAGTATGGTTAGTTTAAAGCCATATTGCATGCACTTAAGGTATTGTTGGCAACAGATACTTCCAGTCATATCGCCATACACTTGTAGTATGATTAGTTTAAAGCCATATTGCATGCACTTAAGGTATTGTTGGCAACAGATACTTCCAGTCATATCGCCCATACACTTGCAGTCACATTGCGTAAAGTATTGAAAGCAAGGGGTAGAAGGTTATTGTGTATGCTCCACACTCAAGTATCGTTGTTGTCTTACTCTCCGAGTTTCATGGAATCGGGCTATATTTAGATTTTATATTCCTGATGTTTATTTATGTTACAGTTGTGTCTGGAGACGGATAGGAAGACAGGATTTCCTGATCAGTCTCTTGAGGGGTCCCATAAAACTAAGTTTCATTTCATTTGTTAAAACTTGAATTGCGTGAGAAGTAAATACCTTTGTATCAAAACACAGGCCTCAACCAACCTTACCTTCCCTCTGAGGGTTTATAAAAAAGTGTCTTTACAGCTGTCTCGTGTTATCACAAAGTGACAAAGTTTAGAGGAAGGGACAGGCAAGTGCTCGACTATCGGCCTCAAGGGCCCGGGTTCAGTCTTCGGTGTCAACTCAGTGAATTGTTCAGTTCATGGTTAAAATTACCTCTATGTCTCGTGGTGCCTTCATCTATTGTGGGGATGAGAGAAGGGCGCTTCAAAAAAAAAAAAACCGTCCGCATAATGGTTTAAACTAAAAGATGTAAGAGAGAAATATTTCATCCTTACAGAGACATCACGGATCACAGCAATAACAGGGTGGCCCAAAATTAGTTTCACAGTTATTTAACTACCTTTTATATGGTTGATGTTACTAGCCTAGTAATACCAATATAAAACATTCCTCAGAGTGTAAATGTAACTTACATAAACAGCTTTTTCCTTGCTGATTGTAATTTATTTTATTATGTAAAGCTAACTATATATATATATATATATATATATATATATATATATAGCCTTGCCATACGTCCCGGTTTCGCCGGGACGGTCCCGGATATACTGGGTTGTCCCGGTGTCCCGCCCGGTTGTTGAAATCGTCCCGGTTTAGATTCAGTCCGCGGTTTGATGGTGTGCAAAGTTAACTTCGGACTTAGCTGCAATGTATTTTATGAAAAAATTCAAGAGAAGAAGGACTTATTGAGAAGAGTTCACTCAAGTGAAAAATACGAGTGGTACAACAAGTAGAAAACTGTTTTGTTTTGTAAAAATATCATGTTTGTGTGAATAAAATAACAGAGATTATCTATTCTATATTTTAAGTGTTTTTTACATTACTGTTTTCATACCCCCCCCAACCCCCACCCCCCACGGAACCGACATCCCTAAACCTAAAGTAAAAAAGACAGAACTGTCCCGGTTTGTCCGTGAAAAAAATATGGCAACCCTATATATATATATATATACATATATATATATATATATATATATATATATATATATATTATTTATATACCTATAAGAGGCATTTGCTGTCTGTCTGTCTGTCTGTCTGTCTGTCTGTTCCCTTATAACTCAAGATCCAGATAACCAAATAATGTGAAATTTGTTACACATACACATAATTACATGGAGAAGGTTATAGGACAGGTTTCGTTTCATCTCGATAGGTAGTTTAATTGTAATTATTTTTTTTTTATTTTAGTATTTTACTATATTAAAGTAATCTCGACGGCGCCATAAATAAAATTCCTCTGTGACGTCACTTCCCGATTCGAATAGAACTTGAGCGCTGGTGCTGTATTGTGCCTTTGTGATGCAAAGAATTGTTGTTTTTTCATGCTCCCTGATTTGTACAGTTTGAGGAAGATAAAGGAATGAAGAAGGATTTTAGAAGATTAGTGTGAAGCCATAATAATAAGTATATATATATATATATATATATATATATATATATATATATAGAAAGAGAGAAGAGAGAGAGAGAGAGAAAGAGAAAGAGAGAGAGAGAGGGAGAGGGAGGAGAGAGATAAAGAGAGAGAGGGGCAGCAGGAGGAGAGAGAGGAAAGGAGGGTAGGAGGGAGGAGGGAAGGAGGGGGGATAGAGGAGGAGGGGGATGGACAGGGGGGAGAAAGAGGAGGGGAGAGGGAGATGGGGGGAGAGGGAGATGGGAGAGGGAGTAGGGGGAGATGGAGAGAGAGAAGGAAGGGAGGGAGAGAGAGAGAGAGAGAGAGGGAGGGGGGTAGGGAGGGAGAGAGAGGAGGGAGGAGGGAGAGAGAGGAGTAGGAGAGAGGGAGGGAGAGAGATAAAGAGTGAGGGGGCAGGGAGGGAGAGACAGGGAATGAGGGAGGGAGGAAGGGGGGAGAGAGGGGGAGGGAGAGAGAGTGGAAAGGGAGGAGGGGGAGGGAGAGGAGGGAGAGAGGGAGATGGAGAGAGGGAGCAGGGGGGAGAGGGGGGGAGAGGGGAGGGAGAGGGGGAGGTAGGGGGAGATGTGAAAGGGAGAGGGGAGGGGGAGAAAGGAGGAGAGAGGGGTTAGGGAGGGGAGAGAGGGGAGGGAAGAGGAGAGAGGGAGGATGGACGTTGGGAGAGAGAAGGAGGGGGAGAGAGGAGAGAGGGAGATGGGAGAGAGATTGGGAGAGAGGGAGGGTAGAGGGAGGGAGAGGAAAGGGAGAGAGTGGGAGGGAGGGAGGAGGAGGAGGGAGAGAGAGAGAGGGAAGGGTGAAAGGGTAGGAGAAAACAGAAAGGTAAACAGAAAGCCTTATTTTAAACCCGGGCAAAGCCGGGTACTTGTAACTAGTATATATATATATATATATATATATATATATATATATATATATATATATACAGTGGCGTCACTAGGGTTGGTGTCACCCGATTGCGGTAACTCATGGTGTCACCCCTCTCACTTGACACCAGTCTCCTATTTTCCTGAGACCGCTGCATATGTTGCGCATCTGCGGCATTATTTTTCAGGGTCAGGATTTTAGCGATAATTCGTCTTATCAAATTCGGCTGAAGTATCTGTCAATTTTCATTAAATAATTAATAATAAAAAGTACGCAGTGTCTGTTAATAATCGGAGATATTTTTATTTTTGGCATTATTTTTCGAAGCTTTATAAAGTGCTTGCTGTTAATAATGAGATATTTTTTATTTATTTTTAAAATTAAATACGGCTTTGAATTATTTTAAATTACAAAATAAAAATATATGCCTAAAGCTAAATATTTTGCATTTTGGTGTCTGCTGTGAGGTCATCACTGGTGCGATCCACCCCTTACCCCCTAGTGACGCCACTGTATATATATATATATATATACTGCAATCAAGGGCGTTAACGTACTTTACCTTCAATTAAAATATTTTCTTGTTGAGGACTACGTAATTTTAAGAAGAATAAATACACATGTATTTTACTAATAGAATTAAATCATAGCCAAAAAATATTTCATTGTCGTCATTGGAAGAAACAGAGCGTCGATACACACGTATTTATTGAAACGCATATTCCCACCTAAATATACAGACACAAACAAAATTAATCTTGATGACATACACAGCTGTATCTATTTCGAGATTGAGACAATGATGATAGGAGGTGGAGAAATTTATATATATATATATATATATATATATATATATATATATATATATATATATGTTTGTAAATACGTGATTGTATTAAATGTACGAAGAGTATTTCAGTAATGTAGAAAAACAAGTTTCAACATTCTAAAAATGACGTCATACATATAGATACAATGTAAATACGATCATCAAGTCGGACTGCTCCGTCAAGCCAGACAATCGGAATATGTTTATCAAATTTGTTTCAGCTTAAAATGCCTATTTCTCCCCAGTGTAATGAATCTATCTTCAGTTTCACGCTATTCCCGCTTCATCCGTCTTGATCTAGTTACGTGTTCACTGATCACAGGTGACAAGTCCAGGTAAAGATAACAGGTTTATTGTTTCAACAGCCCTTCATCCTTCATCTAAAGGTAACAACTGGATATGTCCACCAGGTCAATGGAAAATGTCACCTCAATAATTTGTCATTTAAACGTTACCCAAGTGTGAAGTCTTGACTGAGGCAGCCTCCCTCCCCTACACACAGTTCTTAGTACGGTCATATCTCAACACCAGAATACATCAAAACTATTACAAATTGAGGGGACATGGTGGCCATTCGGTGTTGAACGTTCGACTGTCGACCGGCAGGGTCCCGGAATGGGATTTTTTTTAGCTCCTGGTAAAAATTCCCAAGTCAACCTTGCTTAGAATGGGTACCGGACTTAAAATTGGGGAGTAAAGGCGGCTGGGCGTTGTGATATCCACAAAATCCATTTATATGCTGAGGTTACTGAAATATATGAATTCTACACTTATATAGGTTACTAAAATCTATGAATTCTACACTTTATCTGCTCCGATGTGCCCGGACAGCCTTAAGGGAACTTTACTTTTTTTTTATATAACAAATTGAAATCCACACACAAAAAATTAGCAAAATTTGCATCGGCAATCGACCGCTGCTTTGGAAATTCACAAGCCCATCGCGTGTGTGATTCTGCGTATTTTCCTAATAGTTCGGGAAGTTTGTCTTTCTGTTGTGGTCTTTCTTTAAATTTAATAACAATTTCGAGTGAATGTGCTGTAATGATAGATTTCTTTTAAATCGCTACTGTTAATACGTAAAGTCATTAAATGTAGGAAGGATATTTCAGTAATGCGGGAAATCAAGTTTCAACATTCTAAATATGACGTCATACATGTAGATACGGACAATGTAAACATGATCGTCTAGTCGGACTGTTCCTTTAAGCCAGACAATTGGAATACATGTATGAATAATACATGTGTGTTTATCTTCCAGTTTCATGCTATTAATCCATTTCATCTGACTTGTGTGTGTGGGGGTGGGGGGAGGGAATTGGAATTCAAACTCTATCAATTTACATTTGGAACGACTTTCAAGAAAGGAATAGATGTGTGTTTGAAGCTATTACAGAATTATCAAGATAATTGACAATAATATTATATATATATATATATATATATATATATATATTTATATATATATATATATATATATATATATATATATATTACGTCATTCACAGACTTTTCCCAATCATCATAAATACATTATACGTTTGATTTCATACAAAGTTATTCATTAATAAATGATACGTTTGATTTCATACAAAGTTATTGTTTAGCTCATTGACAAGGCCGGAAAATATTAAGCTGGACTCAATCGCCATCCATCAATTGACCATTTTGTAAAAAGAGAAGGGGGATTCAGTTAGCTGTAAGAGTGCATCGTGTAGGAAGGGGTTGCTAGAAAAACATACGGTACAAATGCAAAAAAGCGAAAACCATAGGGTACAAATGTAAAAAAGCGAAAACCATTGGGTACAAATATAAACAGAGAAAACCATACGGTACAAATACAAAAAGCAAAAATTATAGGGTACAAATTCAGACAGAGAAAACCGTGCGGTACAAATGCAAAAAGCGAAAACTATAGGGTAAAAATACAGAAAAACCGTACGGTACAAATGCAAAAAGCGAAAACTATAGGGTAAAAATACAGAAAAACCGTACGGTACAAATGCAAAAA
Source organism: Bulinus truncatus (assembly GCA_021962125.1). Taxonomy (NCBI): domain Eukaryota; kingdom Metazoa; phylum Mollusca; class Gastropoda; family Planorbidae; genus Bulinus; species Bulinus truncatus. Next base: position 1,782,731 of record JAGDYQ010000113.1, read on the forward strand.
GCGAAAATTATAGGGTACAAATACAGACAGAGAAAGCAATACGGTACAAATGCAAAAAGCGAAAACCATAAGGTACAAATACAGACAAAGAAAAACATACGGTACAAATGCAAAAAGCGAAAACCATCTAGCGAAATTTAAATAGGAACTTAAAGCTTAAAATTGCGGCCAATCCCCCATTAACATGTCTGTCAAAGTACATAACGAAACAAACAACAAATCCCCAGCCTATGGTGAGCTCATTTAAAAAAAAAAGTTGTATCGTATGGCTGATTCAACAAACTGACAGCTAAATGACAGAAGAATATAAAAAGATAGTTGTACTTGTAATGTATTCCCAGATAGGACTACTTGCAACAAAGGGGTTTGTCAATCTGTTTAGAAAGAAACCACTATTAAAACATATGTCCCGGGTGGAAGGGGGCGTGGGAGGGGGATTAGTTTCTGCGACAGGGCTACAAATGTGAAAATAAAACACAAAAATTGGACGGTGCATTCAAACGACCGTGGTATAATGACCCGTGGGTGTAGGGGCGTATTAAGGTTGGTTGAGGTACCCAAAGGAGAAGAAACTATTTCGCCTCTTTTTAAAAAATAAAGATAGTAAATAACACAATAAATTTACAAGTGTCAATTTAGGATTTTGAGGGCACCATTTCGACGTCAAGGCCCACGGCGCCCGCCTGGTAAATCCGTAACCGTTTTGGGGGGGGGGGGACCCGATGTTTGTTTGGAACAAGTGATAATTTTAGTCTGCTGGAGGATGCTAAACAGTTCATTAACACGCAAAACTGCAATGTATATCTTGAGGCATACTCATGATTTAATGTCAGTGAAAGTTTGTCATTTGACTGGGGGGTTGTATAGGTGGGCGGGGTTAATCCTGGGGATGAGGAGGTGGTTGGCTTTGGCCTTCGCCTACTTTTGTCTATTCCTGAGAATGGATAGAACATCTACTTGTTAAAAAGAACTACAACAGCTATCGACATGAATATTAAACATGTGACTATACCCCTGGACTTAACTATAAGAAAATTGGTCATGAAAATTTAACATTTGACTTTATCTGATGAAGTGTATAATGTATCTCTCTGTAACCGCGACGTATAAATAGATTGTGTGGATATGACAACTCACACCCGCCTTTACTTTCCCAACTTGTCAGGTAGCCATTTAGGGACCTTTAACCAACTTTTACCGGAACCTGGAAAACAATTCACTGTGTCTCACGGAGGATTGAACCAGGGATTCTCAATTTGACAGTCGACCGCTCTACACCACTCGGCCACACGTTCCTCAAAAGTGTGACATGACACAGCACCATGAACTGAGTGAATCACCTTGGACTGAGTGAATCTACATGGACTGAGTGAATCACCTTGGACTGAGTGAATCACCATGGACTGGAGTGAATCACCATGGACTGGAGTGAATCACCATGGACTGAGTGAATCACCATGGACTGAGTGAATCACCATGGACAGTGAATCTTTCAATCTTTAATCAGTGATCGAAAAAAAAAACGTTTACCAACTAACTTTCGTCAATTCACTAATCTACACAATCATCCAAACGTGAATGTGACCGTAAAACAATAATAAATATGGCTTTAAAAAAAAAAAAAATTAAAAGAAAGAAAAAGTTTTGTTATCGGAAATATAAACTATAAAATATGTTATGAGCCGCTCACATAAAACATGATATATTAAAAAATGGTCAGAAAATGACCACTCCCTCTACCCATTATTTATATTACAACAATGTAGGACACGCTACTCCTCTCCCCCCCCCCAACCCAACCCCACCCCCTCCCCACTTAGATTTCTCTTCTCATCGAAGGAGATTTACGAATTTTGTCAGTTTCACTTTTTTTTATTAGCGATATATGACTGGCATAAAATACCAACACACCAATTTAAAAACAAAGACTAACAACAAGACTCTCAACCCCACCCCTACCACCCACACACCAACGTTCATGCATTATCGTTTTATTTCTAAGCCCCCCCCCCCCCCAACAACCCAACGATATAAAATCAGCGTGTGTTTCAAAATAAATTGTGCGCTCTTTAAGGTTCAAAGTCCGGACGTGAGCAGTGTTGGGTGCGTGGTGGTGGTGGTGGTTGTGGTGGCAGTTCACAGACTGAGTGTCGCCGGTCACTCTCTGTGGGGGGGGGGGGGGGGGGAGGGGGGTCACTAAAATGTCGCGGGAGTCCAACGCTGTTTTTATTTAGACTGGTATCTCTGTGACCTTGACCGTTACAGGGGGGGAGGAGGGGGGCGAAGGGAGAAGGACTTAGAAAGTTCAACTACATACTGACTGATCAGTCGCCCTCAACTAGCGTTTTATTCTGTGTACATCTAATTCGTCCTTTAAAAGCAGATTCTATAGCCCCGATTGGGCCACCCCACTTAAAAGAGATGGGGGGGGGCTCTTTGCGTTAAATTTTAATTTCAAGGTATGATAAGTAACCACGCACAAAAAAACAACAACAATAACAATGCAACAGTCTCCAAATGTTTAGGGTCCTGGGGGAGGAGGTGAGGTGAGGGGCCTCTGAGATATTCCCAAGTCTTATGCAGGCCCTGTTTTATATCAAGCGTATTATGCCCTGTGCACTAGGGTGGAGTGAAAAAACATTCTTTCTGAATATCTTGTTTGGATAGCTATAAAAACTTGCTACCACATGCATTTAGCAATGTGGAAAAAAATTAGACAATTTAAAGAATATCTTGAGGTTCTACAGTTGCCCTAAAGTATAGGCATATTTCGATAAAAAAAGCAATAATCTTTAAAAAAAACAAATTTTATATATACAACATATTCATGTTGTTGTTTACCTTTTTAATAGTCTATACAAACGTTACAAGTAAAAAGAACCATATATTTGAAGGGAAAACACATGGAAACCGTCTAACTTGCTTTTATAGCTACAAATGATGTTGGGCTTTGGTGTCCAGTTTTGGCAGTTTTTTTCACTCCACCCTAGTGTGCAGCAAATTGACTTTTCTTGGCTGTTGTATGCTACTATCAACATCTTATTATACATTTCAGAACGATAACAGATTATCTACTTTCAAATATTCCCCTGAAAGTGTACAGAATACAGAATCTTCGTATATAATCCAGGCGTTTTAAGCCTAGCCCATGTTAAATTCTTATGACTTAAAATGCTACCATATATATGTTTATATTTATATAAGAAAAGTTATAGGCCAAACTGATCTGGCTCACTATGTGGGTTAAGCCAATATGACTTATAACGCTTCGGTTAGGGTTAGAGTATGCAGTTCTGAACAAGTGTAAAATCTTTTATAATTCTTGTCCAGTCTTTGCTTCGATTAGAATTATTCTGTAATAAATTGTATTTTTTTTAGTGATTGTGTTTAATAAAATGTCTTCAATTAAAGCTTGTATTGATTCCATGCTCATGAATTTGATATCTACCTTCAAATCGATCGATAAATTACCTGATTGATCCAGCAGCTCTCTTCAACAACTGGTGCCCGTAATCCAAGAAATGTTTCTGGAAGTTATCCGATGGCGTCATGAATCTTCAACCAGTTTTCAAATATTTCATGTACCTGCAGCGTACTTCCCCTCTCTGTGTTAAGCTCGTTATACACACTGGCTAACACTCGTTGACTTGGTTCAGTTGTCAGCAATCAGTATGGACACGTAGAATGTCACACAATGGAATATAGTCGCAGAGAAGAATAGATGGCCGTGAGCTGGAATAGAATACTTAACACTAGAAGAGATGGATAAATACTGGAGCAGATAGCTAAACACTGGAATAGATGGCTAAGCATTAAAATACATAGCTAAACACTTGACTAGATGGCTATACGCTAGAATAGATGTATAAACACTGGAATAGAAGGCTAAACACTGGAATAGAAGGCTATGCACTGGAATAGATGGCAATGCACTGGAATAGATGGCTATGCACTGGAATAGATTTAAACAAGTTGGTTTTAATTATATGGATTTACTCTGAATTAGATGGACACCGTCTGAATTAGATGGACACACTTTGAATTAGATAGATACACTCTGAATTAGATGGACGCACGCCGGAACAGATCAAAGACTCAATATATGGCGACACACTTCAATTGAGTTGCCTACTTGCTGCTATTTTAAAATTGTAACAAAAGTGAAACCTGATGTTGAGTTGTCTACCCTGTCTTCAACAGTTCATAAGATTCTCTCCCCCCTGCGTTATGTCAACAATATGATTATTTTTTTTGCATCCGGTATTTCTCTTGTCAACATTTAGGAATTCAAAACATGGATTCTTTTTTTTTTTGTTCTTGTTGTTGTTTCTGTTTTTTGTGCCTGTCCTTTCTATTGTCTGCAGTGTGTGTATTAATTCTGAGATGTCTCTCTGTCAAGCTTGGGTTCTTATCTTGGCTGGAGAAGGGAAAAAAAAAAGATAATTTAACATTAATTGCGCAAGGAAAAAGATTTACTTGGGTATATAAACATACATAATAAAACAGTGTTTGTAAGTAACGTTCGCTTGACCCTATAGGACCAGTATGGCAGACGAAGAGTAGAATTCATCTGTTTCTGTAACCGCGGCATATAAAGGGGTTGTGTGATCGGTCAGCACAACGCCCAGCCGCCTTAACTTCCCTAAATTATGCCAAGTAGTGGGACGGATGGCCGAGTGGTGTAGATACTCCACTGTCGACCTGAGAGTCCTGGGTTCTGATCCTCGTGAGACATAGACTCAAGTGAAATTTGATTTTAAAGGCACATGGCATCCCACGGTCCACCCCTTATTGAAGAAAATTATGATCTATTTATTATTCTATTTATTTAAAAATTCTATTGTTTCTAAAGCTCTTTATAATACTTGCTGTAATGTCATGGTAAAGAAGACGAAATGTGGATAACCTGTGGAAGATAAGATTAGTGTACGAATAGATCAACTCTAATACCTAAATCAATTGAACACATACATACTAATTTTAAGCAAAAAGCATATTCATTGGTGTATTACACACCAACTCCTTTCCCAACCTGCCTCTGACCTTTAGAACCTTCA
>JAGDYQ010000113.1:1788287-1860787 GCA_021962125.1 Bulinus truncatus
CTGTCTTTAGGCCTTATATTAACTAGCTTACCGTAACATAGTTGTACAAAACAGTGAGGCTGTCTTTAGGCCTTATATTAACTAGCACTGTAATATAGTTGTACAAAACAGTGAGGCTGTCTTAGACCTTATATTGACTAGAAAGGCTAGACTAAAGTGTAAAACAAATAGAAACAAGTTTTATTCAAATAAACTAAAATAAAAAAAAACGAAAGACAACTCTGCATAGCACACAAATATATATCTATATATATATCTCTATATATATTTCTCCTCTTGAGAAGACGCAGGACTATTTATAGATTGTGGAATTCCCGTAGATAGCTCCTGTAATAACATCAGCCTGCAAGACTATTTATAGAAGACGCGTGACCAGCAAAAAGTGCTGGGGCGGGGGGGATCACATAGTGAAAAAAGATAGTTTGACAGTCTTTTTTTAACTTTATACCCAACATGGCGACGGATGATTTGCCTGTATGGGTATAAGCCTCCTGCCCCACCTCCTCCGGTTGCGCCACTGCGTTGTAATGTTCGCGTTGTTTCACCAGCCCGAATACGTCACAACAAGTGTGTTGTTTTCTGATTTCTTTTATAAAACCAGATTATTTTAATTTCTTATGTGACTTTTTTGTTCTTTTATTTAGTAAAATATATTAAGCAATACGAGCGCAATGGTGGTTGTACAATACGCAATATTTAATGTCTAGACAGCTCCAGTAAATTTTAAAACAGTATTGTTTGAATGTAATCATGTTCAGGGTACTTTCCGTATCCGTTTAATCGCAGAAATGAGGGGATGCTGAATGAAAAAACCAATAAAAATAAAAACCCAAACAAGTTGTTGTAAGGTACCAGATAGTAACCATAAAGTCTGCACATGATAGGTCCAAGTTCAACTTTGCTTACTGTGTACTTTTTCCGAATATGTTAGCTCGTTATTTTGTTTGATTTATTATTTAAAAATATAATTACAGTAATTATATTGATTGATAAGGCGGCATATGTTACGACGTGGGATGGCTAGTATTTTATATAAATTATCATTACTACATATATAAGCGGCGTGATTACAATAAACTGGACTTATTATGTATTTACATAGATTAACAGAGTATTTAATCACTGATTTTTACATCTAGATGTGCACCAAGTCTTATAGTTTTATTACGTTTAATTCATAAAAATATTAGTCTGGTCTATGGAAATTTTTTTTTACTTTGTTTTTTGGTGCTTTTTTAAAGCTTGTTTTTTTTTGTTTTTTTTTCATATAAATCCTTATTTTTTATGTATTACTACTGCTCCAGTGTAGCAACGTCATTTATGTATTTTTTTTTTTTGGTCAAAGAAAAAAAAGCTTTGAAATATGTGTTTGAAATTAAAAATTACCTATCTATACGGACAAAACAAACAAACAAAAAAAAAAAACCGCCTACAGTAAAATACCAAGTGATGCCGAATATCAGGTGCAAAACATTATTTAACTGACAGGTATGAAATGAAAGACGATATAATGGTGAAAGGTGTTCTGGAACTGAAGCTTGTGTAATGACACATGAGCTAATAGGCCCATGTATCAAACCGCAAGGATGTCTGCATGTAACTTTCAGGATCAACTTTAAACTATTTCAACAACAACAGCAAGGCGCAGCAGCCACGTTTACCTGACTTCCCGCTGGTCCTCTGTCACCTCAAAAATGACACGGGTATCCCTGTGGATTAGAAAATAAAACATTGCCAGACGACGAAGAAAGTCTGAAATTAAGAAGAACTTATTCACTAGTAGAGTGAATCTCAAACTTAAAGAAATGACACACTAAGACAACAGTTTTGAGTCACCAACAAGCAGGCGCAGCTCGAGTCACCACTACAGGCACAGCTCGAGTCAACACCACAGGCGCAGCTCGAGTCACCACTACAGGCAGCTCGAGTCACCACTACAGGGCGCAGCTCGAGTCACCACTACAGGGGGGGGGGGGGGGGGGGGGGGCATACGCGCTCGAGTCACCACTACAGACGCAGCTCGAGTCACCACTACAGGCGCAGCTCGAGTCACCACTACAGGCGCAGCTCGAGTCACCACTACAGGCGCAGCTCGAGTCACCACCACAGGCGCAGCTCGAGTCACCACTACAGGCGCAGCTCGAGTCACCACTACAGGCGCAGCTCGAGTCAATACTACAGGCGCAGCTCGAGTCAATACTACAGGCACAGCTCGAGTCAATTCTACAGGCGCAGCTCGAGTCACCGCTACAGGCGCAGCTCGAGTCACCACTACATGCGCAGCTCGAGTCACCACTACAGGCGCAGCTCGAGTCACCACTACAGGCGCAGCTCGAGTCACCACTACAGGCGCAGCTCGAGTCACCACTACAGGCACAGCTCGAGTCACCACTACAGGCGCAGCTCGAGTCACCACTACAGGCGCAGCTCGAGTCACCACTACAGGCGCAGCTCGAGTCACCACTACAGGCGCAGCTCGAGTCACCACTACAGGCGCAGCTCGAGTCACCTACTACAGGCGCAGCTCGAGTCAATACGGCAGGCGACAGCTCGAGTCCACCTACAGGCGCAGCTCGAGTCAATACTACAGGCGCAGTCGCGTCACCACTACAGGCGCAGCTCGAGTCACCACTACATGCGCAGCTCGAGTCACCACTACAGGCGCAGCTCGAGTTCACTCACTGAGCAGGCGCAGCTCGAGTCACCACTTACAGGCGCAGCTCGAGTCACCATTACAGGCACAGCTCGAGTCACCACTACAGGCACAGCTCGAGTCACCACTACAGGCACAGCTCGAGTCACTTCTACAGGCACAGCTCGAGTCACCACTACAGGCAGCTCGAGCTCACCACTACAGGCGCAGCTCGAGTCAATACTACAGGCACAGCTCGAGTCAATACTACAGGCACAGCTCGAGTCACCATTACAGGCACAGCTCGAGTCAATCACTACAGGCACAGCTCGAGTCAATACTACAGGCACAGCTCGAGTCAATACTACAGGCACAGCTCGAGTCACCACTACAGGCACAGCCTGAGTCAATACTACAGGCGCAGCCCGAGTCACCACTACAGGCACAGCTCGAGTCAATACTACAGGCACAGCTCGAGTCAATACTACAGGCACAGCTCGAGTCACCACTAAAGGCACAGCTCGAGTCACCACTGAGCAGGCACAGCTCGAGTCAATACTATTGCACAGTTCGAGTCACCACTACAGGCACAGCTCGAGTCACCATTACAGGCACAGCTCGAGTCACCACTACAGGCACAGCTCGAGCTCAATACTACAGGCACAGCTCGAGTCACCACTACAGGCACAGCTCGAGTCACCACTACAGGCACAGCTCGAGTCAATACTACAGGTACAGCTCGAGTCAATACTACAGGCGCAGCAGCTCGAGTCACCACTAAAGGCACAGCTCGAGTCACCACTACAGGCACATCTCGAGTCACCATTACAGGCAATAAGCTCGAGTCACCACTACAGGCACAGCTCGAGTCACCATTACAGGCACAGCTCGAGTCAATACTACAGGCACAGCTCGAGTCACCACTACAGGCGCAGCTCGAGTCACCACTACAGGCACAGTTCGAGTCACCACTACAGGCACAGCTCGAGTCACCACTACAGGCAATACCGGAGTCACCACTACAGGCACAGCTGAGTCACTACCAGGCACAGCTCGAGTCACCACTACAGGCGCAGCTCGAGTCACCACTACAGGCACAGCTCGAGTCACCACTACAGACGCAGCTCGAGTCACCACCAGGCGCAGCTCGAGTCACCACCAAGGCGCAGCTCGAGTCACCACCAGCAGGCGCAGCTCGAGTCACCACTACAGGCGCAGCTCGAGTCACCACTACAGGCGCAGCTCGAGTCACCACTACAGGCGCAGCTCGAGTCAATACTACAGGCGCAGCTCGAGTCAATACTACAGGCACAGCTCGAGTCAATTCTACAGGCGCAGCTCGAGTCACCGCTACAGGCGCAGCTCGAGTCACCACTACATGCGCAGCTCGAGTCACCACTACAGGCGCAGCTCGAGTCACCACTACAGGCGCAGCTCGAGTCACCACTAAGGCGCAGCTCGAGTCACCACTACAGGCACAGCTCGAGTCACCACTACAGGCGCAGCTCGAGTCACCACTACAGGCGCAGCTCGAGTCACCACTACAGGCGCAGCTCGAGTCACCACTACAGGCGCAGCTCGAGTCACCACTACAGGCGCAGCTCGAGCCACCACTACAGGCGCAGCTCGAGTCAATACTGACAGCACAGCTCGAGTCCATTCTGCCAGGCGCAGCCTTCCTCGCTTGAGCCAATACTGCAGGCGCAGCTCGAGTCACCACTACAGGCGCAGCTCGAGTCACCTACTACAGGCGCAGCTCGAGTTCACCACTACAGGCGCAGCTCGGTCACCACTACAGGCGCAGCTCGAGTCACCATTACAGGCACAGCTCGAGCTCACCACTACAGCACAGCCTGAGTCACCACTACAGGCACAGCTCTCGAGCTGGATTACAGGCACAGCTCGAGTCACCACTACAGGCACAGCTCGAGTCACCCACTGCCAGGCGCAGCTCGAGTCAATACTACAGGCACAGCTCGAGTCGCTACTACAGGCACAGCTCGAGTCACCATTACAGGCACAGCTCGAGTCAATACTACAGGCACAGCTCGAGTCAATACTACAGGCACAGCTCGAGTCAATACTACAGGCACAGCTCGAGTCACCACTACAGGCACAGCCTTCGGAGTCACTGGGATTACAGGCGCAGCCCGAGTCACCACTACAGGCACAGCCTGAGCTCAACACTACAGGCACAGCTCGAGTCAATACTACAGGCACAGCCCGAGTCACCACTAAAGGCACAGCTCGAGTCACCCACCACAGGCACAGCTCGAGTCAATACTACAGGCACAGTTCGAGTCCACCATTACAGGCACAGCTCGAGTCACCACCATTACAGTCACAGCTCGAGTCACCACTACAGGCACAGCTCGAGTCAATACTACAGGCACAGCTCGAGTCACCACTACAGGCACAGCCTGAGTCACCACTACAGTGCACAGCTGGAGCCAATACTATAGGCACAGCCTCGACGCCAATACTACAGGCACAGCCTGAGTCATCACTAAAGCGCACAGCTCGAGTCGTGTCACTACAGGCACATCTCGAGTCACCATTACAGGCACAGCTCGAGTCACCACTACAGCGTCGTTTCCGAGCCACCATTACAGGCACAGCTCGAGTCAATACTACAGGCACAGCTCGAGTCACCACTACAGGCGCAGCCCGAGTCGTTCACTACAGGCACAGTTCGAGTCACCACTACAGGCACAGCTCGAGTCACCAATACAGGCACAGCTCGAGTCACCACTACAGGCACAGCTCGAGTCACCACTACAGGCACAGCTCGTCACCACTACAGGCGCAGCTCGAGTCACCACTACAGGCGCAGCTCGAGTCACCACTACAGGCGCAGCTCGAGTCACCACTACAGGCGCAGCTCGAGTCACCACTACAGGCGTAGCTCGAATCACCACAACAGGAGTAGCACTTGATTTCTTTGTTGTATATACACATAAAGTAGGCATAATTTCACAAGTTTTCACATCCATAAATCAATTCTGTTTACTGCTAAAATTAATTTGAAAAAAAAAAAACGAGTTTGTGATTCAATAATAGCGGATTAATAAAACATTTTTTTCTTTCAATTTCATTTGGGAAAACCGTATTTGGAGTATTTCGAAAGGTTTTTAGGCAATGTGTTAACCTCGTATCCAACGGTATGACTGTTTTGGGATGGTTGTTTTAGTAGTAGTATCAACTACAGATTACTTACCGGTGTACCTTTGGGGCCAGGTGGCCCCGCTGGACCAGGTAAACCCTGCAACAAAAGAAGATTGAAATAAGTAGTAGTGAGTAGATGTGCAGGACATACACACTCACCAATATATATATATATATAAACCTTCTATTTCAGTATAATAAACAATGACACACAATCTACTTTCACAAGAATTACCACTACATTGTACCAAGTAGCGGATTTTATGGCAGGTACACCCAGCGCGTACTAAAAAACTATATTTCTGGGAGGGGCACCAAAAAGACCCCCCCCCTCAAGTTTTGAACATTCTTGAACGTAAACCCAACATGGTTTCAAACTTGAATACTTAACTACATTCATAGTAAATACATTTTTAAAATATTCACACCGATGGTAAATATAGTTTTACTTTATGACTCTCTCACAAGGTCCCAATATTTTCTTCCGCGTCTGGGACTCTACCGATTAAAATGCGCCTCAGATTATACCAATGATTGATTTTTGTTAGATGATAATTTAGATGATAATTTATCTGAAAATATAGAAAGTAATGTACATTTCTTGTGGGCTGGACAGTGATGTAAACAAACAAACATTTTTTCTACCATGACGGGGATGTACTACAACGGAGACGCGATAATTTCACGCATGACCAAAATTGGAGGGAAACAAAATTGGGGGGGGGGGGGGGGAGGAGGCTTTTAGTTTTGAGATATTAGTATAGTGATGAACTGTGCAATTCAACTAGTATAGTGATGAACTGTGCAATTCAACTAGTATAGTGATGAACTGTGCAATTCAACTAGTATAGTGATGAACTGTGCAATTCAACTAGTATAGTGATGAATTGTGCAATTCAACTAGTATAGTGATGAATTTTCCAAATCCAATTACGATTTTAGGTCTTTGGGGCCTCCTCAGCAGAATTCTGCAAAGATAGTTTGGGCCCTAGGCAAAAATTATCTATAAGCTCCAGACTGAGAAAAAATTAACATTTTCAAGTTGCCCCTTAGGCCCCTGTGCAGCTGCCCAGTTTTCTTATGCATAAAAAACGGCCATGGTTCAAGTAGTTCATTCAGTTGTTCGATCTTGAAAAAAAAAACATGAACTAATTGAGCCACACGGTGCAAGTCAGTCACAATTGAAGACTCAGTACATTAAAATTGTTCCGACAGATGTCGGGAAAAAAAATATCCAACTTTCATCCAAAGCTAAAACCCATAAAGTACCATGATAAGTTGTTGTTGTTTTTTTTCGAAATTTACCTCCTTTTTTTGTTTTCCCTTTTTTTATTATTTTTTTTTTATTCCCTTTTTTTCGAAATTTTTACCTTTCTTTTTTTTGAAATTTTCTCTCCTTTTTTTCGAAATTTACCTTTCTTTTTTTTGAAATTTACCTCCCTTTTTTTCGAAATTTACCTCCCGAAATTTTTTCTTTTTTTTCGAAATTTACCTTTCTTTTTTTTTTTTTGAAATTTATCTCCCTTTTTTTCGAAATATACCTCCCTTCGTATTCGTCTGCTCACTCACTCCAAAAAACCTGCACCTCCCCGCAACTTCACACTTCACCTAGTACTTCACGGCACTATCGTTACATCACGGTGCGTTCAAAAGTGGATCCTAAAACACCACTAATCAGCTCGTAATGGTGGAGCATTAACTTAAGATCTACCAGCCAGTCACTTTAGATCCAGATGCATAAAATATCATGGTGATTCAATTCCTAGACCTAAGCGAAAAAATAAAAACCCCACACAGCTACCTCGCCGTTATAGGAACACAGGGGAGTTAATTGAAACCGTTTCAAGAGGATGAGTTTTCATTAATTCAGTCAAGAAAGCTGGATTTTTTCCCCCTTTGTACATGTTTTCCACCTCCAAAGTGTTTTCTTTTTAAAAGTAAATCTTCACATCCTGACTATAAAAGACCCCGTCAACGAAAAATAGAACAACAACAAAAAACTCTCGGTAACGGAAAAAAAAAATATTATAGAGGTCAGTGCATTCTAATTAGTCTTTTTATAGACGAGGATTAGACGAGCATAACCATGAATAAGACGAAATATTTAGTTGTGCACAACCATGAACAAGATCAACTATCTAGTCTAGATGTGCACATGTGAAGACATGAACAAGAAAAAATATATATTATAGATACCAATGGACCAGATAAGCAATATATTCAGCATATGTATAGCCATGAACCAGAGGAACCATTTAGTCTACATGTGTATAGCCATGAACCAGATGAACCATTTAGTCTACATGCGTATAGCCATGAACCAGATGAACCATTTAGTCTACATGTGTATAGCCATTATTCCATGTCCGAATATTGACATTTAGTAAAACGATACATACAACATTCTGATCTTTTGAGAATGAAATAACAAAGTTCAAACAAAATGATTTCTGTCAATCTCATGTTCAAACACAATGTTTCCCGTCAAACTATATAGAGTTCCTTGGGTGCATCAGCTGTTTCACAGTTTAAAGAATTCTCAGCGGAGATTTAAAAAAGAAACACTGAAAAAATTGAACATCAAGCCATTGGTTTACATCATAGGTATATCTGTGGTTTACATGCTTCCACCTTCTCCTACTTTTGTGCGCACTAAGTATATTTCCTGGTGTCACAAATGAGACATGTTTATAAAAATTAAGGTGCAAAGTCCTCTAGCAGATTCTATCTTTTGAAATGTTTTTGACACGCAATAAATTAATTCTGAAGACAGTAAGTTCAGTTTCCTAGACAAATCAGTCCAGTAATTTGTACGTCTGACATGAAAATAATCTTTTTGCATTTTTTCCCCCGACAAACTGAGCTGATTTCTCATTTTATAAAATTTTTAATCTTTCCTAATAAAATGGTAAAAATGTTCTAGCCGCGAAGGGGGCTCTCTCCGAGGATGGAACACATGACTCTCAGGTCGACAGCCGATCATCTACACCAGCGCTTCTCAAACTTTTTGAAGTCACGGCCCCCTTTGGAACGCCCAATCAATATGTCGCGGCCCCCTTTTTTTTGGGTTAGATTGCTTAAATTTATAATTTTTCGAAATTCCACGGCCCCCCTCCGGACAGTCCACGGCCCCTAGGGGCCGCGGTCCACCACTTTAAGAAGCACTGATCTACACCACTCGGCCATCCACCCCGCCTTTCTTATTAATATGTCTTGTTTATTTCTTTCTTCACAATTACAAAATGTCAACATTTGTAGAGTATTTCATCAGAGGTCACATCTCAAATACCTAGTCTTAAAGATGATTATAGGAGAAACATTCAAAGTTGACTTTTATTATTTTTTTCTTTTTGAGGTTTTTCGGACTCGGTTAATTAGTCGAAAGAATTGTAATTGTTGACTTTCTGAAGATAGAATGACCTCACATAAGAATACCAGCTCAATTAACGTGTGGTACACTAATAAGCAGAATGGAACAAAGAATAACATCCAATTATTGATACAAAGACCAGTTTTACATTATTTTTTCCCCAGTGAAAATTAAAAAAATAAAACATTATAAAATCTTATTTGATCACATCTGGAAGTAAGTTAACCAATTAACAGGATAAAAAAAAATTTACAAAAAGTTAAGAGCCGCCATGTTTCTTGAGTATAACCCTTGACCTATATTGCTGAACCATTTCCGTTAATGATTCTGACGTCAGTAGAAATCTGAAGTGGATTTGGGGATTTTTTTTTTCCATTTATAAACGGGTCTCAAAATGTCTGAAATTAGAATTCATTTTTTTAGAATCCTTTCTAAAGCAGAACTCTTGTAGCTCCTACTCTATTTATTATACAACATAATGATGATCAAGAGTAGTATTAATTATTTTAATTTTCCTCCAATTGCACCGAAGCCATTCGTAAATGCAGACATGTTCCACTGATCACAGATAGGAAACCGCTGATGTAGACCCATAAGTTCTGAATGCTAGACATTCACTGCTAGTGATAACTTTAGGGTACAACAGGTACACATTCATTAACCAGCTGATGGAAAGACAGGTCCTATTAGGAAGTGTCCTGTTGACAGGTAGGTACTTGGGGGATTCGGTGGGACGGGGGGGAGGGGGTGATGATAAACCACCTATCGAGTAGTGAACGAAGTATTTCATTAAAATATCATACACATAAAACGCATAATACCACTTCCTATGTTTCCGTCTGTCTGGTATAAGTTCGGGAATCGCGCGAATAATAATTAGAGCAAAAAATATAACGTTAGATTCTCATTAGATTCTCAAGTATATATATATATATATAAACCTTCAGAAAAAATAAACTTTTTATTAAAATGCAATAAAATTAAAGAAAATAAAAAAACACCTAACTATATCATCAAAGTATTTAAAAGCATTATCATTACTTACAATTTAAAAGGTGGGTGAGGGGTGGGGTACCCATCTAGATACAGAGATTATTTTATTGCTTGTTATTAACTAGCGCCAAGACATATTAGGCTGAGTGGATTGAACCTCCTACTCTTTTCATTTTAGTAAAAATAATTTATATAAATGTTTGTATGATATAATTAGCTTTTATTCGTATTTATTTTTTTTTTTGGACTTTTCAGTGCATTTTAATGCAAGCTTTTTTTTTTTTGTTTTAATGTTATGTAAACATACTTTTTTTATATATCCACTCGATTCTTTACTTTTATTTTGTTTTTAATATTTGTATATGAAAGTAAACTCTGTGAGATAAAAGTGTAAAAAAACAAACAAACTATAATGTGTTGTAGTTACGGAGGATACACATAATTAAAAAAAAAATGTTTATGTCAAAATGATGCTCAGGCAGTGAGTGATAACATCTTCACATAAGTCAGCTTGACCGTCTAATATTGTGCACAGTGGATATATATTTTTTTTGGGTCAGCTTTACCATTAGTTTCTTATGTTTTTATTTTTTTGGACAAGTCTTTGATAAATTCATCGGCGGTTTTCCACGAAATTAATAACGGTGTTTAATCGCGGTGTTTAATCAATGTGTTTAATCACGGTGTTTAATCAATGTGTTTAATCACGGTGTTTCATCACGGTGTTTCAACAATGTGTTTAATCACGGTGTTTCAACAATGTGTTTAATCACGGTGTTTAATCAATGTGTTTAATCACGGTGTTTAACCACGATGTTTAATCAATGTGTTTAATCACGGTGTTTCAACAATGTGTTTAATTAACGTGTTTAATCACGGTGTATAATCAAGGTGTTTAATCACGGTGTTTAATCAAGGGGGTAAAATGTAGTGATGATGAAGGTAAATTTCTGGTACATTTGAAGGTAAATACTAACACTATACAACATATATATGAAAAATATTAAAATACACATATTATATCATCTAAGAGATTAATTATTAATATATATATATATATAAAGATATATATAATGTATATAGCTGATAATAGCTAGCTTGTACTTTTTATATAAGAGTTATATTCACACATTTAAAAAAGCTGAATAGCTATCACAAAAATACTAATTATTCAGTAGTGTATACAAACTAATGCACTATTCATAAGTAATAATATAATGACAATGGTCAACTACAAGATTCATTCAAGATAATAAACATGTCAACAAGATGAAAGGAGTGAAGTCATGAAACTAAGAAATGTATCTAAATGAAACGATCAAAGAACAAGTAGTCTGCAGAGAGTTAGTTATGAAAATTGTTATTATGTGTTATTGTTATCTTGTTAATTAAATGATGGTATGATTTCAATTAAAGAGTGTGAATCAAACAGTACACAAAGTATTACTAATTATTAGTTAATTAGTTTTTATTAAAAAAAAATATTAATTCTTTTTTTTTTCCCCACAGCCAATCAAATACTGCTCCATCTGATTGCCTTGACCAATCTTTAGCTTTAATTCCTTTTTGAATGACTGGAATTTCAATTAGCCTAATGATAGTACAGGATCTGTAGAAGTTGGTTGTTTTGTATACAAAATATTTTCATCTCAGTAAATATTCAAATTTAATGGGCGTTGATGCACGTGAGATTGACAAGCAGAGTTTTTAATTTCTCTGCCGGTCACTAAAAAATGAGTTGCAACTGACCTAAATTTATTTAATTGTCATTTAATTTATTTAAGTTGATTGATTATCTGTCTGTTGAGACAACTTTTTGTATTCTTCAAAGTTTAATTCATGCGATAGAAGGGTGCTGAATAAATAAAATAATAAGCAGAAATCGTTAAAAATGAATTTTTTTTTGTATGTTGTATGTTTTTATGCTTGAAAAAATGTGTAATAAAAAATTTTAATGTTGTCAAAAGAAAAAAAAATGACACAATAATATTGTCTGTAATAAAAAAAATATTTATAAACACCATAAAAAAATTCACCATTGATACTTTTAAAAATATTTTTTTGTGTAATAAAAATAGTGTTAATATATTTTAATTATCGAGTAGTACTGTTGTTTGTTGTCATGGTAACGCTATTGATACATGAGAATAAATAGAAGTGAAGTTTAAACAGAAAAGAAATCCCTACGCAACAGGTGTAGAGAATCATTTAAAACTATACCTAGCTATATATTTACCTAGACAGGCGGTTTTAAGACATTTTATTCATTTTGTTTAAAAACATTTTTTTCTTTTTTTGGCACTGAAAAAATCTCGTTCGCTTCCATTAAATCTGTCTTCTCTCTGTCTATCAGCATGTCTGTCTATCAGCATGTCTGTCTATCTATATATCAATGGTCATATCATTTTAGTTTAAGATGTGATGTAGTAATTCACAAACAGCACTAGTGGAATACCGAAATGAAATACTTCGTATAACTATTGTTTGTTAGGTTTTATGTTGTCTACTAGTCAACTTCTCCTAAACATTGACCAGGTATCCTATCTATCTATCTATCTATCTATCTATCTATCTATCTATCTATCTATCTATCTATCTATCTATCTATCTATCTATCTATCTATCTATCTATCTATCTATCTATCTATCTATCTATCTATCTATCTATCTATCTATCTATCTATCTATCTATCTATCTATCTATCTATCTATCTATCTATCTATGTCAGTCTGTCAGTCTATCTCTATATCTACCTATCTATCGATCTATCTTCCTACTAGCTACCTACCTACTACCTACTACCTATCAAATTAATTACCTACCCAACTACCAACCTACCTATATTGAGTGAACTGTTTGTACCGAAACCTACGTCGTAAGATGTTATTCCCAGATATAAAACTAATTTTTTTCTCTATTTTACGCCACGTCGTATTAAGGCACGTGACCAACCTGCATAGATTGACCAAAGTGGGGGGAGGGGGGTATAGTTTGAAATTACTTTAAAGGAGTGGGTGGGGTAGAACTCATCAGATTTGATGTTGGCCAATTTTTAAAAAAAAAGGGAGAGAAAAGTGTAATACTGTGGCATAAAGATACTGTTGGTAGTTGTAGGGAATATTCCCCATTCCAGTGTTGGTTGCCCAAGCTGAACATGCACTATAGAGTCGGGCTATACGAGCTAGGCAATAGGGTTCGAATCCTCGAAGACTGAATCAATTAACACAAGGACACTTTTTCGGCCAGGCCTTTACAGTACAGGGCTCCACGTTAATTGACCAAATAATATCTATGAATGATTGACGTGGGAGGTGGGGTTGAATAAAATGTATTCTATGCAACTCACAATGACCATAATGCTGATTAGGCAAGCCGGTGACTACCACTACATGTGTACATTACATTTTTTTTATTTATTTATCAGCACTAAAGATAGACATGTCGAGATAATTGTGTAAGCCAGTGGGAAGATACAATAAGAAGAAAATAAGAATCTACCAAAATATGTCAAGTTGATGCCTCTAAACATTCCCCCCACACACACAACACACACACACACAACACTGAGTGCGAATTGAATGAGTGTCAAAAGCGTCACTGAGAATATGTCTTGACTCTGACGAAGATCAGTACAAAAAAAGTTTTTCTGCTGACTCTCCTCCTTACAGAAATCTGAGACTCACCATAAAACCTTTCAAAATAAAATTCATTGCAGTCTAAAAAGCGCTTTGTTGTTCCAAGATTTTCCCTGCAAATATAGGTACAGCAAAAAAAGAAAACAACAGACGAACGAAAAAACAGTTCTCCAGTTTCTGAACCCCCGTGAGAAGAAAGGGGAGGTGACCTGAGAAACAACACCATGGTTCACTAAATACTTCCATCTCTACAACACCATGGTTCACTAAATACTTCCATCTCTACAACCCAATGGTTCACTAAATACTTCCATCTCTACAACCCCATGGTTCACTAAATACTTCCATCTCTACAACACCATGGTTAGCTAAATACTTCCATCTCTACAACCCCATGGTTCACTAAATACTTCTATCTTTTTTTTAACTACTTTATGCTTTTTATTTTTGCTGGATGATTTAACATGATAGTTGGTTACTGTTAACATGATGGTTGTTTTTAACATGATGGTTGGTTGTTTTTAACATGATGGTTGGTTGTTTTTAGCATGATGGTTGGTTGTTTTTAACATGATGGTTGGTTGTTTTTTAACATGATGGTTGGTTGTTTTTAACATGATGGTTGGTTGTTTTTAGCATGATGGTTGGTTGTTTTTAGCATGATGGTTGGTTGTTTTTAACATGATGGTTGGATGTTTTTAACATGATGGTTGGTTGTTTTTAGCATGATGGTTGGTCGTTTTTAACATAATGGTTGGTAATTGTTAACAATATAATTAGCTTTTTTTTAAAAAATGATATTTTGTTGTTTTTAACATAATAGTTAGTTGTTTTTTAAAGGTTTTTAAAAAGTTTGTGAAGGTAATTATGTTTGTGTGTTGTGCTATTGTGTGTGTGTGTGTGTGTGTGTGTGTGTGTGTGTGTGTGAGAGAGAGAGAGAGAGAGAGAGAGAGAGAGAGAGAGAGAGAGATCTGCTAATGGATGTAAAATGTCAATACAAATGTTTCTGTCTGTGTATTGTATTGGCCATATTTTCACATAACAGTTTTAACATCTGACAGCAAGGAAAAAAAAAAGAAGAAGGAGAGAAAATAAGTCATAGTTTAAAAACTTTTATTTTGTGTGCTTAAAAAATCTGAACTCATTGGTTAACATTTGTATGTAAGTCTTTTTACACCTCCCCCCCCCCTTACCAACCTTTCTAAAACCAAACCGTTCACTTGTGCAAATTGTGTACTGACTAACCCATGACTGGTTTCGTTTCTACCATTTTTCTACCAATTCTATTTTCATCACCCTGGTAACCAATAATAAAGATAACCTAAATTGTTTCAAGCTGAAAATAGTTGTTTTTTTGTATGCTGACTATGAGTAAAGTTTTATGAAGTGCTGGATGTCTGCATATGTTTCTAAATTCATTGAACAGACATGAAAGAAGGACCGCTTTCTTATCAATAAAACATTTCAGATTTCAGGATCCAGTGAATAGCACAAGACGATATGAACGATTACAAAAAGTTTATCAACATGACATTACATATTTGATTATGCCATGGAAGGATAAATTGACTTAACTGAAGAGCTTTTGATTTATTAAAGATTTACAAATGAAAGACTGAAAATGAAAGAAAAATTGAAAAAGTCAGAAGACCAGTTTTTGTATCAATACAGCATTACAGACTTGACAATGTCGCAGCAGACCAAACTGTAAGTCAGAAGAAATGCGTGAAATATTAGAGAATTGCAAACGCAATAAAAGACACAAATAACATATGTTTATGTTTCGAGGTTGCTATTCGTACATAAATATTATTACATGCACATATGATTTTTGTTTCACGAACATATATATATATATATATATATATATATATGACTCCAAGGTCAGACTGACAGTTTAAGTGTTGAAACAGATTTGACCTACATCACAAAGTAATCACTATTCCAGTAGGTCTGGTCATACTGGTTACAATATTCCGTTAGGGAAATTTAAGAACATATTTTGTTGAAAGAAGTTTGGCAACGACTTACAGTTTACAATTTTTTTTTTACATTTTTTTAATGGAAAGTTAAAAAACAAACAAACAACAAAAAAAAAAAACAAAAAAAACGAAGGAGTAAAAAAAACCAAGAGAAGTTGAATCAATGACAAAAAACCAAGAGAAGTTGAATCAATGACGAAAAACCAAGAGAAGTTGAATCAATGACAAAAAACCAAAACAAGTTGAATCAATGACAAAAAAACCAAGACAAGTTGAATCAATGACAAAAAAACCAAGACAAGTTGAATCAATGACAAAAAACCAAGACAAGTCGAATCAATGACAAAAAAACCAAGACAAGTCGAATCAATGCCAAAAAAACCAAGACAAGTTGAATCAATGACAAAAAAACCTAGACAAGTCGAATCAATGACAAAAAAAACCAAGACAAGTTGAATCAATGACAAAAAAACCAAGACAAGTCGAATCAATGACAAAAACCAAAACAAGTTGAATCAATGACAAAAAACCAAGACAAGCTGAATCAATGACGAAAAAACCAAGACAAGTTGAATCAATGACAAAAAACCAAGAGAAGTTGAATCAATGACAAAAAACCAAGACAAGTTGAATCAATGACAAAAAACCAAGACAAGTTGAATCAATTACAAAAAAACCTCCAAAAGAAACTTCAAATCTAAATTGACGTAATGAGACGAAGTATTAGAAAGCAAAATGTCCGACCGTGAAACAAATAAGAAAATGTGTATAAAAATATAGGCACGTGGGGTGAGTGCAGGCCGGTACAGGCTAACTAATGGGTGAGATTTGTCTGGGAGGTTTGTACAGGTCATGCCACGTGACATGGCAGCTAATGTCTGGGGATGTAGTGGGGGGGGGGGTGACGTCAGGGTGGAGAAAGGTTGGGATTAACTGACTCTGAAATCTCTCCGATGTAACAGTTTCCCAGGGTTCCAAGTTCAAGGGTAGAAACAAATGCGCGGGGTGGGGGGTGGGTGGGTGGGGGGAAGCGGAGAGAGTAAGTGGCCATTTAATGGGAAATTTTTTTTCGGGGGTGGGGGGGGGGGCTATGGGGTGCGTTGGGAGAGATGAGGGGGGAGGGGAGGAGGCGGGAGGCTGAGGTGTTAGCTTCAGGTCAGGAATACATCTATGATTAAGTAAAAGTTTTAAAAAGAGTATTCTGATGGGATCTTCAGAGATATCAAACTATTGTGTATTCTTTAGAAGTGGTAACTGAAGTATTGGCCCCTTTTTGTCGGAACGGCCATCTTTTGTCAACAAATGTGTTTCCGGGGGTGGGGGGATGTATTAAATCCATCGGCACAGGCCTCGCGGAGCGGAGACCCGAGATAGATGACGTCACTACTGTTTGCGCCTGGAGTGAAATAGATTCTGCTTATGCAGCAAAATAACTTGTGTTATCGGATGCTACGTCACAGTACAATTGGTATCGCATATAGATCCTGTGGACTTGGTCAGAATTTGTTATCTTGCACCACTCTGGGCTTGACAATTGATATTGTCCACTATATATAATATACATAAGTAAAGACCTGACTCAATGGTGTATTGTTTTGGTTGAATCACCTTCCCTTTTCTCTAGTTATTTAAATTGACACAATGTATTTATCTGACATGATTATATATATATATACTAGCTGTACCCTGCAAAACATTTGCATAGAGTTATATCCCCTTAGGCTTGATCGGCAGGCGAGGTTATTTTTTGGTTTCGGGCAGATCCGATTTTTTTTTCATGATTGTATTTTAACCTAGAATACTGTTGTATTAATTCTTTACTTTCGATTTAACGCATAGCCCAAATCGCTTATATATATATATATATATATATATATATATATATATATATTATATATATATATATATTAATATTCTTCAGCGAGTTTTGATCTATCACAGAGCGGGATGTGTACACACTAAACTTCACCTGTTTGGAAGATAGACTCGACCATCCAGTCACTATAACACTCTCAGTCAAATAGAGAACTACTTATTGTGATAATTACTATTAGAACTCGACTGGTAATTTACTGTTTTAGACAACTAATAAGGTAATTTGTTTTACTGTCTTCAAGTTGTTTTTGTTTAACACTGTCAGTCAAGTAGAAATGTATTTTTTTGTAATAATTACAATTTGAAGTCTAGTAATTTACTGCTAAAACAGTTAATAAGGTAATTTTGTCAACTTTCTACAAGTTACTTCTGTATTATACTGTTAGTAAAGTAGAATTATATTTTGTTATAATTACTAGAACTTCTATTTGAACTCATGTAGTCAGTTACTGTCTCCAGACAACTAACAAAGTAATTTGTTTTACTATTAAAAATTGTTTCTCTAAAGTGATATTTTAAAAAAAATATATGATTCATTCAC
Source organism: Bulinus truncatus (assembly GCA_021962125.1). NCBI lineage: Eukaryota > Metazoa > Mollusca > Gastropoda > Planorbidae > Bulinus > Bulinus truncatus. The sequence continues at coordinate 1,806,482 of JAGDYQ010000113.1, forward strand.
ATATCTTGTGTGTGTGTAAATACTTCAACTCTCGAGGTTATTGAGCGATACAAATTAGTTTTATCTTTTTACTTTTAAGCCTAGATTTTTTTCCCTACCTGAGCAGGTGAACTGTGAAAGACATGTTGGTGTTTCTAATATGTTGCCATGACAACTAATCTCTAAAATAATATACATTTTACTGCTACAGAGTAAACATGACTTCTCTACTGAATAAATAGGTTACATATCAAGTGCAAGCGGTCTAAGACAAGGACAGACAACTGCTGATAGGCGGTGCTTTGAAAAAGGGGCGACTACTATTAAATAAAGTAAACTTTTCGTTTTAATAACAATGAGAGATTAAGTGTTTAGAGTTCAAGAAAAAATAAAACTTGAAGAATTAAAAAAAAAAAGAATAACTATACAGAAATTTAAAAAAAAAACAACAACTGATACTGTGAATTTCAAACTATAAATATCTACAGACAAAAAAGTGTAAAGTAGTCCAAAAATAAAAAAAAAATGATAAAAGAACATAACAATGCATAAAGGTGCTATGTGTTTAACAGATAGTGAGGATACTGTGGCTAAAGAAAGTGATATCAGTGCTGTTTCATCCATTCAAAGAAAAAGTGCGGATTTTCTAGAACATAAAATAGAGAACATAAACAGCAGTGTTTGGAGGGGGGGCGAAGTGTGGGGTGGTGGTGGGCAGGGTGTCTAATTGGGTGCTGTCAGGCAATATACAGGATAAGGAGCAGTACTTGCAGCTGTTGGACAATGACTGTCTCGTTTACCCCGTCACCGGTGCTGGTGGTCACCACTGCTGGAGGTCCAGGAGGTCCAGGACTGCCCTGTAGAAAATAAATAAATAATGGCAGCATTTAGAAATGTGTACTGTAAATGTAAATAAAACATTACGTCATTTAGAAATGTGTACTGTAAATGTAAATAAATAATGGCAGCATTTAGAAATGTGTACTGTAAATGTAAATAAATAATGGCAGCATTTAGAAATGTGTACTGTAAATGTAAATAAAACATTGCGTCATTTAGAAATGTGTACTGTAAATGTAAATCAATAATGGTAGCATTCAGAAATGTGTACAGTAAATGTAAATAAATAATTGTAGCATCAATAATGGTAGCATTCAGAAATGTGTTCAGTAAATGTAAATAAATAATTGTAGCATCAATAATGGTAGCATTCAGAAATGTGTACAGTAAATATGTAAACACATTCAGTTGTACATTCAAATTCATTTGTTTACTGGTATACTATTTTTATCCTTTAATTATGTTAGCTCTCTATACATTTGTAAACAAATAAGTTTTGATAGTGTGTTTTTAAAAAAAAATTATAAACATAAACTATTTCATTTATACTATTTTGTTTTTAAATATTTATATTAACTGTAATTATTATGACGTATCTTCATATTTTTAATACAAAGTTTTACATTGGAATATATGTATATGTGCAATTAGTCTCAGTCTGTATAATTAAATTAGACGCATCGGATGTCTGTTGATTTATATATAAAAAATTTCCGCAGGTAAGTTGATTACAGCCAGAAAGCTTTCACTTTTTGTTTCACTTTGTGTTTCACTTTGTGATTCACTTTGTGCTTCACTTTGTGCTTCACTTTGTGTTTCACTTTGTGTTTCACTTTGTGCTTCACTTTGTGCTTCACTTTGTGTTTCACTTTGTGCTTCACTTTGTGTTTCACTTTGTGCTTCACTTTGTGCTTCACTTTGTGTTTCACTTTGTGTTTCACTTTGTGCTTCACTTTGTGTTTCACTTTGTGTTTCACTTTGTGCTTCACTTTGTGCTTCACTTTGTGTTTCACTTTGTGTTTCACTTTGTGCTTCACTTTGTGCTTCACTTTGTGTTTCACTTTGTGTTTCACTTTGTGCTTCACTTTGTGTTTCACTTTGTATTTCACTTTGTGTTTCACTTTGTGTTTCACTTTGTGCTTCACTTTGTCTTTCACTTTGTGTTTCACTTTGTGCTTCACTTTGTGTTTCACTTTGTGTTTCACTTTGTGCTTCACTTTGTGCTTCACTTTGTGCTTCACTTTGTGTTTCACTTTGTGTTTCACTAATCTAATTGTCTGGTTACATGTTCAGCTCTATATATTACATTAGTACAGCTGTGTGAGATAATATTGCTATTTTAGACATGCTGATACACACATTGACGCAAACATACATATAAACCTGAACACCAATTGTCTGCTCTCATGTTAGGCTCTCTATAACCTATCATTGGTATTTACGCTATAAGAGACACGCTGGTGCATACAAACAGACATGCAAACAGTGTTACCCACACAATCATTTATGCATGATTAAAAAAAAAACGCACTGAGATGAACACTCTTAGAGACACACAGAGACATTTATATGGTTCATTATTACATAAGAAAATTTGTTCATTTCTACACATCAAAAGTTGTTCATTATTACATAACAAAAGTTGTCCATTATTGCCAGGTGAGGTTTTAAGAGCCACATGTGATTCTTTGTTGAAGTTGGGGACTATTTCCAGAAGATATTCTTTATTTTTTAATGCATTAATTTTTTTTCCTCAACATTTTGCATGATGTAATTTTTTGACTAAAACCGGAACAATGAGTTTATTTGATAGGTCACAATGATAGATCACTGTGATAGGTCACAGTGGTAGGTTACAGTAATAGATCACAGTGTTAGGTCACAGTGATTAGCCACAGTGGTAGGTCACAGTGGTAGGTCACAGTGATTAGTCACAGTGGTAGGTCACAGTGATTAGTCACAGTGGTAGGTCACAGTAATAGGTCACTGTGTTAGGTCACAGTGATTAGTCACAGTGGTAGGTCACAAAGTTAGGTCACAGTGATTAGTCACAGTGGTATGTCACAATGTTTCGTCAAAATGATAGGTCACAGTGATTGGCCACAGTGGTAGGTCACAGTGTTAGGTCACAGTGCTAGGTGAGAGTAATAGTGCTAGGTCACAGTGCTAGGTCACATTGCTAGGTCACAGCGATATATCACATTGACTGACACTTTGTTTCTTTACTATATTAAACTAGGGTCTGTTATCCATAATTCCACTGGAAAATCTATTTAGTTAAGTTGTGAGTCAATGATTAGTTTATTATTTTATCTGATTTGTTCAATCGATGATTAGTTTATTTTTCATCCCATTTGTTCTAAACAAAAAAACGTGTGTATTCATTTATCTCACTTTTCTTAGTTTTAGTAAATCAAATCGTCACTATTTCTATATGATAAACTTATCACAAAATACAAATTTCCACACTTCTGCTAATCTTCAACCGGAAATGATGTCACTGGCTACATAATCATTAATCTATATATAGTATTTTTTTTTTCAAATGATTTAAATCAGATTTGTTCTGACGCTTAGGCAAAACAGGTATATCTTTAAGACACGCATTTGCGAAGACTAAGATCACATTGCTCCGCCCCCCGCCCCCCCCCAACCCACGGGTAGTCTGGTGAAGTGTGTGTCCAATCTGATGACACAAAGCTGTGATAAGCTTTATGTTTCTATTTTTCACGGATTTGTTTAGACACATATCTCATCAACAAACTCTTCGGAATGTATTGTACTATCACCCGGGCTTTTGATTTAGGCAAACAGATCAACTGACACATTCTCTACCTACGCAGTGGCGTAGTGTGGGGTGGGGGGCAAGGGGGCATCATGCCCCGGGCGCTACTCACAAAGGGGTGCCAAATGGTATATTTTACATTATAATATTATATGGCTTTCAAATGTGGGGTGTGTGTGTGGGGGGGGGTGGTGTTAAAAAGGTATTGTGCCCCTGGCGCGAGTTAAGGTCGCTACGCCACTGTACCAAGGAAACCAACAAACCTAATGAATGGTAAGTAAAAAGACTAGAGTTTTAAAGCGCTCAAACCAAACCACAGATTACATATACAGAATAAGCATCGCCTATTTGAACTGATTTCTCCGGAAGCTGCCATATTTGTGTGTTTTTAGTGGGAATCAATGTTATGGGGTGCTACCAAGGTTGTTAGTATCGAAGTATCGGTATCGGACAATACAGTATCGCCGATACTTTTTCAGTATTGGTTGCTGTATTGCCGATCCTTTTTGTATCAAGTATTGATTTGTGTATCATTTTAAATGAAAAATTTTCGATACTCGATACCAATACTTTTCTGTTGCCACTATTAGCTAATTGTAGAATAACAATAGCGATTTTAATAGATTATTTTAAAGTAATCTTCATAAATTCAATCACTGCTTGTAATGATAACCATCAACCCTACTACTATTAACACCAAGACAACTTGGAACAAAAGGCTGAAGTTGAACAAAACTTAAAGCGTTCTTGCAGTGCACTGAGTGCAGTTTCCACTCCACTTGGGCTACTTGACAGGGTGATGCAGCTTCAATACAGTCAGCTGTGCAGTTTTACTGCATGGCGGCAGAACCGGCTTAATAGTAAAGTTCTGCTGAAGTGGACAGATATCTTGAAGATAACTAATCAGAAATGCTGTCATTAGCACCCTACCCAACCTACCCAAGCATTAAGAAACTATATTGATGAGTTGATCGGCTAGTGCTGCGTTGAGCGCCTGTTTTCATTAGGTGCACGTCTTTTTATGCCATTACGTTCTAGGCTAAGCAAGGATTGTTTTGAAATGATGGTCTTCTAACGTGCTGCCAAATGGTGAAATAGTAAAGAAAAGTTCCCTTAGCCCTGACGGGCCATCGGGGATTCATCAGTTTCTATAACTTCGGCATATGAAGGGATGGTGTAGTTAGCAAAAGGCCCAGCCGCCTTTACTTCCCCAGCTTAAAGTCGGGTACCTATTTAAAACTGGGTGAACTAGTGGAGAAATTCCCATTGTTCTCACCGAGGATCGAACCCATGACTCTGAAGTCGACAGTAAAGTATCTACACCACTTGGCCATCCGTCAAGAACTAAAGTGATTAGAATTAAATTTGTGCTTTGACATTGCATTTAATTGTTTTCACTTTTTTTTTTGAAAAACTTGCACTCATTATATTTTAAATAAAAATACTTTGTTGTTCTCAAAAGTATCGGTATTGTATCGGTATTGATTTTGGCAATACATTTTTACTTGAGTATTTGTATTGGTATTGGCGATACTATTTTCATGAAGTATTGGTATCGGTATTGACGATACAATTTAAGAGTATTGTTAACAACCCTGGGTGCTACACTATTAAAACGGAAATCAACACAAATGATGGTATTTTTTTTTAGTCATTAGTACTGGTCTTTTTAATTAGTACTGGTCTTTTTAATCAGCAATACGCTAAACGTGTGTGATATGATCTAATGCTGCAATCTCACACGTCCTTCATTTCAACCAGCAGCTCATTTAAATCACTTTTAGTTATTATTGTTAATTCAGAAATGATTCTCTACAGACAAGCTTTTTTTTATATATATAAATATTCTCCGTGTTAGACTAAACTGTGTAATCAGTGCAGACAGGTCATCAAATAATTACTTGAAGAACATGATTACATTAAATCTATCATATGGTGTACACTGTACAGACTTGCCAGAATTTCTTGCCAAATTTAGCTACTTTTTATCGTATTTGGCTAAAAAAAGAAAAAAAAACTGTCACAGTTATCAGCTGCCTGTATTTACCCGGATCATCTTGTAGTTGTTTATGTCTTTAAATATCAAAAACTGAAATCCGTTCCATTTAAAAGCTAATTTTGAATTTTTTTTTTTTTTTAAATTCTAATTTAACTAAACATATTTATAAAATTTAATATCAACTCTTCTTATCGCACTAATGATAAATCTGTGTTGTTATTTGTCTATTGGTTGGTATTATCAAGTACTGCAAGACAACAAAGAGACGAGAATCTAAAACAGCCCCGTAGCGTGAAAATTCTACAGCAGGGGCCAGGCATTCTACAACAGGGGCCAGGCAATAGCAGGGGGGGGGGCAGGTAACACATTTTACTAAGTATAACAAATAAGCAGGGCGACCGGGCCTGATCTGCAGTAATGGTTGAAAATCCGTGATATTAGTTGAAATTGTCAGAAGAAAGATGCCGTTTTTTTGTGTTATCAAATACACCATATGTTGATCTTCACAGTGAAGGAAAATAATTTAATAAAGCAATAGAACATTCAGACTTAAAAAAGACCACATGCACAAAGAGCCATAATTTAGAATCGCATGGGCTCCCAATATATAGGGCACCCACAACCTAGAGCTCCCACTACCTAGGGCACCCACTACCTAGAGCACCCACTACCTAGGGCACCCACTACCTAGAGCTCCCACTACCTAGAGCTCCCACTACCTAGAGCTCCCACTACCTAGGGCTCCCACTGCCTAGGGCTCCACCTAGGGCTCCCACTACCTAGGGCTCCCACTACCTAGAGCTCCCACTACCTAGGGCTCCCACTACCTAGGGCTCCCACTACCTAGGGCACCCACTACCTAGAGCTCCCACTACCTAGAGCTCCCACTACCTAGAGCTCCCACTACCTAGGGCTCCCACTGCCTAGGGCTCCACCTAGAGCTCCCACTACCTAGGCTCCCACTACCTAGGGCACCCACTACCTAGAGCTCCCACTACCTAGAGCTCCCACTACCTAGAGCTCCCACTACCTAGGGCTCCACCTAGAGCTCCCACTACCTAGGCTCCCACTACCTAGGGCACCCACTACCTAGGGCTCCACCTAGAGCTCCCACTATCTAGGCTCCCACTACCTAGGGCTCCCACTACCTAGAGCTCCCACTACCTAGAGCTCCCACTACCTAGGGCTCCCACTACCTAGGGCACCCACTACCTAGGGCACCCACTACCTAGGGCACCCACTACCTAGAGATCCCACTACCTAGAGCTCCCACTACCTAAAGCTCCCACTACCTAGGGCTCCCACTACCTAGGGCTTCCACTACCTAGAGCTCCCACTACCTAGGGCTCCACCTAGAGCTCCCACTACCTAGAGCTCCCACTACCTAGGGCTTCCACTACCTAGGGCTCCCACTACCTAGAGCTCCCACTACCTAAGGCTCCCACTACCTAGGGCTCCCACTACCTAGGGCTCCCACTACCTAGAACTCCCACTACATAGAGCTCCCACTACCTAGGGCTCCAACTACCTAGGGCTCCCACTACCTAGAGCTCCCACTACCTAGGCTCCCACTACCTAGAGCTCCCACTACCTAGGGCTTCCATTACTAAGGCTTCCACTACCTAGGGATCCCACTACCTAGAGCTCCCACTATCTAGGGCTCCCACTACCTAGGGCTCCACCTAGAACTCCCACTACCTAGAGCTCCCACTATCTAGGGCTCCCACTACCTAGGGCACCCACAACCTAGAGCTCCCACTACCTAGGGCACCCACTACCTAGAGCTCCCACTACCTAGGGCTTCCACTACCTAGGGCTCCCATTACCTAGGGCTCCCACTACCTAGAGCTCCCACTACCTAGGGCTTCCACTACCTAGGGCTCCAACTACCTAGGGCTCCCACTACCTAGAGCTCCCACTACCTAGGCTCCCACTACCTAGAGCTCCCACTACCTAGGGCTTCCATTACTAAGGCTTCCACTACCTAGGGATCCCACTACCTAGAGCTCCCACTATCTAGGGCTCCCACTACCTAGGGCTCCACCTAGAACTCCCACTACCTAGAGCTCCCACTATCTAGGGCTCCCACTACCTAGGGCACCCACAACCTAGAGCTCCCACTACCTAGGGCACCCACTACCTAGAGCTCCCACTACCTAGGGCTTCCACTACCTAGGGCTCCCATTACCTAGGGCTCCCACTACCTAGAGCTCCCACTACCTAGGGCTTCCACTACCTAGGGCTCCCATTACCTAGGGCTCCCATTACCTAGGGCTCCCACTACCTAGGGCTCCCACTACCTAGAGCTCCCACTATCTAGGGCTCCCACTACCTAGGGCTCCACCTAGAGCTCCCACTACCTAGGGCTACCACTACCTAGGGCTTCCACTACCTAGGGCTCCCATTACCTAGGGCTCCCATTACCTAGGGCTCCCACTACCTAGGGCTCCCACTACCTAGGGCTCGCACTACCTAAGGCTCCCACTACTTAGGTCTCCCACTACCTAGGGCTCCCACTACCTAGGGCTCCCACTACCCAGGGCTCCCACTACCTAAGTCTCTCAAGGAGGCCCCAGGGTAGAACTCACTTGTTCCCTTTAGGGCTCACACTATACTGGCTGACATATATATATACACACAACATTTTGATGTTTTGTACCTAAGAGACAATTTTTTCAACTTCAGCTTAGCACTTCAACTGTATTATTTGATTCTAATTACACCGTTTCAACTGTATTATTTGATGTACAGTACACTATTTCAACTGTATTATTTAATGTACAGTACACTATTCAACTGGATTATTTGATATATACTACACTATTTCAACTGTATTATTTGATGTACAGTACACTATTTCAACTGAATTATTTGATGTACACTACACTATTTCAACTGTATTATTTGATGTACAGTACGCTATTTCAACTGAATTATTTGATTCTCATTACACTATTTCAACTAAGATTGATTAGAAGAATTTGAAATGCCTTTAATTTTTTTTTCTTTTTTGCGTATTACTTTAAAAAAATTAATTAGTGTAACTTTGAATGACTTTAAAGGAATTTCGGTTTTTGTATACTCTTTTGATTATCATTTTTTTGTTCTTGTTTGTGACTTTGATAAAAAAAATATAGGCAATTATTTCCACTAATAAACCTTGTCAAACAAAATGTTGCAACATGGATGGATATAAGATGAAAAGTTGTATTTAGGATGTACAGATTTTTCATGGACGGATGCAATAAACGAACTTAATGAATGCATTTTTTCTTCGACAAAGATTGTGAACTTATCTTTTGGTTAAAAAAAAATGAAATTAAAAACTAAAACTGGCGGATGGATCATAATTGTTTTTTATGGTTTTTTTAATGGAGGATGTGCATAAATTAAAGCAAAGGGAAACAAGTGCGTTGTATTGATCAAGAGTTCTCTCTAATGTTTTAAATTAGATGAAAAGAGTTGAATTTTGAGACTTTAATAATATGCTAATAATATCAAAAGAAATTTTTTTTTTAACTGTTACCTTCAACTAACCATATTAATTATTATAGCAACATTAATGATACCATATTTCTTCTAGATATTTAACTCATGATATAATTGATAATTTTTTTTTAAAGACAATGACTTCAACATTAAAATTGGAGTCGCCAAACAGATAAAGCCCCTTAGTGACTGGCTGATTGGGTGACCACCCATGGACCAGGACCTGAGGGAGTCCCGCACTTAGTGATTTCTATTTTAATTCACTGTTACGTTACCTAAGTGTATCAGAACCAAATGTTTGTTTTAGGTCACGTATATGATACCCACCCTAGACCCCACAATTATATCGCACTGTTAGACTTATTACATTGTTTGTCCTAGATCGCACAATTATATCGCACTGTTCAACTTATTACATTGTCCTAGATCCCACAATTATATCGCACTGTTCAACTTATTACATTGTCCTGGATCCCACAATTATATCGCACTGTTCAACTTATAACATTGTCCTGGATCCCACAATTATATCGCACTGTTCAACTTATTACATTGTTTGTCCTAGATCCCACAATTATATCGCACTGTTCAACTTATTACATTGTCCTAGATCCCACAATTATATCGCACTGTTCAACTTATTACATTGTTTGTCCTAGATCCCACAATTATATCGCACTGTTCAACTTATAACATTGTTTGTCCTAGATCCCACAATTATATCGCACTGTTCAACTTATAACATTGTTTGTCCTAGATCCCACAATTATATCGCACTGTTCAACTTATTAAATTGTCCTAGATCCCACAATTATATCGCACTGTTCAACTTATTACACTGTCCTAGATCCCACAATTATATCGCACTGTTCAACTTATAACATTGTCCTAGATCCCACAATTATATCGCACTGTTCAACTTATAACATTGTCCTGGATCCCACAATTATATCGCACTGTTCAACTTATAACATTGTCCTAGATCCCACAATTATATCGCACTGTTCAGCTTATAACATTGTCCTGGATCCCACAATTATATCACACTGTTCAACTTATAACATTGTCCTGGATCCCACAATTATATCGCACTGTTTCACTTATTACATTGTCCTAGATCCCACAATTATATCGCACTGTTCAACTTATAACATTGTCCTAGATCCCACAAATATATCGCACTGTTCAACTTATAACATTGTCCTAGATCCCACAATGATATCGCACTGTTCAACTTATAACATTGTCCTAGATCCCACAATTATATCGCACTGTTCAACTTATAACATTGTCCTAGATCCCACAATTATATCGCACTGTTCAACTTAAAACATTGTCCTAGATCCCACAATTATATCGCACTGTTCAACTTATTACATTGTCCTAGTTCCCACAGTTATATCGCACTGTTCAACTTATAACATTGTCCTAGATCCCACAATTATATCGCACTGTTCAACTTATAACATTGTCCTAGATCCCACAATCATTTCGCACTGTTCAACTTATTACATTGTCCTAGATCCCAAAATTATATCGCACTGTTCAACTTATTACATTGTCCTAGATCCCACAATTATATCGCACTGTTCAACTTATAACATTGTCCTAGATCCCACAATTATATCGCACTGTTCAACTTATAACATTGTCCTAGATCCCACAATTATATCGCACTGTTCAACTTATTACATTGTCCTAGATCCCACAATTATATCGAACTGTTCAACTTATTACATTGTCCTAGATCCCAAAATTATATCGCACTGTTCAACTTATAACATTGTCCTAGATCCCACAATTATATCGCACTGTTCAACTTATTACATTGTCTTAAATCCCACAATTATATCGCACTGTTCAACTTATTACATTGTCCTAGATCCCAGAATTATATCGCACTGTTCAACTTATTACATTGTTTGTCCTAGATTCCACAATTATATCGCACTGTTCAACTTATTACATTGTTTGTCCTAGATCCCACAATTATATCGCACTGTTCAACTTATTACATTGTCCTAGATCCCACAATTATATCGCACTGTTCAACTTATAACATTGTTCTAGATCCCACAATTATATCGCACTGTTCAACTGATTACATTGTTTGTCCTAGATCCCACAATTATATCGAACTGTTCAACTTATTACATTGTCCTAGATCCCACAATTATATCGCACTGTTCAACTTATTACATTGTCCTAGATCCCACAATTATATCGCACTGTTCAACTTCTAACATTGTTTGTCCTAGATCCCACAATTATATCGCACTTTTCAACTTATAACATTGTCCTAGATCCCACAATTATATCGCACTGTTCAACTTATAACATTGTCCTAGATCCCACAATTATATCGCACTGTTCAACTTATAACATTGTCCTAGATCCCACAATTATATCGCACTGTTCAACTTATAACATTGTCCTAGATCCCACAATTATATCGCACTGTTCAACTTATTACATTGTCCTAGTTCCCACAGTTATATCGCACTGTTCAACTTATAACATTGTCCTAGATCCCACAATTATATCGCACTGTTCAACTTATAACATTGTCCTAGATCCCACAATTATTTCGCACTGTTCAACTTATTACATTGTCCTAGAACCCAAAATTATATCGCACTGTTCAACTTATAACATTGTCCTAGATCCCACAATTATATCGCACTGTTCAACTTATAACATTGTCCTAGATCCCACAATTATATCGCACTGTTCAACTTATAACATTGTCCTAGATCCCACAATTATATCGCACTGTTCAACTTATTACATTGTCCTAGATCCCACAATTATATCGAACTGTTCAACTAATTACATTGTCTTAGATCCCACAATTATATCGCACTGTTCAACTTATAACATTGTCCTAGATCCCACAATTATATCGCACTTTTCAACTTATTACATTGTCTTAAATCCCACAATTATATCGCACTGTTCAACTTATTACATTGTCTTAGATCCCACAATTATATCGCGCTGTTCAACTTATTACATTGTCCTAGATCCCAGAATTATATCGCACTGTTCAACTTATTACATTGTTTGTCCTAGATTCCACAATTATATCGCACTGTTCAACTTATTACATTGTCCTAGATCCCACAATTATATCGCACTGTTCAACTTATAACATTGTTTGTCCTAAATCCCACAATTATATCGCACTGTTCAACTTATTACATTGTCCTAGATCCCACAATTATATCGCACTGTTCAACTTATTACATTGTCCTGGATCCCACAATTATATCGCACTGTTCAACTTATAACATTGTCCTGGATCCCACAATTATATCGCACTGTTCAACTTATAACATTGTCCTGGATCCCACAATTATATCGCACTGTTCAACTTATAACATTGTTTGTCCAAGATCCCACAATTATATCGCACTGTTCAACTTATAACATTGTTTGTCCTAGATCCCACAATTATATCGCACTGTTCAACTTATTAAATTGTCCTAGATCCCACAATTATATCGCACTGTTCAACTTATTACACTGTCCTAGATCCCACAATTATATCGCACTGTTTAACTTATTACATTGTCCTAGATCCCACAATTATATCGCACTGTTCAACTTATAACATTGTCCTGGATCCCACAATTATATCGCACTGTTCAACTTATAAAATTGTCCTAGATCCCACAATTATATCGCACTGTTCAACTTATAACATTGTCCTGGATCCCACAATTATATCGCACTGTTCAACTTATTACATTGTTTGTCCTAGATCCCACAATTATATCGCACTGTTCAACTTATTACATTGTCCTAGATCCCACAATTATATCGCACTGTTCAACTTATAACATTGTCCTAGATCCCACAATTATATCGCACTGTTCAACTTATTACATTGTCCTAGATCCCACAATTATATCGCACTGTTCAACTTATAACATTGTCCTGGATCCCAAAATTATATCGTACTGTTCAACTTATTACATTGTTTGTTTTAGATCCCACAATTATATCGCACTGTTCAACTTATAACATTGTCCTAGATCCCACAATTATATCGCACTGTTCAACTTATAACATTGTCCTAGATCCCACAATTATATCGCACTGTTCAACTTATAACATTGTACTAGATCCCACAATTATATCGCACTGTTCAACTTATAACATTGTACTAGATCCCACAATTATATCGCACTGTTCAACTTATAACATTGTCCTAGATCCCACAATTATATCGCACTGCTCAACTTATTACATTTTTTGTCCTAGATTCCACAATTATATCGCACTGTTCAACTTATAACATTGTCCTGGATCCCACAATTATATCGCACTGTTCAACTTATTACATTGTTTGTTTTAGATCCCACAATTATATCGCACTGTTCAACTTATTACATTGTCCTAGATCCCACAATTATATCGCACTGTTCAACTTATAACATTGTTTGTCCTAGATCCCACAATTATATCGCACTGTTCAACTTATTACATTGTTTGTCCTAGATCCCACAATTATATCGCACTGTTCAACTTTTTACATTGTTTGTCCTAGATCCCACAATTATATCGCACTGTTCAACTTATTACATTGTTTGTCCTTGATCCCACAATTATATCGCACTGTTCAACTTATTACATTGTTTGTTCTAGATCCCACAATTATATCGCACTGTTCAACTTATTACATTGTCCTAGATCCCACAATTATATCGCACTGTTCAACTTATAACATTGTCCTAGAGCCCACAATTATATCGCACTGTTCAACTTATTACATTGTCTTAGATCCCACAATTATATCGCACTGTTCAACTTATTACATTGTCTTAGATCCCACAATTATATCGCACTCTTCAACTTATAACATTGTTTGTCCTAGATCCCACAATTATATCGCACTGTTCAACTTATAACATTGTCCTAGATCCCACAATTATATCGCACTGTTCAACTTATAACATTGTTTGTCCTAGATCCCACAATTATATCGCACTGTTCAACTTATTACATTGTTTGTCCTAGATCCCACAATTATATCGCACTGTTAAACTTATAACATTGTCCTGGATCCCACAATTATTTCGCACTGTTCAACTTATTACATTGTCCTAGATCCCACAATTATATCGCACTGTTCAACTTATTACTTTGTTTGTCCTAGATCCCACAATTATATCGCACTGTTCAACTTTTTACATTGTCCTAGATCCCACAATTATATCGCACTGTTCAACTTATAACATTGTCCTAGATCCCACAATTATATCGCACTGTTCAACTTATTACATTGTCCTAGATCCCACAATTATATCGCGCTGTTCAACTTATTACATTGTCCTAGATCCCACAATTATATCGCACTGTTCAACTTATAACATTGTCCTAGATCCCACAATTATATCGCACTGTTGAACTTATTACATTGTCTTAGATCCCACAATTATATCGCTCTGTTCCACTTATTACATTGTCCTAGATCCCACAATTATATCGCACTGTTCAACTTATTACATTTTTTGTCCTAGATTCCACAATTATATCGCACTGTTCAACTTATAACATTGTCCTGGATCCCAAAATTATATCGCACTGTTCAACTTATTACATTGTTTGTTTTAGATCCCACAATTATTTCGCACTGTTCAACTTATTACATTGTCCTAGATCCCACAATTATATCGAACTGTTCAACTTATAACATTGTTTGTCCTAGATCCCACAATTATATCGCACTGTTCAACTTAGTACATTGTTTATCCTAGATCCCACAATTATATCGCACTGTTCAACTTATAACATTGTTTGTCCTAGATCCCACAATTATATCGCACTGTTCAACTTATAACATTGTCCTAGATCCCACAATTATATCGCACTGTTCAACTTATAACATTGTTTGTCCTAGATCCCACAATTATATCGCACTGTTCAACTTATAACATTGTCCTGGATCCCACAATTATTTCGCACTGTTCAACTTATTACATTGTCCTAGATCCCACAATTATATCGCACTGTTCAACTTATTACATTGTTTGTCCTAGATCCCACAATTATATCGCACTGTTTAACTTATTACATTGTCCTAGATCCCACAATTATATCGCACTGTTCAACTTATTACATTGTCCTAGATCCCACAATTATATCGCACTGTTCAACTTATTACATTGTCTTAGATCCCACAATTATATCGCACTGTTCAACTTATTACATTGTCTTAGATCCCACAATTATATCGCACTGTTCAACTTATAACATTGTTTGTCCTAGATCCCACAATTATATCGCACTGTTCAACTTATAACATTGTCCTAGATCCCACAATTATATCGCACTGTTCAACTTATAACATTGTTTGTCCTAGATCCCACAATTATATCGCACTGTTCAACTTATTACATTGTTTGTCCTAGATCCCACAATTATATCGCACTGTTAAACTTATAACATTGTCCTGGATCCCACAATTATTTCGCACTGTTCAACTTATTACATTGTCCTAGATCCCACAATTATATCGCACTGTTCAACTTATTACTTTGTTTGTCCTAGATCCCACAATTATATCGCACTGTTCAACTTTTTACATTGTCCTAGATCCCACAATTATATCGCACTGTTCAACTTATAACATTGTCCTAGATCCCACAATCATATCGCACTGTTCAACTTATTACATTGTCCTAGATCCCACAATTATATCGCGCTGTTCAACTTATTACATTGTCCTAGATCCCACAATTATATCGCACTGTTCAACTTATAACATTGTCCTAGATCCCACAATTATATCGCACTGTTCAACTTATTACATTGTCTTAGATCCCACAATTATATCGCTTTGTTCCACATATTACATTGTCCTAGATCCCACAATTATATCGCACTGTTCAACTTATTACATTTTTTGTCCTAGATTCCACAATTATATCGCACTGTTCAACTTATAACATTGTCCTGGATCCCACAATTATATCGCACTGTTCAACTTATTACATTGTTTGTTTTAGATCCCACAATTATATCGCACTGTTCAACTTATTACATTGTCCTAGATCCCACAATTATATCGCACTGTTCAACTTATAACATTGTCCTAGATCCCACAATTATATCGCACTGTTCATCTTATTACATTGTCTTAGATCCCACAATTATATCGCACTGTTCAACTTTTTACATTGTTTGTCCTAGATCCCACAATTATATCGCACTGTTCAACTTATTACATTGTTTGTCCTTGATCCCACAATTATATCGCACTGCTCAACTTATTACATTGTTTGTTCTAGATCCCACAATTATATCGCACTGTTCAACTTATTACATTGTCCTAGATCCCACAATTATATCGCACTGTTCAACTTATGACATTGTCCTAGATCCCACAATTATATCGCACTGTTCAACTTATTACATTGTCTTAGATCCCACAATTATATCGCACTGTTCAACTTATTACATTGTCTTAGATCCCACAATTATATCGCACTGTTCAACTTATAACATTGTTTGTCCTAGATCCCACAATTATATCGCACTGTTCAACTTATAACATTGTCCTGGATCCCACAATTATTTCGCACTGTTCAACTTATTACATTGTCCTAGATCCCACAATTATATCGCACTGTTCAACTTATTACATTGTTTGTCCTAGGTCCCACAATTATATCGCACTGTTCAACTTATTACATTGTTTGTCCTAGATCCCACAATTATATCGCACTGTTCAACTTATAACATTGTTTGTCCTAGATCCCACAATTATATCGCACTGTTCAACTTATTACATTGTTTGTCCTAGATCCCACAATTATATCGCACTGTTCAACTTATTACATTGTCCTGGATCCCACAATTATTTCGCACTGTTCAACTTATTACATTGTCCTAGATCCCACAATTATATCGCACTGTTCAACTTATTACATTGTCTAAGATCCCACAATTATATCGCACTGTTCAACTTATTACATTGTCTTAGATCCCACAATTATATCGCACTGTTCAACTTATTACATTGTCCTAGATCCCACAATTATATCGCACTGTTTAACTTATTACATTGTTTGTCCTAGACTCCACAATTATATCGCACTGTTCAACTTATAACATTGTCCTGGATCCCACAATTATATCGCACTGTTCAACTTATTACATTGTTTGTCCTAGATCCCACAATTATATCGCACTGTTCAACTTTTTACATTGTTTGTCCTAGATCCCACAATTATATCGCACTGTTCAACTTATTACATTGTTTGTCCTTGATCCCACAATTATATCGCACTGCTCAACTTATTACATTGTTTGTTCTAGATCCCACAATTATATCGCACTGTTCAACTTATTACATTGTCCTAGATCCCACAATTATATCGCACTGTTCAACTTATAACATTGTCCTAGATCCCACAATTATATCGCACTGTTCAACTTATTACATTGTCTTAGATCCCACAATTATATCGCACTGTTCAACTTATTACATTGTCTTAGATCCCACAATTATATCGCACTGTTCAACTTATAACATTGTTTGTCCTAGATCCCACAATTATATCGCACTGTTCAACTTATAACATTGTCCTGGATCCCACAATTATTTCGCACTGTTCAACTTATTACATTGTCCTAGATCCCACAATTATATCGCACTGTTCAACTTATTACATTGTTTGTCCTAGATCCCACAATTATATCGCACTGTTCAACTTATTACATTGTTTGTCCTAGATCCCACAATTATATCGCACTGTTCAACTTATTACATTGTTTGTCCTAGATCCCACAATTATATCGCACTGTTCAACTTATTACATTGTTTGTCCTAGATCCCACAATTATATCGCACTGTTCAACTTATTACATTGTCCTGGATCCCACAATTATTTCGCACTGTTCAACTTATTACATTGTCCTAGATCCCACAATTATATCGCACTGTTCAACTTATTACATTGTCTAAGATCCCACAATTATATCGCACTGTTCAACTTATTACATTGTCTTAGATCCCACAATTATATCGCACTGTTCAACTTATTACATTGTCCTAGATCCCACAATTATATCGCACTGTTTAACTTATTACATTGTTTGTCCTAGACTCCACAATTATATCGCACTGTTCAACTTATAACATTGTCCTGGATCCCACAATTATATCGCACTGTTCAACTTATTACATTGTTTGTCCTAGATCCCACAATTATATCGCTTTGTTCAACTTATTACATTGTCCTAGATCCCACAATTATATCGCACTGCTCAACTTATAACATTGTTTGTCCTAGATCCCACAATTATATCGCACTGTTCAACTTATTACATTGTTTGTCCTAGATCCCACAATTATATCGCACTGTTCAACTTATTACATTGTCCTAGATCCCACAATTATATCGCACTGTTCAACTTTTTACATTGTTTGTCCTAGATCCCACAATTATATCGCACTGTTCAACTTATTACATTGTCTTAGATCCCACAATTATATCGCACTGTTCAAATTATTACATTGTCTTAGATCCCATAATTATATCGCACTGTTCAACTTATTACATTGTCCTTGATCCCACAATTATATCGCACTGTTCAACTTATTACATTGTTTGTTCTAGATTCCACAATTATATCGCACTGTTCAACTTATAACATTGTCCTAGATCCCACAATTATATCGCACTGTTCAACTTATAACATTGTTTGTCCTAGATCCCACAATTATATCGCACTGTTCAACTTATTACATTGTCCTAGATCCCACAATTATATCGCACTGTTCAACTTTTTACATTGTTTGTCCTAGATCCCACAATTATATCGCACTGTTCAACTTATTACATTGTCCTAGATCCCACAATTATATCGCACTGTTCAACTTATTACATTGTCCTAGATCCCAAAATTATATCGCACTGTTCAACTTATAACATTGTTTGTCCTAGATCCCACAATTATATCGCACTGTTCAACTTATTACATTGTTTGTCCTAGATCCCACAATTATATCGCACTGTTCAACTTATTACATTGTCCTAGATCCCACAATTATATCGCACTGTTCAACTTTTTACATTGTTTGTCCTAGATCCCACAATTATATCGCACTGTTCAACTTATTACATTGTCCTAGATCCCACAATTATATCGCACTGTTCAACTTATAACATTGTCCTAGATCCCACAATTATATCGCACTGTTCAACTTATTACATTGTCTTAGATCCCACAATTATATCGCACTGTTCAACTTATAACATTGTTTGTCCTAGATCCCACAATTATATCGCACTGTTCAACTTATAACATTGTCCTGGATCCCACAATTATATCGCACTGTTCAACTTATTACATTGTCCTAGATCCCACAATTATATCGCACTGTTCAACTTATTACATTGTTTGTCCTAGATCCCACAATTATATCGCACTGTTTAACTTATTACATTGTCCTAGATTCCACAATTATATCGCACTGTTCAACTTATTACATTGTCCTAGATCCCACAATTATATCGCACTGTTCAACTTATTACATTGTCTTAGATCCCACAATTATATCGCACTGTTCAACTTATTACATTGTCTTAGATCCCACAATTATATCGCACTGTTCAACTTATAACATTGTTTGTCCTAGATCCCACAATTATATCGCACTGTTCAACTTATAACATTGTCTTAGATCCCACAATTATATCGCACTGTTCAACTTATAACATTGTTTGTCCTAGATCCCACAATTATATCGCACTGTTCAACTTATAACATTGTCCTAGATCCCACAATTATATCGCACTGTTAAACTTATAACATTGTTTGTCCTAGATCCCACAATTATTTCGCACTGTTCAACTTATTACATTGTCCTAGATCCCACAATTATATCGCACTGTTCAACTTATTACTTTGTTTGTCCTAGATCCCACAATTATATCGCACTGTTCAACTTTTTACATTGTCCTAGATCCCACAATTATATCGCACTGTTCAACTTATAACATTGTCCTAGATCCCACAATTATATCGCACTGTTCAACTTATTACATTGTCCTAGATTCCACAATTATATCGCGCTGTTCAACTTATTACATTGTCCTAGATCCCACAATTATATCGCACTGTTCAACTTATAACATTGTCCTAGATCCCACAATTATATCGCACTGTTCAACTTATTACATTGTCTTAGATCCCACAATTATATCGCTCTGTTCCACTTATTACATTGTCCTAGATCCCACAATTATATCGCGCTGTTCAACTTATTACATTGTCCTAGATCCCACAATTATATCGCACTGTTCAACTTATAACATTGTCCTAGATCCCACAATTATATCGCACTGTTCAACTTATTACATTGTCTTAGATCCCACAATTATATCGCTCTGTTCCACTTATTACATTGTCCTAGATCCCACAATTATATCGCACTGTTCAACTTATTACATTTTTTGTCCTAGATTCCACAATTATATCGCACTGTTCAACTTATAACATTGTCCTGGATCCTACAATTATATCGCACTGTTCAACTTATTACATTGTTTGTTTTAGATCCCACAATTATATCGCACTGTTCAACTTATTACATTGTCCTAGATCCCACAATTATATCGGACTGTTCAACTTATAACATTGTTTGTCCTAGATCCCACAATTATATCGCACTGTTCAACTTATTACATTGTTTGTCCTAGATCCCACAATTATATCGCACTGTTCAACTTTTTACATTGTTTGTCCTAGATCCCACAATTATATCGCACTGTTCAACTTATTACATTGTTTGTCCTTGATCCCACAATTATATCGCACTGCTCAACTTATTACATTGTTTGTTCTAGATCCCACAATTATATCGCACTGTTCAACTTATTACATTGTCCTAGATCCCACAATTATATCGCACTGTTCAACTTATAACATTGTCCTAGATCCCACAATTATATCGCACTGTTCAACTTATTACATTGTCTTAGATCCCACAATTATATCGCACTGTTCAACTTATTACATTGTCTTAGATCCCACAATTATATCTTACTGTTCAACTTATAACATTGTTTGTCCTAGATCCGACAATTATATCGCAGTGTTCAACTTATAACATTGTCCTGGATCCCACAATTATTTCGCACTGTTCAACTTATTACATTGTCCTAGATCCCACAACTATATCGCACTGTTCAACTTATTACATTGTTTGTCCTAGATCCCACAATTATATCGCACTGTTTAACTTATTACATTGTCCTAGATCCCACAATTATATCGCACTGTTCAACTTATTACATTGTTTGTCCTAGATCCCACAATTATATCGCACTGTTCAATTTATTACATTGTTTGTCCTAGATCCCACAATTATATCGCACTGTTCAACTTATAACATTGTCCTGGATCCCACAATTATTTCGCACTGTTCAACTTATTACATTGTCCTAGATCCCACAATTATATCGCACTGTTCAACTTATTACTTTGTTTGTCCTAGATCCCACAATTATATCGCACTGTTTAACTTATTACATTGTCCTAGATCCCACAATTTTATCGCACTGTTCAACTTATTACATTGTCCTAGATCCCACAATTATATCGCACTGTTCAACTTATAACATTGTCCTAGATCCCACAATTATATCGCACTGTTCAACTTATTACATTGTCCTAGATCCCACAATTATATCGCACTGTTCAACTTATAACATTGTCATAGATCCCACAATTATATCGCACTGCTCAACTTATTACATTGTTTGTCCTAGATCCCACAATTATATCGCACTGTTCAACTTATTACATTGTCCTAGATCCCACAATTATATCGCACTGTTCAACTTATAACATTGTCCTAGATCCCACAATTATATCGCACTGTTCAACTTATTACATTGTCTTAGATCCCACAATTATATCGCACTGTTCAACTTATTACATTGTCTTAGATCCCACAATTATATCGCACTATTCCACTTATTACATTGTCCTAGATCCCACAATTATATCGCACTGTTCAACTTATAACATTGTTTGTCCTAGATTCCACAATTATATCGCACTGTTCAACTTATAACATTGTCCTGGATCCCACAATTATATCGCACTGTTCAACTTATTACATTGTTTGTCCTAGATCCCACAATTATATCGCACTGTTCAACTTATTACATTGTCCTAGATCCCACAATTATATCGCACTGTTCAACTTATAACATAGTTTGTCCTAGATCCCACAATTATATCGCACTGTTCAACTTATTACATTGTTTGTCCTAGATCCCACAATTATATCGCACTGTGCAACTTATTACATTGTCCTAGATCCCACAATTATATCGCACTGTTCAACTTTTTACATTGTTTGTCCTAGATCCCACAATTATATCGCACTGTTCAACTTATTACATTGTCCTAGATCCCACAATTATATCGCACTGTTCAACTTTTTACATTGTTTGTCCTAGATCCCACAATTATATCGCACTGTTTAACTTATTACATTGTCCTAGATCCCACAATTATATCGCACTGTTCAACTTATTACATTGTCCTAGATCCCACAATTATATCGCACTGTTCAACTTTTTATATTGTCCTAGATCCCACAATTATATCGCACTGTTCAACTTATAACATTGTCCTAGATCCCACAATTATATCGCACTGTTCAACTTATTACATTGTCCTAGATCCCACAATTATATCGCACTGTTCAACTTATTACATTGCCCTAGATCCCACAATTATATCGCACTGCTCAACTTATTACATTATTTGTCCTAGATCCCACAATTATATCGCACTGTTCAACTTATTACATTGTCCTAGATCCCACAATTATATCGCACTGCTCAACTTATAACATTGTCCTAGATCCCACAATTATATCGCACTGTTCAACTTATTACATTGTCTTAGATCCCACAATTATATCGCACTGTTCAACTTATTACATTGTCTTAGATCCCACAATTATATCGCACTGTTCAACTTATTACATTGTCCTAGATCCCACAATTATATCGCACTGTTCAACTTATTACATTGTCCTAGATCCCACAATTATATCGCACTGTTCAACTTATAACATTGTCCTAGATCCCACAATTATATCGCACTGTTCAACTTATTACATTGTCCTAGATCCCACAATTATATCGCACTGTTCAACTTATAACATTGTCATAGATCCCACAATTATATCGCACTGCTCAACTTATTACATTGTTTGTCCTAGATCCCACAATTATATCGCACTGTTCAACTTATTACATTGTCCTAGATCCCACAATTATATCGCACTGTTCAACTTATAACATTGTCCTAGATCCCACAATTATATCGCACTGTTCAACTTATTACATTGTCTTAGATCCCACAATTATATCGCACTGTTCAACTTATTACATTGTCTTAGATCCCACAATTATATCGCACTATTCCACTTATTACATTGTCCTAGATCCCACAATTATATCGCACTGTTCAACTTATAACATTGTTTGTCCTAGATTCCACAATTATATCGCACTGTTCAACTTATAACATTGTCCTGGATCCCACAATTATATCGCACTGTTCAACTTATTACATTGTTTGTCCTAGATCCCACAATTATATCGCACTGTTCAACTTATTACATTGTCCTAGATCCCACAATTATATCGCACTGTTCAACTTATAACATAGTTTGTCCTAGATCCCACAATTATATCGCACTGTTCAACTTATTACATTGTTTGTCCTAGATCCCACAATTATATCGCACTGTGCAACTTATTACATTGTCCTAGATCCCACAATTATATCGCACTGTTCAACTTTTTACATTGTTTGTCCTAGATCCCACAATTATATCGCACTGTTCAACTTATTACATTGTCCTAGATCCCACAATTATATCGCACTGTTCAACTTTTTACATTGTTTGTCCTAGATCCCACAATTATATCGCACTGTTTAACTTATTACATTGTCCTAGATCCCACAATTATATCGCACTGTTCAACTTATTACATTGTCCTAGATCCCACAATTATATCGCACTGTTCAACTTTTTATATTGTCCTAGATCCCACAATTATATCGCACTGTTCAACTTATAACATTGTCCTAGATCCCACAATTATATCGCACTGTTCAACTTATTACATTGTCCTAGATCCCACAATTATATCGCACTGTTCAACTTATTACATTGCCCTAGATCCCACAATTATATCGC
Source organism: Bulinus truncatus (assembly GCA_021962125.1). Taxonomy (NCBI): domain Eukaryota; kingdom Metazoa; phylum Mollusca; class Gastropoda; family Planorbidae; genus Bulinus; species Bulinus truncatus. The sequence goes on from JAGDYQ010000113.1 coordinate 1,830,818, forward strand.
ACTGCTCAACTTATTACATTATTTGTCCTAGATCCCACAATTATATCGCACTGTTCAACTTATTACATTGTCCTAGATCCCACAATTATATCGCACTGCTCAACTTATAACATTGTCCTAGATCCCACAATTATATCGCACTGTTCAACTTATTACATTGTCTTAGATCCCACAATTATATCGCACTGTTCAACTTATTACATTGTCTTAGATCCCACAATTATATCGCACTGTTCAACTTATTACATTGTCCTAGATCCCACAATTATATCGCACTGTTCAACTTATTACATTGTCCTAGATCCCACAATTATATCGCACTGTTCAACTTATAACATTGTTTGTCCTAGATCCCACAATTATATCGCACTGTTCAACTTATTACATTGTCCTAGATCCAACAATTATATCGCACTGTTCAACTTATTACATTGTCCTGGATTCCACAATTATATCGCACTGTTCAACTTATTACATTGTCCTAGATCCCACAATTATATCGCACTGTTCATCTTATTACATTGTTTGTCCTAGATTCCACAATTATATCGCACTGTTCAACTTATAACATTGTCCTGGATCCCACAATTATATCGCACTGTTCAACTTATTACATTGTTTGTCCTAGATCCCACAATTATATCGCACTGTTCAACTTATTACATTGTCCTAGATCCCACAATTATATCGCACTGTTCAACTTATAACATTGTCCTGGATCCCACAATTATATCGCACTGTTCAACTTATTACATTGTTTGTGCTAGATCCCACAATTATATCGCACTGTTCAACTTATTACATTGTCCTAGATCCCTTAATTATATCGCACTGTTCAACTTATAACATTGTCCTAGATCCCACAATTATATCGCACTGTTCAACTTATAACATAGTTTGTCCTAGATCCCACAATTATATCGCACTGTTCAACTTATTACATTGTCCTAGATCCCACAATTATATCGCACTGTTCAACTTATAACATTGTTTGTTCTAGATCCCACAATTATATCGCACTGTTCAACTTATAACATTGTCCTGGATCCCTCATATATTTCGCACTGTTCAACTTATTACATTGTCCTAGATCCCACAATTATATCGCACTGTTCAAAATTTTATTTTTCTCGAAAGTTGATTTTCCCAAAATGCCATTATGAAAACTACTTCCAATGAATGGGAGACAAGTCATAAAAGAAACTATCTGATCGATAAATGTAGTTATACCCCTTACCTGATCACCTTTGTCGCCTTTGAATCCAGAATCACCTTTAATCCCCTTGATTCCCTGTAACAAATCAATAACAATAATGTTATGGGAACAATGTTCAGTGTAATTATAATATAGTTCTGAACTGTGAGATCTGAACTATATTGTCACGTCACAGACACATGTCCTGGTCCATCAAAAGCGATATCACAGTCATCATTTAGCTCATATTATTGTGTTTGGCCCTTTTGTGATTATAGATTAATTATTTGTTTATTATACAAGGCTGAAATATTATTGGTGCAAACAGAATGTCATAGACGATTTCGGCATGAAACAGTAACACATCAGTAACACAACAGTAACACAACAGTTTGACCTGGGTCAATCCATTTACTGCTAATTGGAAATCATAAAATAAAATATATTTTGTTGTTACCTGTATTCCAGGTGTACCAGTTGGGCCAGACGGACCGACCACACCTTGAATGCCCTGAAATAATAAAATTTATGATTAAAATCGTATTCAATATGCAATCTTAGACCATATCACGTCTCGAAAAGAAAATATCTCTATTTCTTGATCTTTAAATTTTGAATTTTTATCTTTAGATTTTAATCTGTAAATTTTATCTCTCAGAATTCTTCCCAACCCTTTTCTTATTCTTAACCCCCCCCTCCCCCCGAAATAAAATATTTCAAAAGTCTCTGCCAAAGCCCCCCCACCCCCCCAACCCCCAATGCCCTCATAAATTCTCTACCACCAAGTCACACAGTGTTGTTGTAGATGTACAGTACAGGGTAAACATTGTAATATCAAACTCTGATTTCTAAAGTCCAAGAAATAGAACTCATTATGTAAACAGAATAAGTAGAATACGTTTTACAATGATTTATATACTTATATATATATATATATATATATATATATATATATATATATATATATATAGATAGATAGATAGATAGATATATTTAAAACAGTTTAATTAAATAAATAAATGAAAACTCCAGACATCAGACATACCGGTTCTCCCTTTTCTCCTGGCTGACCACGCCTACCAGCTTGACCCTCAGGACCCTAAAAATTAAAACAGAAAAACGTGTTACAGAAAAACACAGAATGTACGATGTAGTATTATTACTAATGATCATCATTAGGACAACAGGAAAGTTAAATAAAACTATTTGTTGACGTTCTACTTACTGGTGGTCCGTCTTTCCCAGGTTTACCCGCGATACCTGCTTCACCTTTATCTCCCTGGAACAAACAAATGAACCAGTCATGTAGCATCCATTAGCTAATATATATATATACCCTATTTCCCCATGTATAAGCCACACTTTTTTTCCAAAATTTTCAAGCCCAAAAAGTGTATGATGATGAGTGTATGAGTGATTATTATGAATCTTGAATTTTTGTTTCTTTGTAAATTTTTTTTCCTTTATAACTTGTTTCTCTAATAAAATATTTTTTTTTTCAAAACTTTACAGTCCAAAAACGGGGGGGGGGGTATACAAAGGGGTTGCTTATACATGGGGAAATACTGTATATATATTTATATATACATATATATTAGAACCTTTGACGTTGGTCTTTGATCGCGAACCCAACCACCACACATTTGGTTTGCTGTCATTTTTTGGTTCAAAGTCAAACAAACAATTTGTACGATAGACTATAGTGCGGTTTTTTTCAAGTGTTGTTATTACTTTATGATAACATTACATATCGGCTCTTTATAAGTAAACAAAGCGATTGCGTACTTTTTTCCGAGGTAAGAATACTTGCAATAAATTGGTGTGTAACTTTGAACAACTGGAAATGAGGGACACACATATTTTAATCTACTTACATTTTAATACAAATTGAATATTTAAATGTTGTAGTTAATGATTATTCATTATTTTTTTTAACAGGTAATCTTTTAGATTTAAACCAGACATAGCCTAATAATCGTTATTTAATTTCTATCTAGAGTTGGCATCATTAGTAGAGTTTGGATTAAACACAGGCTATGGGGCAGTTTTCACACGTTTTTGATACTATTTCTGTTAGTGCAGAAAAGTCTCTTACCTTGCTACCTGTTGCGCCACGTTCACCTGGTTCACCTTTTTGACCCTGGGTAGGAACATTGAGGTATTTAAATTATCTATATGCAATCTAATAACATAACTGAACGATAAACAATATTGATCAGTTAATGTAAAGCAAAATAATCAACACAATCCCCAGTGAACAAACTAAGCTCTATCCTACACATTTAACCAAGCATACCTTTGGCCCACTAGGTCCAGCAACACCAGGTAGCCCCATCGGTCCAGGCGGACCCTACCAAATAATACAAAAAAATTGTTATTGAAATCAACTGAATTCTTCATTAAAACTAGAATGAAAAAAAATTAACATTGTCATATCTAGAGCCTTTGTGTCAGATTATAACTTTTAATTCTACAAGTTAATCATTTATAAATTAAAGCTATTTCAATTAAATAGGAATATTATAAATTTATTTTGAAATAATGTGCATTAGTATCTTTTGTTTCAGATATTATCAACTTAATTCATTTTTAAACCAATCAAGAATTATTAAAATTATAAGCACAATTATAATTGTACTTAATTAATTATTACCATTTTTAGAAACCTAACAATGTATACTTTGCTTTGTACCGACATGCTTTTCTAGGTCACATACATAGTTGATTATATAAATATATCTATATCTATCTATCTATCTATCTATCTATCTATCTATCTATCTATCTATCTATCTATCTATCTATCTATCTATCTATCTATCTATCTATCTATCTATCTATCTATCTATCTATCTATCTATCTATCTACCTACCTACCTACCAACCTACCTACCTACCTACATATCTATCTATCTATCTATCTATCTATCTATCTATCTATCTATCTATCTATCTATCTATCTATCTATCTATCTATCTATCTATCTATCTATCTATCTATCTATCTATCTATCTATCTATCTATCTATCTATCTATCAAGTGATATCCCCACTTACCTGTATCTGAGGAATACGGTTATCATCAATGTCTGGTCTACGTTGTGAGCCCTGTCAGACACAGTGACGTGAAATTATTAACATATAATTGAATGCATCTGGTGGTATGGTGCCAGGTATTACATGACCACGTACTATCATCTATGTTAGATAATGTGTACACAGAGAGTCTATTAACTGATACTCAGTGCTTTTTTTGTGACGGTACGCACCGGTACGGCGTACCGGCACCATTTTCAATGTGGGGAAACAATTATTACTTTTCTTGTAATATAACGTTTATTATTCATTTTTTATATTATTAATATGTTAAAATTGAATTATTTTAAAATTGTGCGCAATAAGAACTAAGCTAGACGCTGGGTTTTAGCTAAAATTTAGGCAATCCATCACTGAGTACCGGTACCTGCTGATACTTACTGGTTGACCTGGTGGACCGGGAGGCCCTGCTGGCCCGGGTGGACCCGGCGGACCAGATCTGCCTTCGGTTCCCTGAAAAGTAAAAATGTTCCATTTAAAATAAAGATTCGAGGAACACATGTATTATAATGACGGTATTATAAGCACAACACAAGTATTATAAGCACAACACACATACTATAAGCACAACACACCTACTATAAGTACTGCATAGATTCTTTACGTTCAATTTATTCCATTGCACATAACATTACATACATCTTACATACATTGTTTCAGAGATCAATCAATTGATCTTTTTCCAATCTTTTTTTTTTCCAATCAAATTTCGGTTTATTGTAATCGATTTTTGAGGCACTTTTTAGTGATAGAATTTTTCTTGACATTTCGCTTACATGTTCTTGCTCAATAATAATGCATCAGTCGATAATTAATTTTGCAATAAATTGATTTTTATTTTTTTTTATTTTTAACAAATATGAATGAAAAAAAATTCGCATTATATTTATCAAGGGATATAATCGTGTGGTGGGGGCATTTATTACCTCGCAGCCATAAGTGTTTACTTTTGTTTATGACTACATGTATATAACTAGAACACAATGAACATCAGAACTAGATTCAACTCTCAATGAACAACAGAACTAGATTCAACTCTCAATGAAAATCAGAACTAGATTCAACTCTCAATGAACATCAGAACTAGATTCAACTCTCAATGAAAATCAGAACTAGATTCAACTCTCAATGAACATCAGAACTAGATTCAACTCTCAATGAACATTAGAACTAGATTCAACTCTCAATGAACATCAGAACTAGATTCAACTCTCAATGAACATCAGAACTAGATTCAACTCTCAATGAACATCAGAACTAGATTCAACTCTCAATGAACATCAGAACTAGATTCAGCTCTCAATGAACATCAGAACTAGATTCAACTCTCAATGAACATCAGAACTAGATTCAACTCTCAATGAACATTAGAACTAGATTCAACTCTCAATGAACATCAGAACTAGATTCAACTCTCAATGAACATTAGAACTAGATTCAACTCTCAATGAACATCAGAACTAGATTCAACTCTCAATGAACATCAGAACTAGATCCAACTCTCAATGAACATTAGAACTAGATTCAACTCTCAATGAACATCAGAACTAGATTCAACTCTCAATGAACATCAGAACTAGATCCAACTCTCAATGAACATCAGAACTAGATTCAACTCTCAATGAACATCAGAACTAGATTCAACTCTCAATGAACATCAGAACTAGATCCAACTCTCAATGAACATCAGAACCAGATTCAACTCAATGAACATTAAAACTAGATTCAACTGTCTCAACGTACCGGGGTACCTTTAGGTCCCGAGGGTCCTCTGTCTCCCTTCTCACCCTGGAATAAAGTTTCGAATAAACAATTATATAAATGAAGTCCATATAGAATCTCTACAAACATATTTCTACATTTAATTTCATATTTAGGCCTATATAATTTCCTTAAAACACATATCTAAAGTTTATTTCATATTTAGGCCTATATAATTTCCTTAAAACACATATCTAAAGTTTATTTCATATTTAGGCCTATATAATTCCCTTAAAACACATATCTAAAGTTTATTTCATATTTAGGCCTGTATAATTTCCTTAAAACACATATCTAAAGTTTATTTCATGTTTATGCCTATTGAATTTCCTTAAAACACATATCTAAAGTTTATTTCATATTTAGGCCTTAATAATTTCCTTAAAACACATATCTAAAGTTTATTTCATATTTAGGCCTATTGAATTTCCTTAAAACATATCTAAAGTTTATTTCATATTTAGGCCCATTGAATGTCCTTAAAACACATATCTACAGTTCATTTCATATTTAGGCCTGTTGAATTTCCTTAAAACACATATCTAAAGTTTATTTCATATTTAGGCCTTAATAATTTCCTTAAAACACATATCTAAAGTTTATTTCATATTTAGGCCTATTGAATTTCCTTAAAACATATCTAAAGTTTATTTCATATTTAGGCCCATTGAATGTCCTTAAAACACATATCTACAGTTCATTTCATATTTAGGCCTATTGAATTTCCTTAAAACACATATCTAAAGTTTATTTCATATTTAGGCCTATAGAATTTCCTTAAAACACATATTTAAAATTTTTTTCATATTTAAATGTAAATATCTTTATTTCTCTCCAACTTTAAAAAAAAAAAGAGTTATCTATTACAAATTTTACTCACCTGAGTTCCAGGTGGTCCAGGTATACCAGGTAAGCCTCGGAGTCCCTGTAAAATGGAGAAGCGATCAAGACCTGAGCTATTCCATAACAGACATTATGTATATAGCAACAAGTAATGAAGTATACAATACATTATATTGAACATGAGTTCAGTTTTCAATTCAAACTGAACTGCAGATTTCTATATTCGTACTCCCCTCCCCCATCCTTGCATAATCTGTATTCTCTCTCCCACGCCATCTATTTCGTATTCCGTAGCGTGCGGAGGGGGGGGGGCGCTGGTCCCCCCTGCGTTTTGTCTGGCCCCCTCTGCTTGTTTGCTCTACTTAGTAACATTTATTTCCTGCTCCCCCCCCCCCCGCTATTGCCTGGCCGCTGCTGTAGAATGCCTGGCCGCTGCTGTAGAATGCCTGACGCTGCTGTAGAATTTTCACGTTACGAGGCTGCTTCCACGCCAGATATTCCGTATTCTATCGCTTTTCCACCTATTGGCCTGCCTCCTCTCCACCCTCCATTAATAAGAAAAATGACGCTCCCGTTTGTAGTTATAATTCAAAACATTACGACCATTCCATTCAACAAATAAGAATACTAATAACAAAAAAGATTTCCTAACTCACACAATTAATCATTCTAAATTTCTACATCAAGTCCTGAACACAACAATCATTTCCCTTGTTCATTTACCCCACCCCTACTCACTATTCACATACATTTTATAAGGGAAACACTACATGTCAAACAACAGTTTTTATTTATATTTATAGTAAATGTAATCAATTATATTAGATAGGTTAACTTTAAGCTATAGTTTGATAAATAATTGGTTTAAGTACAATGATGCTCATATCTGACATACTCTTGTTGAGAAAATGTTCGCAATTATTTATATAGATTTTTTTTTTATTGGGGTGCGCTGAATGGTCTCCATGGCAACATTCCGGCGACTTTTACCAATTATATATATACTAGCTGTACCCTGCAAAACCTTTGCATAGAGTTATATCCTCTTAGGCTTGATCGGTAGGCTAGGTTATTTTTGGTTTCGGGCAGATCCGATTTTTTCATGATGTATTTTAAACTGGAATACTGTTGTATTAATGCTTTACTTTCGATTTAACGCAGAGCCCACACCGCTTTTATTTATGCTATGGATGAGTTAGTTCATGAAAGATATGTATTTATCACGGATGCGATAACTTAAGGGGCCTCTACCCTATAATTATACGTTGACTTTTCAGTTTGTACTTACCTGTTCTCCAGGTAGCCCACGAGGGCCCACAGGGCCCGGTTCACCAGGATCCCCTTTCACCTGATAAAAACAAATTAAGAAAGAATGCCGTCATGCACCATGTAAACACAGCCCCAAGTAGTGAATGTAATCACTGGACTTAGCACGTACACAACATCGTACTCACTACACAACATAGTACTCACTACACCACATAGTACTCACTACACCACATTGTACTCACTACACCATATAGTACTCACTACACCACATAGTACTCACTACACCACATAGTACTCACTACACCACATAGTACTCACTACACCACATAGTACTCACTACACCACATAGTACTCACGGATGCAGTGGACGTCCCCGGTGCTCCAGGTAAACCTCGAGGTCCAGTATCACCAGGCACACCCTGAAGTGATATATTAGTATAAGTTTTATTTGTCAATCACATAAATGTATGAACCCAATGGTCGGTTAACTAAAAAGTTTACAATGCACTAAACAAAAACAAAAACAGAAAAATCAATAAACAAATATCAGATTATGTTCAATATTTAATGACACGAGGACCCCGTGTTCGATCCTTGGTGACAGCCAAGAAAATTTTTCTAGGTCCCGATTGAATGTTGGCTGAAAAGTCTTCCAAGTGCATCCAGCTTAAAAAAGGTACCTGATTTTTGTCGGGTAAGTAAAGAGGACTGAGTGTTTAGCTAGCCATTATAATCTCATTATAAACCGTCGCTATAGCAACAGATGAACTCTGAACTTCATCTACCATGATGGTCTTAAGGGTTAAAGGGTTAAAGGGAACTCTTTTTAATGTTAAAATACTTAGTTTCAGTTGAAGGTGAATGTTTAAAATAATCTCACTTTAAAACAATGTTACTTTAAAATTACGTTACTTTAAAATAATAGACCAGGAGTTGAATAAATATTACATTACGTACCTAGAATTAATGTCTTACAAGCGTTTTGTGAAATTATTTGGTAATAACTAGTTAGTTAACATAACGAGGATTAATGACACCCTTGTTTTGAATACCTAAATTGTGTTTAAATGCATTAAATAAATTTGTAAAAAAAAGGTCCTCTATATTCTATATAAAATACTGTCAGCCATGTTAACAAAAAAAAAAAAACACTGAAAGATAAGACGGTAACTTCAAAAACACTGAAGCCCAGCACTTAAAAGACATTACCAAAATTATTTAAACCAAATTTATGTTAGGGGGATAGCTACTCTTGGGGCCCCTAGGGCCCTTTATCTCGTATAGCTACGTATAAGGTGTAGAATGGGGCCCTGAAAATGACATAACTATTACTATAGCTTATATAGTAAAAACCTTTGGCTTCTGTATATGTATTACATTGCCACATTAAAGCTTCTGCTGCTGGCAGAACGAATGGGCAACTATCAGCTACATCTTGTCAGTATCAGGAAAATGGTGAATCTCTTCGCAGCATCTGGTCACAACAATTATGCCATGTGTGCTCGTCTCTACCTGGAGATGATTATGGGCTTACCTAACTTACATCCAGATCTACACAAGCAGCTCATGTCAGGATCACATGTTGGACGGCGTAGTAGTAAACAGTGGGCCGGACTGTCAGTTGACCTTACCATAGAGCAGGCAATGATGCGGCCATTAAAGGTAAGGGAGGAATAACTCATGGAAGAGGAGTGACTGAGAGTGTACGCACCACATGGACTTCCACAATTCATAGGACTGCAGCTGTAAGGACATCTTTAGTGCAGTTTGCTGATATTGACTACTGCCATGATGCAGTTCAGCATCCGGAAGAGGGGTAGTCCAGGATCAATAGAGATAATGACGATCTTACAAAAGTTCTCGAATTCTTGAAGCCACATAATCAATTTGATACTTCTGACAAAAGACTCCACAGCATACCATCAGGTATCAGCAACTGAATCTGATAATATAAACTGCGACAATGCTGAAGAAGTTGGCGCTGATATTGTTCAGAACATAAGCGGCAAGAACTTCAAGGATGTTGTCCTTCAAAGAAAATCTCAAATAAGAACATTAGCACAAGTAAACAATGCTTCTTCATCAACTTCCAAGAAAGCTTTGACAGGTGTTGATCCCACAGTTCTATTTAATAGGCTTCTGGTCATAATGCAAAAATCACCTGATATAGAGAAATATTTCAGCTATGAGCTGTCAACACTTCCTACTTCTCTGTTCAAAGATAACTACATGCGGAAAGTTGATAAATCACAGCTCGGTAAAGAAATCTGCAAGGGTGTAGAACCATTATTGAAACCAAGCAGTTCGATTCATGTTGTAGACGGCGGTTACTTACTCCGTGCTATTCAGTGGCTGGAAGGTGGAACATATCCCTGATGTTGTTAAGCAATACTGAATCACACATAATGGGGATGGAAGCTTCATGAGGAAAAGTACATCCATATTGCCACTGACTTAGATGTTGCTCCACCAGATGTTCTGAAGGTGGTTTGTTGCAAATGTACTTCCGGATCCAGGAAACAGTGTGGGAAACGTTTGTGTCTCTGCTTTGAGTATGGTGTGTCATGCATAACAGCCTTCAAAAATTGTAATGGAGAGTCATGTTTGAATGCCAAGGAGCTGGTCAATGTTGTGGAAATGATTGACGATGAAGAGTTACATGATAATGACATGCTGGATGTAAAAGATGAAGAAATAATTGATGATGAATGCTTGAAATTCTTCATATTGTGAGCATTTGAGGAAGAGGTGTACACCAGCATGTGAACACTGTGATTATGGCACGGGGTGAAAGCAACTGCCAGTTTCACCAGCGGATTGATGCCTGCCCCACCCAGAGTCTGAAAGCCATACTACTCACCAGGCCCGTAGCGTGCGGGGGGGGGCAGGGAACCGCCCCCCTCTGTTTATTTGCTCTACTTAGTAAAATGTATTACCCGCCCCCCTGCTTATGCCTGGCCCCTGCTGTAGAATGCCTGGCCCCTGCTGTAGAATTTTCACGCTACGGGGCTGCTACTCACATCAGTTCAGAGTATTGTATTATTTATTTATTTATGGTTTGTTTTATGAAGTAGTTTTTATATAATGCAACAAACATAAAAATGTATGTATTACTTTTATGAAGCAGGCAGTGGCGCAACCAGCAAAAAATGCTGGGGGGGGGGCTCACATGTTGAAAAAAGACAGTTTGACAGTCTTATTTGTAACTTTATAACTAAAATTATGTATTTGATGATTTTGCCGGGGAGGGGGCGCTCAAGCCCCCCCCCCCGCCCCCCTCCTGGTTGCGCCACTGGAAGCAGGTCATATTGGTTACACTTTGTTTGACTTTTCATTTTAAATACTTATATAACATAATCTGAAGTACGTTTGGTGACAGTTTGACGTGGATTAGGCCTACTTCCGATTGACCAAGGTTATTGGCACTTACAGAACCGTGAATAGTGGAAAGTTACGTGTAATTCGTGCAATTTTTGCAATGCTGTAGAAAAAATTCCAATGAGTTTCATTGGGTGTCATTCATACCAGTTAATCTTCATATATATATGTGTCAGATTCTGCATTTAAACCATTGTAAAGAATTTATTCTGGGTAGGTTGCTAAAACTCCTGGCCTATAATGCTACGTTCAATATATTTCGATCATGACTCAACCAAGGAAAAACAGTATTATAACTTTCTATTTTTTAATTTCACTTTACCATAAGAACAATAAAATAAGCTAAAACCTTTTCTCCAGGTGTTCCCGGTGGTCCGGCTGGTCCTGGAATTCCCTGTAAATATACAACGTTATTAATTAATTATTAATTGAGTGTTAATTTGAAATATATGTCAGTGTGAAAATAATCACGTCATTCCCCATACGGTGCTATCAGATCCATTACACCCCGCCCACTTCCGTTCCAGTTAGCTATTGTAATTCATGCATGATTTAATTGTTTACTTTCTTCAATGAAACAAAAAAAAAATATTTCCTTAAATTTCGCTAAATCAATTTCAAAATAAGTTCATAAAATATCACAATTATCTACTTGTAGTTAATTCCATTTCCAAAGTTTATTCTCCTGTTGGCAGGTACATTTTGAAATATATTTATCAATACATATTCCAGCAATATTGTAATAAATGCACAACAATGTTTCCTGCTAATTATAATATTTGACTTACTGTAGTTCCCGGCTGTCCCGGCGTACCAGGTCGTCCACTCTGACCCTGTTAGTTAGAGAATTATGAGACTCATGTCATAAAGCTGGTGAGTACATATTGTGTGACGTTTGAATTAATGTCATATCGCTGATAGTGTACATCATGTTTTGCATTTGAACTAATGTCATATAGCTAATAGTGTACATATTTGTGTGACATTTGAATTAATCAAAGGCAGTCCATCCTAAAACAGCTGACAAATAAAGTCAATAGGTAACGTGTTTCTTCTCCACATTTAAGAAAAATATTGGAATCTTTTTTTGCGGCACTTTTTAGTGATAGATTTTCTTAAATTTTGCTAATTTTTTTTTCTGTTTTATGACAATGCATGTTTCAATAATAAATTTTGCAAATAATCTAATTTTTTAAAAAATTTCACAAATATTAGTAAAAAAAAAACATTCATTATACGTTAAGGGGCATAACAAATTTTAACAATGACAAATGAAACTAATAAATGGGCTACTTCCCCTTTTATAATAATAATGCTCGTTTCAGTTTTAGATCTATGTCAGCATGTGATTACTGATAAGATTACATTTATTGTAAAATTTAAATATATATATATATATATATATATATATATATATATATATATATATATATATATTAGAAAACTCTGTTTTTGTCGTGTCTTGTTGTGTCACATTTGAACTAATTAACTAAAATGACACTTAAATAAAAATTCTAAAACATGAAGTGGTCACTGGACAACTACCATTGACTTACAGGTTCACCTTTAACCCCGTCAGTACCAGCTCTGCCAGGCAGTCCACGTTCACCCTGTCAATAACAGTTTTGAGATCAGTAGCACATATTATGTTTTTTTACGTTAACATATTTATTTTTAAAATGTTACACTAGGTATTCACAGAACCTTCACATTTTAGCAAGTGCAGACAACTCTAAATTTGAAATTCAAAGAAAACGAACAGTAAAACAAATTAAAAGGTTGTAATTTATAAAAAAAAATGTCCATTGCTTAAATAAATGCGATTATTGCTATTTATCAACTTAGACCTATTTAAATACCATTGCTCAAATTAACGTGATTTTTTTGTTATTTACCAATCTAGACCTATTTAGTCCTGTATATTTTATTCACCCATGCTTATGTCCCCTTTATGATCTATCAGTGTTGTGAAATTTTCAAGTCCTAGTTTCGCGCCTTTTTTTTAAATAGAAGTTTTTAAGGCTCTCTTCTTATTGTTTGTGTTTATTTTTGTAATTTTCCATTCAAATATTCTGTATTTACCCTATAATCTATTTTCTACAAAAAAAAAAGTATTTTGAAAAACAAAAAAAAATAGAGTTAATGCTGGATCCAGTCTAACTAAATCCTTCTTCGTGATTTAAATAGCAGATATGCCTACTGATTCGAAATACGAACGATTTGAATGAACAAGTTAAGTTCAGATTCTGAGGCTACATCTTATATATTATAAATAATAATAAAATAATCGAACTTTTGCTTAGAGAATTTATAATATAAATTAATATAAAATAATACAAATATATAACGGAATATTTACCTAAACAATTTATGTTGTACATTATAATAAAATATAAATTAATTTTTAACAATGAAACCGATGTACAAGGAACGTTTCTTAAGTGTATAGATGAGAGGATGTATATGGAAGTAAATAGATGAGAGGATGTATATGGAAGTAAATAGATGAGAGGATGTATATGGAAGTGTATATATGAGAGGATGTATATGGAAGTAGATTGACGATAGGATGTATATGGAAGTGTATAGATGAGAGGATGTATATGGAAGTGTATAGATGAGAGGATGTATATGGAAGTGTATAGATGAGAGGATGTATATGGAAGTAAATAGATGAGAGGATGTATATGGAAGTGTATATATGAGAGGATGTATATGGAAGTGTATAGATGAGAGGATGTACATGGAAGTAGATAGATGAGAGGATGTATATGGAAGTAGATAGATGAGAGGATGTATATGGAAGTAGATAGATGAGAGGATGTATATGGAAGTAGATAGATGAGAGGATGTATATGGAAGTAAATAGATGAGAGGATGTATATGGAAGTAAATAGATGAGAGGATGTATATGGAAGTGTATATATGAGAGGATGTATATGGAAGTAGATAGACGATAGGATGTATATGGAAGTGTATAGATGAGAGGATGTATATGGAAGTGTATAGATGAGAGGATGTATATGGAAGTAAATAGATGAGAGGATGTATATGGAAGTGTATATATGAGAGGATGTATATGGAAGTGTATACATGAGAGGATGTACATGGAAGTAGATAGATGAGAGGATGTATATGGAAGTAGATAGATGAGAGGATGTATATGGAAGTAGATAGATGAGAGGATGTATATGGAAGTGTATAGATGAGAGGATGTATATGGAAGTGTATAGATGAGAGGATGTAGGCCTATATTACACAGGCCAAACATGAGCTAATCAAGTACTTTAACGCTTTACCCTTGAACTCAAGTTTCTATAACATATACTTACCACCCTCCCGGGTAGTCCCGGACTGCCAGGTGTTCCAGGTGTACCTGCTTCACCTTTTGGACCAGGGGGGCCAGGAGTACCAGGTGCACCCTGTGAATTATTTAAGATAATTAGTGCATTTAACACTGTCTTGTATTCACGTGTCAGAGAATGCATGCATTCATGCACATAATTCTGTCATCTCACGGGAATTCTCACAGCTCGCTCAGGTAAATAAAATATATATTTGTCAGTAAATCCATTAAGTAACATTTTATGTTGGCTTACGTCTGTTCCATTAAATCCAGGTGGGCCTTGGGGACAGGTAATTTCACAAGTTCCTTCCTTCTAAAAAAAAAAAGGAGAAATTAAAATGAACATAAAAAATCATGCATTTACATGAATATAATTGAATTTTATATAATTATAACATAATCAATAATTTATACTTATTATTCTAAAACTTATTTTTAAAAAAATACACAGACGAATTCTTTTATGTGCTTAAAATCTGTGTGTAGGCTATACACTTCATAATACAATTTTAGAATATTTTTCACATGTGAATAGCACAATATATTAAGAACAATAAAATAGAACACCTCAAGATGACTGCAAGAATAAACTAACTAGAATTGTTTCTATTTAGATATATTTTTATTTATGCCACAGAATAACAATTTAAACGATCTTTATTGTGATATTTTATAATAGTTTAAAATATAAAGCAAAAATAAATTAAATCAAATGAAAGTAGCAAAGAAGTATGATACGGTCTTAAAAAAAAAACAACATACAAAGCAGAAAACAAAAAGATAATGTTAAAAATGGGTGCAAGATCTAGTGTAAGACTAATGCTTGAACAAAAGCGTACAAAGCTGTGATGTGGTGCTTTAAGCTGCAATGTATCAAGCTGGCAAATTAAAACGCTATTGCAATGTAAAGTACTATGCTTTGAACTCTTCTGTTGACAGGTTCCTGGCTAATTTAAATGTTGCCCGGTTGTGCTGTGAGGCAGTGGTTCTCAGAGTTTGGGTTGTGACAAAATTGAACTTTACAACTAATAAATAGATCATGAATCCATATACAAACAATTACAACTCTATATCTATATTTAAAAAAAAAACAACAAATCTGTTTGCTGTTGATCTGAAGGTCTCTGGTACGATTCTCGTTGAGATCTAAGGTCTTTTTTTCCAGGTCCAAATGAAAGATGGTTGAAAATGAGTACCTGGCCATATAGTTTGGGAAGTAAAGGCGGCAGGGCGTTGAGCTATAAACACAATCTCTTTATGGGCAATGGCTACAGAAACAAATGAATTCGACACTTCAATTGCCCCGTTGGCCCTTCAGGGCAAAGGGAAGTTTACTTTACAAATAATAAAGGTTGCAAAGTAAACGATGAAAGTTTTATTTTAAAATCCAACAACTAATGATCCATTCATTTTCCTTTTTTTTTTGTCTTTCTGTTTTACTTCACAGGTGGGCCGCGATGGTGAAAAAAGTATTTCAGGTGGGCCGCGATGGTGAAAAAAGTATTTCAGGTGGGCCGCGATGATGAAAAAAGTATTTCAGGTGGGCCGCGATGGTGAAAAAAGTATTTCAGGTGGGCCTCGATGGTGAAAAAAGAATTTCAGGTGGGCCTCGATGGTGAAAAAAGAATTTCAGGTGGGCCGCGATGATGAAACAGTGTAATATCTGGGAACCACTGCCACAGTGACTGCTGGGTATCAACAATGGAAGTTAAACTACAAAATGATTTGTTGGTGCAAAGAAAATAAAAATCAGAAAGAAAGCTATGCAGGAATTAATTTACACACATTTCATCAGTCTACTATAAGCATGGATTTTTAGTTAAGTCACAAACAGAATAAAAAGAATATGAAAAAAAAATGACAAAAATCTATTTTTAGAAGGTGAAATAATAGAGAAAACAAAATTATATATAAATTAAAGTGTAGCCACTCCCAACCGAAGGAGGTAATCCTATGGAGAAACATTTATTAACAAGTCATTTCTAGCCCCCCCCCCCCACACACACCTTTCCCGATATTGGAGTTACAATACTGTACTTGTTTGCTCCAAGTCATATAGGTGTAAAAATAATATCCTTGGAAATCCACATTATTGTAGATCCATACGAGTAAGATGCGGAATTTTATACGGGTCATACAATCATTAACATAAATTAGCATAAAATCTCCCGTGAGCCACATTTAGTTTGGCTAGAAATTTGAGAATGTAAAGCTGTTGTTGTTTTGATGCCTGCAGCAACTCGTAGTGAAAGATAAATTATATGAACTTTAAGTTTTAATACTGCGGTTCTTTAATTTCGGGCTAACACATTTTACAATTCAAACTATAATTTCAATTTTGCAGCTAAATGTTTTGTAGAATGACTAAAAACGAAATGGCAACAAATATTCTAAAAAAAAAAAAAATGAACGAATTTCATAAAATTTTAAAATACCGAGAAATAACTTCTAGATACTTTCAATTTTTTTTAAAACACTGCATTGACTGCAATGTAAAAACTTTATGTTAAGATTAAACAAAGTATGGTGTCCCTGTTTATCATCTATTGATTATTGTCATTTCTTATTTCTAGTTTTTGTTTTTTAAATAAAGTCTTTCACAGAGTAGTCTCATGGAATGGGGCCAGTGAATGGGGCCAGTGAATGAATGGGGCCATTGAATGAATGGGGCCAGTGAATGAATGGGGCCAGTGAATGGGGCCAGTGAATGAATGGGGCCAGTGAAGGAATGGGGCCAGTGAATGGGGCCAGTGAATGAATGGGGCCAGTGAATGAATGGGGCCAGTGAATGAATGGGGCCAGTGAATGGGGCCAGTGAATGGGGCAGTGAATGGAGCCAGTGAATGGTGCCAGTGAATGGTGCCAGTGAATGGAGCCAGAGTATGGGGCCAGTGAATGGGGCCAGTGAATGGGGCTAGTGAATGGGGCAATGGTTTAACCTAGTTGGGAATGGCTGTTAAAAAGAATTATCATGAATTATGGAATATTGCACAATAAAAAAAAACAACATAAAATATAGAAATACATGTTATAAAAATTTATTCTAGATTTAAAAAAAATGTTTTTATTGATGTTTAAATTTAAACTAAACATGAAACTTTCCATAATCAGTCAACGTTTTGTTTCTGATCTGAATAAATTCAATATTTATTGGATGAGAACACTTTTTTTTAAATCTTATTTATTTGAAATTATTATTTAAAAATGTATTTTAATTGTCAGTAAATCATAATCTTTACATTGTAGGTTTTTGAGTAAAATATCATTCTATTTAAAGTAACTGCATTAATTAAATGTTACATTATAATTTACATAATTTTTATTTTGAAAATATCAAATAATATAAAATGTGAATGTAATACTGTGTAGCATACAGTGAAATGCTGGTGATAACAATACAATATTTACACATCTGATTTTCTAGCTGAAATTAAAAGTGCGAAAGTTGGGAAAACGGTGAAGGTAAACTGCAGTACAATAGTAGTTGACAGAAACAATAATTGAAATAAAGTGAATTCTTAGAGAGTTTCACTGGATCCGCTGTTTCACCTGTTGATCTGTACCAACGGCTGGTCGATAGTCAGTCGGGAGTGCGGGCCTTGGTGTTGTTGGCCTTACTGTAGGCGTAGGCCTACCTGCTGAAGATGTGGTACCTGTGATTTTCTAAGTTGATGGAAACCGTCAGATAGAATTAGAAGGCGAAGAAAAACTATAACTTTTGGGAAATAGTTCTGACTGGACATGAGGGATTGGCCGAATTCTGGACATTGGAGTAATAGGACATACATTCTGGGCATCAAATGAAATTAGTCTTTTAGAAATATTGCCTGGGCATTAAAGGACATTTGAAAATGGTCTGGATATTGTAAATATGGTCTGGGCATTAAATGACATTTGAATATGGTCTGGACATTGTAAATATGGTATGGGCATTAAAGGACATTTGAATATGGTCTGGACATTGTAAATATGGTCTGGGCATTAAAGGACATTTGAATATGGTCTGGACATTGTAAATATGGTCTGGGCATTAAAGGACATTTGAATATGGTCTGGACATTGTAAATATGGTCTGGGCATTAAAGGACGTTTGAATATGGTCTGGATATTGTAAATATGGTCTGGGCATTAAATGACATTTGAATATGGTCTGGGCATTGTAAATATGGTCTGGGCATTAAAGGACAGTGGCAATATTCTGTAGACATTGTCAGACAATGTACAGTAAGGAGACAGGGATAAAAACATATACAAATAAGTCGCTTGGAATCTTTAAGTTTATTCATCTTTTGCTAATTGTTATAATTATTGACCACGTCAGCTTCTCGTACAATGGAATCGTTGATATAATTCATAAATAAATGTCACTAGCTCTATCTTACACACGACAACCAGCAATGACAAAAAGCTGTATTAAGTAGAGACTTGAAGTCTATTTAGAGATAAGCAGAACAGACACACAGACAAAATGTAACCAATTAGCATTTAAACCATGATAATGCACAAACAGTTTTGATGATCTAACAAAGCCTGGTGTATTAAATCAAGTCAAGCAGAACCAACAAATTCCTTCTCTTTCAGGTCATGCTCTTAATAAAAGAAATTATTATAATTTTAGTCTATTAGCCTCTATAGATTCTAATGGCACCTTTCCATCAGCTGTTGTGTTTTCACTTGGTCTGTCCTTCACACCGTTGGTTGTTTCCTAATGATATGTGTGAAATGGAAGTAAAGAAAATCTAAATATCTATGATTCATTAAACTACAAATGGAATACCGATTTTATGTGTAGTTTACTGAGATATTGTGTTACATCAAACTATAGGACACAGCTCTGTTTTCTTAATAAAAAGTTTCAGATTTATGTTTTTTTTTTAGTACTTCGTGGGAAATAAATGATTGTTAAAAAAGAAAGATGAATGTTAGTTTACATTTTTGTAGAAACCTTTCATTAATGACAACCTGATTATTCATTAAAGTACATATTAAATGTGACTGAAACAAAGTGTAATAATGAAGTAACAAATATTCACTGAAATTTCTTGTAAATATCAAAGTTTTGCTTCTTTCAATAACTGACATGACCTACTTCTGTACTGCAGGCGCCCCAGAAACTATAATACGTACAACTGCTGATCAAAATTGAATACACCAGATGTGTTGTAAATATACAGAGGCGTTTGCTAGTGTGAGGCGGTAGGGGCTGTCCATGTTTGAGTCACCACTACAGTACTTTTAGGCAAGGGGATGGGGGCGGCATTTACTGAGTCCGCCCATCGCGCCCATCATCACTACAGATGCCCCTTATTTATACACTTATTAGTTAACATCATATTTTACAGTTATCTCCCTCTATCAACTTGGATAAATGATCTCATGATCATTAAGTATGGATAGTCAACAGATTTAAAATCATTGTTTCAATATTTATCAAAATCTAGGACTTTAAAAAAAAATCGTTTCTCTAAAATAAAATTAAGAAATAAATGAAAAGTTGACTCTTGGAAAATTTTTTAACTATACATTCAACATTGTCTCCCTTAGTTTTTTTTTTACTTCTTTTTCCAATCTTGATTTTTAAAATGATATACAATGCGGGAAACAAAAAAATGTAATTAAACAACACTCAAGGGAGGTCTCATTGTACAATTCGAAGAAACTCTCAAAGAGGTAAAAGTTTCGATCTTACATTTTTGAGTGGAAGCTCGTCGCATTTCTCTCTGTCAGGTTTTGATGGATCACAATCCAGTTGCATCCATTGCAACTCAAACTTCAAATAGAAATTATGAGATTAGCCTACATAAAATATGAATTCATGAAATATAAACTCATGAAATATAAAGCATACAATATAAATTCATAAAACAGAAATCCATAAAGTTAAAGTACATAAAATGTTAAATTTAACACATGAATTCACTCTTTAGGAAAAGGAAAATATAAACCATGCTGTAGTTATGGCATAAAGCTGGTAAACACGTATGTAAATATGGTATGTAAACATGTGATTATATATGGTATGTAAACATATATGTAGATATGGTATGTAAACATGTATGGAAATATGGTATGTCAACATGTGTGTAGATATGGTATGTAAAAATGTATGTAGATATGGTATGTAAACATGTATGTAGATATGGTATGTAAACATGCATGTAGATATGGTATGTAAACATGCATGCAAATATGGTATGTAAACATGTATGTAGATATGGTATGTTAACATGTATGTAAATATGGTATGTAAACATGTATGCAAATATGGTATGTAAACATGTATGTAGATATGGTATGTTAACATGTATGTAAATATGGTATGTAAACAGGTATGTACATATCAGTGGCGTAGCTAGAGTAAACGTCACCCGGGGCGGTCCGTTCGAATGTCACCCCAGTGACCCCACACGACCCTATGCTGAATGGCTAGGTGTGGCTAAACTTTCATATATACTCTACCTCTAGGCTCTACTTTACTCTACTGACCGGTACGTTACTGCTTACATGTATGATCCAAGACAAAATCCAAATCCAATACCACAAAACAAATAGTTCAAATCCAAACATTTTTTAAAACGCAACATTTCACTTTCAGAACATCTAAATACAAACTGCAGAACTCGGAATGCACAGCCCAAAAGAATGTCTGAATGTCCTTCGACATTATAGTCCTAGAAGGAATGTCTTCTTGTTTTCATTGTGGCAAACAGGTCAACGACATCGTCAAAATCTATTTGTCTTGTAAGCGCGCGTTCAATGGACAGAACAGCCAGATCCGACAATCTCGACTGGCTTATGGTTGACCGGAGGTAATTTTTTATAAGTTTCATTTTGGAGAAACTTCTTTCACACGATGCCACATAAACACATATTGTCAGAAAGAATCTTAGAGTCAGCGTAAGATATGGCAATGATTCAACAAAGTCCCACTTGATGATAAACCGTAGGAATTGCAGTACAGTCCAGTGCTTGGCTTCCTCCAAGTTTATTTCGGTTGCTTGTAGGTGTCGCCTTAAACGTGGAATTTCTAGACAAATGTCTTTTTCAGACAGCTCATCATACATGGCTGTGAGCTTGGTAACAGAAGACTGTATTTCTTCGTCGTTGGCACAAATAATATGGTCTGGCTGAACGGAAGAAAAAGTCAGCAAAATGTCATTCACTGCCTTTCCTCTCGTATCTAACTCCATATGAAAACGGTCCAGACACTCTAACATTGCTCTCTTGGTCTCCTGCTGCAATGACAATCCAGCATCTCTTGCTTCCTCTCCTGGTAATCTTGTCTTTCTTATGATTCTCTTCTCTGTAAGGATATCAAGTTCTACAATTTCACAAATGCCTGCTGTACGGCATTGTCAACAACCTTCGTACACTGCAAAAAGACCTTGAGAGTTTGGTTGCAACCATGTCCACAGTAATACCTGGTGTTTGCATGTACTTCTGTGCTAAGTTAACTTCTTGTAATACGTCACCCCAGAAAAACAAGAACGAAATAAAAGAAAAGTCGTATGTAAGCTGGCAACAGATTGTGCGCAGCGCCTCTTGTCTCGACGCTTTCTTCGAAATCACAAAGAGCTTCACTGGCTTCCACAAACTTGTTAAACTTCTGTATCACTGGCTTAACTGCATCAGCATGTACAGCGCCTCAAGACTTCCAAAAAACGTTACACAAGACGGATTGTTAGCAAACGAATGTTCACTAAGTGTATCATTCAAAAAATCACCCCGTAAAAGCTATAAGAGTTAATTAAACTAAATTACTATAGTGATTTTTTCTTACTTTTATTTCAGAAATTAAATGAAAAAGCGTGAGAAAAAGCAGATTTGGGTAATTAAACATGAAGATTTAAAACAAAAAAGAAAAAAAAAAAAATCAATCTCGATACATCTAGAATATTTTAATTAAACGTACTTACTTATGTTTTTTTACAACATTCGAATACACCCAATGTATTAAAAGAACACATACATGTACAATAATAAAGTAAAACGTTTTATCGCTATGCTGAGCGTTCTAACTCTAACAATTAAAACAAGACTACAAAAAAAAAGTATATACACCATGGGTCTAGGACTCATGGCTGCTGAGATCTAGGGTGATGACAGACAGACAAAATGGGGACAATAGCGCATTTTTTCTCGAAAATGCGCTAAAAATATTTTAAGTTGCAGAGGCACCAGCACTTAAAAAGAGTTAACTCCCATTGTGTTATCGCTAAAATAACACGACGACTCTCGGGAAAAGGAAAGGTACAGGGGGGGGCAGGAAGGGGGTGTTGGATGACAGGTGACGAGACTAAACAAACATTCTGACGTAAGCTGGACGTGCTTGTCTACTGCAGTGCTGCCAAACTGTCATATTTTATTGACAGTTCTAAATTATTTTGATCAATCTAAAATGCTATTTAGACAATAGATCAATAATTTTATTTTTTGTTCAGTCAGAAATATAATAAAATTATGTTCTTAATTGTTATATAATTCTGGATATTTAAAATATGTAAGTAAATAATTCTTTACTGAGAAAGTTGGCAGTTAAAAATAGTTACCGCCAAGTTACCGGTCTCACCATCGACATCAGTATAACACATATTCATGTGTGGTTTTTTCCCCTTGGTTCAGCCAATGAATGGCAAACGTATTTATACAAGTGAAACCCCGAATTCAGATCGGCAACATTTTTCGCTTATAGGTCTAATTATCATTTGACTCTATGAGAAGATGTAAAAACATTGTTCTTATTAGTATGTAAATATATTCAATATAAATATGGTCATGCAACTTAAATTGCTATAAATGCCACTTTTTTTATTTGTTGGAGGTGACATAGTGTCACCCTTCATAGGCTGTCACCCGGGGCGGTCCGCCCCCCCGCCCCCCCTTAGCTACGCCACTGGTACATATGGTATGTAAACATGTGTGTAAATATGGCATGTAAACATGTATGTCAATATGGTATGTAAACATGCATGTAGATATGGTATGTAAACATGTATGTCAATATGGTATGTAAATGGCATAGAATAATTTATGTTTACACGTGACTTACAGGTGTCGTGCGTCGCGTGTCTTCATCCAGACCCAGCACTATTTGTCCATTCAGGTCAATCGGTCTTCTGGGGGGCAAGGGTTGACCAGAGATGGGCTGACAGTCTATGTACAGCTCTACACTGTCCCTGGTCACGCTGAAGTGAAGTTTATGCCACTTCTGGTTGAACAGCTAGACATGTCGTGTATACAGTACAAAATCAATGACATGTCATTTTACACAGTAGATGTCAATTACATGACATGATTTATCTTACACAATACACATGAAGTTAGATTGATTTAAATTTCATCATACAAGTACACATGTACGTAGTTTAATTAAATCACACAAAATACTCTTCATTTAGACTGGGCAGAAATTTAGTTTATCAATCCTGTGGCTTAATATACGATGACAAAATATTTCTGGTTGTATAATGGGACAATAAAGGGAGTTGGGATAGGAAGTCCCGTCCAAGTTTGTCTGATGAAAAAAGTTTGTTAAAAATTGACTCAGATACAAAGAGGGCCTACAACAGAGCCTACATACATCAAGTACTTTGACAGGGCGACAATTATAGAAAATTGCTTAATACTTTGTTGGAACAAATCATAGAAATTATAAATGAGATTATCTTTGTATTTTTGTTCCCAGTTTCTGAATTTTGAGTTTACTAGCGACATACTTTTTTTTACCTGGGCAACCATTTATGTTTGTTTAGTTTGAAAAAAAAAACTACAAACACAGCGCTAAATCGAGCATTCTGGCAACATTCAATTTCAAACATTTACCTTGCTGGCTTTCTTATTAAACACCAGCCTCTCTATACGTCCGTTAAGGTTTAGAAAGTGAAACTCGACAGTTTTCTTGGTGCCGTCCAGGTGAACTCCGAACTGTGGACGTCTGGCGAAATCTTGAATTTGCAACAAATTCCATCGACGAGTTCTTGTTTTGTTCAACATTCTGAATGTACTGACGAAGGAGAACTGCTCTGGAAGACCCCGGGGAAAGAGATCTCTGGAACGTTAAAAAAAGGTATTCACATTATCAAGTTATCTTTATAAAGTTAGTTCTAAATGTCAACGTGACCAATAGAATCAGCCAATGGAAGAGAAGCTTTTAAGTAAACAACAGGCTATTCACTTTAATCAATTTTGATGTTGTGAATAATTTGTAAGTACATCCAACCCTCGCTATAGCGGCCTCCATAAATTATGGCACAGTTTCGAGTTACGGCCCATTATCTCCATACATTTTGGCACAGTTTCGAGTTACGGCCCATTATCTCCATAAATTATGGCACAGTTTTGAGTTACGGCCCATTATCTTTATAAATTATGGCACAGTTTCGAGTTATGGCCCATTATGTTTCGTTACATGTACAGTGTAATATGATAGTAGTCCCTGACAATATTATTATTAATAGTTGCTACTGTAAACAAAATTAGAAGAGGGGGCCTCGCAAGCATCCGTTAAATTGGGGCCCGCTTTCGTATGGCCGGCCCTGACCAGCGGTGTAACTGTGTGATCAGCAGTTTTATTTTGTGACCAGTTGTGTGATGGCTCTATGACCACGTGTATGACCAACTTTTTGTGTGATCAGCTGCTTGACTCATTATGTAACCAGCTATATGACCAAAAATATATGACCGTGCTGTCTGACTGACTCACTGCGTGTATGAGGCTAATTATGTAACCAGTTGTTTGACCGGCTGAGTACCCAAATGTAAGACAACTTTATGACCCGATGTTATGACCGGCTGTAAGACCAACAGCATGACCAAATGGCCCAATGCTATGACCAGTTGTATGAGCAACAGCATGACCAAATGTATGACCAACTCACGTTGTTCTTATCCTCATCGTTGCGTTCTCTGTAATTCTGTAAGCTTTAGAAAATTTGTTACTCCCCTCCACACTCTCGACTCCAGCGATTGGTCGTCTGCCGTCCAGACCGTACTTGGAGATAAAGTCATAACCTGGAGATAACAGCAAGCAGCAAAAATAAAAATAAAAAACATTGCAGACGACAGTTTTATTCCACTGTTTATTTTATGGGTGTTTGCAGAAACATTTTCATAGTAAATACATTACAAGTAATTACGCCACTTTATACATTAATTATTATTAATTGTAGAAACTTTGAAGACAATAAATGAAACTGTTCAAAAGATGGTGACAGTAAACATGCTGTTGGAGATGAAAATGGTGATATATATATATATATATATATATATATATATATATATATATATATATAGCATATCTATGACTTGAATTGGCCCCAAAAGGACATGAACATATCATTGCAGCTAAAATACATTGAAGTATAGGGACACTTAATAATACATCAAATAAAATTCTTATGCTATATAGTTCATCCAAAAGAAAATAATCCTCATGATGGGTAAAGAAGCATAATAAAAACAACCCCCGACTATTAATTAAACTTTGAATATAACATCAAACTATACATAAAATGCGCACACAACACCATATCATTGATAAATCTTAATTCATTCATAAT
The DNA here is from genome assembly GCA_021962125.1 of Bulinus truncatus. Taxonomy (NCBI): domain Eukaryota; kingdom Metazoa; phylum Mollusca; class Gastropoda; family Planorbidae; genus Bulinus; species Bulinus truncatus. The sequence goes on from JAGDYQ010000113.1 coordinate 1,857,264, forward strand.
ATTTTAAAGGGCTCTTTTCCAAACAGTTCTTCATTTTATGTTTCATCATGTTGAACATGATGTAGGCTAATTAAAAAAAAAAAAGAAAGACGTGAGTGAGTGAATGCCAGTTAAGCGATTCGGTACTTGTTTAGTGACAGTTAACAGATATTTGTATAAATGTTTATAGTGACAAGTCTTGATCTGTAAACAATTTGAAATACTCGAGAGAGAATAAAGGGAAGGGAGAGCACTGAGGTTGACGCCTTTGATATTGTGTGTTTTGATTTTTTATTTGACAACTAATTAATTTTCTAAGAAGGGTTTTTACTAAAAATAAAAATCTCATGTTTTTTTGTCACATGGTATTTTATTGGATAATGACTGAATCAAACTAACCAATAGATGACGACGTGTGTGCGGGGGTGGGGGTGTGTGGATGGTGGAGGTCAACACATTTATACATCATTGCATGGCCCTGGTAAAGATATTACAGATAAGTAATATTTATTATTAAAGTGTAAAGATGTATGTTTCGTTCTTCAAAGACCCCCCCACCCCCCAAGTGTGTTACTTTGGCACGGGAAGTGGGGTACAGGTGAGGGGGGGTGGAGGGTAAAACAATAACTATTGAACTCAGTTAATTTTAACACATCTGGCTTCTCTTACACCTAATACCTGTTTTACGCTGTATTGAGAGAGGGGGGGAGATAGGGAGAGAGAGAGAGAGAGGGAGGGAGAGAGAGAGTGAGGGAGAGAGAGAGGGAGGGAGAGAGAGAGGGAGGGAGAGAGGGAGAGGGGAGGGAGAGAGAGAGGGGGAGAGAGAGGGAGAGGGGGAGAGAGAGAGGGAGAGAGGGAGAGGGAGAGAGAGAGGGAGAGGGGGAGAGGGAGAGAGAGAGAGGGAGAGAGGGAGAGAGAGAGTGAGGGAGAGAGAGAGGGAGGGAGAGAGAGGGAGGGAGAGAGTGAGTGAGGGAGAGAGAGAGGGAGGGAGAGAGAGGGAGGGAGAGAGAGAGAGGGAGAGCGGGGGGGAGAGAGAGAGGGAGAGGGGGAGAGGGAGAGAGAGGGGGAGAGAGAGGGAGAGAGAAATAATTAAAGGCTATGGTAAAGGAATAACATGAGAACCATCGATACTGTTACAAGACCAAAATGTTCAGTGGATTTAACACACACACACACACACATGTTACTTCTTTTGTAATTTAGATACTATTCGTACCCGGGGGGGGGGGAGGAGGGTGACGAAGACGAAAAAGAAATGTCGGTTATAACTTATTGTACCAACTCTTACTTTGTAGCTAAATATTTGAACAAAACCGAAGTTTAAAAAAAAATGAATGCATTCAATGTGACAGTAACAAACACTGTAACGAAATGTTCCGTTCACAACTCACACAACAAGGGATGAACAATTTCTAAAAAAAAAACAACCTTTAATGGAATCAATTAAGGTAAATGGGGCGCGGCACAAACAGGTCCCACCCCCCCTCCCCTCCCCACTCTACGTCGGGCTATGTTTTGAAAACTGAGGGAAACTGTAGTCATGAGAATTTGGAGAGCCAGATTAAAACATTGAGGGTTTTTATTGAGAACGTGAAAAGGTAACGTAGTCTGTGTTTGTCAGTAATCGCCTTTGAATGTTGTCAGGCATTCATGTGTTGTTTGGTTTACTGTTGACTGTTTGGCTTACTGTTGACTGTTTGTTTGGTTTACTGATGAGTGTTTGGTTTACTGATGACTGTTTCGTTTACTGTCAACTGTTTGTTAGGTCAACTGTCGACTGTTTAATTTACTGTAGTCTGTTTTGTTTACTGTTGATTGTTTGGTTTACTTTTGACTGTTTGGTTAACTGTCAACTTTTTGGGTTATTGTTGACTGTTTGGTTAAATTTCGAATGTTTGGTTTACTGATGACTGTTTGGTTTACTGATGACTATTTGGTTTACTGTTGACTGCTTGGTTTACTGTCAACTGTTTGATTTACTGATGACTGTTTGGGCTTACTGATGAATGTTTGGTTAACTGTCGAATGTTCGGTTTACTGATGACTATTTGGTTTACTGTTGACTGCTTGGTTTACTGTCAACTGTTTGATTTACTGATGACTGTTTGGTTTACTGATGACTGTTTGGTTAACTGTCGAATGTTCGGTTAACTGATGACTGTTTGATTAACTGTCGAATGGTTGGTTTACCGATGACTGCTTGGTCACAGGTTTGGGGGAATTAGGAATAATGTTACACAAGGAGGAGATAGTTTTTTTATAATCTTAACATAGTTTTTTTTAATTTAATGCCATTGGAATAAAATATTTTATACAATGATAAAAAATGGGTAGTTTTATTATGCAATCGATTCAGCATCAATAAATAGCATATTTATTCAAATAAAATGCGTTCATTTTGAAGAAATATTACTTTGCCCTGGGTACTACGTTGAATCATTACTTTGCCCTGGGGTCTACATTGAATCATTACTTTGCACTGGAGCTACATTGAATCATTACTTTGCCCTGTGTACTACATTGAATCATTACTTTGCCCTGGGTACTACATTGAATCATTACTTTGCCCTGGGTACTACATTGAATCATTACTTGCCCTGGGGTCTACATTGAATCATTACTTTGCCCTGGGTACTACATTGAATCATTACTTTGCCCTGGGTACTACATTGAATCATTACTTTGCCCTGGGTACTACATTGAATCATTACTTTGCCTTGGGGTCTACATTGAATCATTACTTTGCCCTGGGGTCTACATTGAATCATTACTTTGCCCTGGGGTCTACATTGAATCATTACTTTGCCCTGGGGTCTACATTGAATCATTACTTTGCCCTGGGGTCTACATTGTATCATTACTTTGCCCTGGGGTCTACATTGAATCATTACTTTACCCTGGGGTCTACATTGAATCATTACTTTGCCCTGGGGTCTACATTGAATCATTACTTTGCCCTGTGTACTACATTGAATCATTACTTTGCCTTGGGGTCTACATGGAATCATTATTTTACCCTGGGGTCTACATTGAATCATTACTTTGCCCTGGGTACTACATTGAATCATTACTTTGCCCTGGGGTCTACATTGAATCATTACTTTACCCTGGGTACTACATTGAATCAGTACTTTACCCTGGGTACTACATTGAATCATTACTTTGCCTTGGGGTCTACATTGAATCATTACTTTGCCTTGGGGTCTACATTGAATCATTACTTTACCCTGGGGTCTACATTGAATCATTACTTGCCCTGGGGTCTACATTGAATCATTACTTTGCCTTGGGGTCTACATTGAATCATTACTTTGCCTTGGGGTCTACATTGAATCATTACTATACCCTGGGGTCTACATTGAATCATTACTTTACCCTGGGGTCTACATTGTATCATTACTTTGCCCTGGGGTATACATTGTATCATTACTTGCCCTGGGGTCTACATTGAATCATTACTTGCCCTGGGGTCTACATTGAATCATTACTTGCCCTGGGGTCTACATTGTATCATTACTTTGCCCTGGGGTCTACATTGAATCATT
>JAGDYQ010000113.1:1863287-2090558 GCA_021962125.1 Bulinus truncatus
ACTCACAGAAACACTGTTTCATGTACTTTATACAGGTCAACTCACTCACAGAAACACTGTTTCATGTACTTTATACAGGTCAACTCACTCACAGAAACACTGTTTCATGTACTTTATACAGGTCAACTCACTCACAGAAACACTGTTTCATGTACTTTATACAGGTCAACTCACTCACAGAAACACTGTTTCATGTACTTTATACAGGTCAACTCACTCACAGAAACACTGTTTCATGTACTTTATACAGGTCAACTCACTCACAGAAACACTGTTGCATGTACTTTATACAGGTCAACTCACTCACAGAAACACTGTTGCATGTACTTTATACAGGTCAACTCACTCACAGAAACACTGTTTCACATACTTTGAAATATGATTATAATTCAGCTCATACTTTCTGCATACAATTTTACTCAGGATCTTAACAGCAGCAAGGAAACAACACTGTCCGCCCAGCGTCAAACTGTCAACTATAAGTGACACGAGGAGACAACAGCGGAACATTCTTTCATAACTAACTAGACAAGTTTCCTTTTTTTTTAAAAGGTAAAATCTCTCACAAATTGTACACAGGTGTTTGAACGGCCCGTCGTTTAATGTGCACCGTAAGACTAGTTTTACAGGTAGGCTTATGTATCGGTCCTTAAAGGGTTAAGGGGGGCGAGAGGAGGGTTTGAGAGCGAGTCCCTTGCATTTTGTCCCCACTTAACGTATGTTTACGATATGACTCATAGTTTAGCGTGTACATTTCACACTTGTTTTGTTTACAAAAGATTTGGCTCCGTATAAGAGGTCAGCCTCAACCATTGTGTTAAATAGTCTGAAACGAGGAGAAGGACAGACCACATCGCCAACAAAATATAGACATAATCTAATAAATGTCTCCATGGGCAAAAAAACAACAGCAACAATATCAGCTCAACAACAGCAACAATATCAGCTCAACAACAGCAACAATATCAGCTCAACAACAGCAACAACATCAGCTCAACAATGGCCAATTAGCCAAGAAAATAAGAAAATGGCGATGGATCATGGTGTATATTCCCCGGTAATCAGCTGACAGTGTAACTAGGCGGGCCCCGTATTGGAACTCGCGGGGGATAGAGGGCGGCAGGTAGAACGAAACTAAAATGGAGAACAGTCGAAAGCTAAACAGTGGAGGTAAGGGAATTAATGGGCGAAATTTTAAACTATGAATCCATTCCGTCCTACTCGACAGGGCAGCCCCCTGGGGTTTGCTTTTAGGTTCTCAAGATTCCCAGCCAGCGGTTTTACCCTCAGCCACCCCCATCCCCCCACTATTTTTCTTTTCCAACGGCCCTCGAATTTTGACTTTGACAAGGACACGCTGACATGTAATATCAGAATATCCCTGGATATAATGCGAGCAAATTATGAGCTAAACGGTTCAAGTCAAGAACAAGCAATACATTCTTCAGCAATTTTAGTTTATAGTCAGTGGTACTTAAATATAAAGACAGAACATATATGGATACAAAATGTGTATATTAGGGACGGGTGGTCGTGCGGTAAAGCGCTCAACTGTCGACCTGAGGGTCCCTGGCTCGATCTCCGGTGAGGACCAAAAGATATTTGAGGTCATGGTGTAAAGTTCCGCTGTATCTCCCGTGGTGCCTCCACGCTTGTTGCACTATTGGATACGGTGAGGATGAAAGAAGGACAACCATTAAAATCTTCCCAATAGTATTTCATAGGAATCTAAGAGATTTCATCTCATCCTTCCAGTGACATCACACACAGTATACGTATGGATGTTCACATGTCTCACAAAAAGTAAAATTAGAATATGTTCAGTTTCTTTTGCAATCGTCAACTATTTATATTTGTATCAATAATAACCCAAAATGTTTAACACCACTTTCTAAAAACTGAAATTAACTTGCGGAACTAAATATTTGTGACATGTCTACGTTGAATTGGTCTGCCGTGTGTTTAACAAGTTCATGTTTATGGGGCAATTAACGATCAATTGGTCTGTGCCACCAAATTGGTCTGTGGCATCAATTGGTCTGTACACATACGGCTGTGTTGATTGTGGAGGCGGAGTGTCTTTTTAATTGCGAGAATGACCTGAACAATGACACGCGAGGTCAAATTGACCCTACATGCTCTTCTAAAGATCTAAGAAGCGGTGAATTTTTTTTAGAACTTTTCGGGTTTTCAAGGATGAATGCATGTGTGTGTGTATGTGCATTTTAGGGTACGTTGTGACCAGTGCCGAACCTAGGGATTTTGGGGCCCGGGGGCTTGGCCATTTTTTGGGACCCCTGCATTTTGACATTCGACAACACCATGACATGAGATAATGTACTTAATATTTAATGTAGACAATTTTTTGGACCCCCCTCCCCCCCCCACCCTAGGCACGCCTCTTGTTGTGACGTGGTTGTATCGTTACTGGGCCTTTGTCTAGGGATATGAATGCGTAATGATTTGTGGTGACGATATTTATGTCCACATAACACAACACGTTCAACGTAGCCTCAATACCATTAAACACTGGAGCTGGAACTGCAGCATCAAGTTTATTTTAGTATAAATGACTCAATCATTCACATAGACCCATTCAGGCTGGACATACAATTTCTATTGACGCAACAAGCACAAGCTAAATGTACTGGAGCAATATAACGGTTAGCTTTTCCCGTTATCCTTCTGCAAAAAAACGGTCCATCGTATGCCGTTTTTCCTAACGAACGGTAAATCGTGTTCTGTTCTTCTAAATAACGGCGTGTTGTGTTCCGTCATTTTAACAAACGATGTGTCGTGTTCCGTTCTTTTAACAGACCGTATGTCGTGTTCCATTATTCTCCTAACCAACGATATGTGGAGTTCCATTGTTCACATAACATACGGTATGTCGTGTTCCGTTATACTCCTAACAAACGGTATGTCGTGTTCCGTTATACTCCTAACATACGGTATGTCGTGTTCCGTTATACTCCTAACATACGGTATGTCGTGTTCCATTGTTCTCATAACAAACGGCATGTCGTGTTCCGTTATACTCCTAACATACGGTATGTCGTGTTCCATTGTTCTCATAACAAACGGTATGTCGTATTCCATTCTACTCCCAGTACTAAACGTCCTGGCGCTATTATTGTGTCCACTTAATAGATTTGACACATTTAATGGGTATGCCTAATTAAATGGAGATTTTAAACTTATTCTTTTTCAGGAACAATAAATGTGAATAAACATCGACGTCTATACTAACGGCCTTTCATTACCCGAACAAATTTAACTTAAATTCATTCTAACCATTCACAAATGCAATAAATTCGCAATCGACACTGCTAGTACTAACCGGATTCAAACCCACGTCCTGTAACACACTGTTAACTAAATACTGGAACCAGAGGTTCCCACCTAACGTTCAACAACAAACACTAATCCTCTCGTCTGGCCCCCCACAGCATACATCTTATCATTAGGGTGCCACAAGACCCCCCCCTCCCCCCTCCCCCCCCCCCAGTTTTCTAAATATTCCGTTAAATTTTCATCATCACGCACCCCGCGTGGCGATGTCTCTTCCCAAAACATTTGACCTGTCAAATTGCACGTGCTAGAAACTGTTTGGTCAAATTATTATTCTTCCTTTGGCTCTACAGCCCATTTAGGGCCCTGGCCTGCCATTCTTACTCTTGTCCATTTTTCCCGATCCATGGTCTTCTTCCTCCTCCGCTCTCTCACTCCTATGGCTGGTCAAATGATCATTCGATTTATTTACGAAACTGACCTCTATATTGTAACAGTGTATATGTGTATGTGTATGTGTTGGATGGAGAGACGGGTCAGACCGACTTATGCATAGAGCGGCGGATGGAGAGATGAGAGTAGGAAGTAAGAGAAAAACGACTAGGATGAAAAAGAAATAAAGTGAGGGGGAAAAAAACGCAATATACAAATAAAACCAAACTATAAATGTTAATATCGTTCATCGTCTTTCTCTTTGAACTGGGGAACAATAGAAATCATACCATAGAGTATGGATGAGGAAGTTTGTTTACGCACATCAACAACGTGTATGGATATTTCAATTGATTTGTTCATTCTTTTATGCAAATTATTGAACTTTTTTTTTTGCCTTTGCAAACAAAAATAAAATCTAATTAGTTGTTGTTTCTTTTCTTCACAACAAACAAAAGGATAAATTATTAACAAAAAATATTAAATGAAAAAACAACATAATACCCGTGCGAGGAATCGAACCTGGGTAGCAAATGTTAAAAAAAAGCAAGTAGCTTACTTGCCACCTCATCACGCAAACTTAAGTCACTTGCATTATATATATAATAATACTCATTTCCAGTGTGCGTTAAATCGAAAGTAAAGAATTAATACAACAGTATTCCAGTTTAAAATACAATCATGAAAAAATCGGATCTGCCCGAAACCAAAAAATAACCTCGCCTGCCGATCAAGCCCAAGGGGATATAACTCTATGCAAATGTTTTGCAGGGTACAGCTAGTATTTTATAAAACTGCTCGATTATTTTACACTTGCACTTGACGTGTAAGCTCTAAAAATAGAATCTTTTTTTGTAATTTAAAATTAAATGTAAGCTCTATTTATTAAAAAAAAATGAAATAATATGATAGCTGAGAACTATATGAAATAATATGATAGCTGAAAACTTTATGAAATAATATGATAGCTGAGAACTATATGAAATAATATGATAGCTGGGAACTATATGAAATAATATGATAGCTGAGAACTTAATGAAACAATATGATAGCTGAGAACTTTATGAAATAATATGATAGCTGAGAACTTTATGAAACAATATGATAGCTGAGAACTTTATGAAATAATATGATAGCTGAGAACTTTATGAAATAATATGATAGCTGAGAACTTTATGAAACAATACATGATAGCTGAGAACTTTATGAAATAATATGATAGCTGAGAACTCTTGATGAAACAATATGATAGCTGAGTAAACTTCATGAAATAATACAGCACATGATAGCTGAGAACTTTATAAAATAATATGATAGCTGAGAACTTTATGAAACAATATGATAGCTGAGAACTTTATGAAATAATATGATAGCTGAGAACTTTATGAAATAATATGATAGCTGAGAACTTTATGAAATAATATGATAGCTGAGAACTTTATGAAATAATATGATAGCTGAGAACTTTATGAAATAATATGATAGCTGAGAACTTTATGAAATAATATGATAGCTGAGAACTTTATGAAATAATATGATAGCTGAGAACTATATGAAATAATATGATAGCTGAGAACTTTATTTGAATAGAAATTTTGCAGAATTTTTTTTTTTAGATTTTTGGTTGAAAGGCGAAAGTGTAATGTCATTGTTAATGTTTGAGACAACACAAGACGTAAAGTGAGACAACACTAGATGTAAATTGAGACAACACTAGACGTAAAGTGAGACAACACTAGATGTAAATTGAGACAACACTAGACGTAAAGTGAGACAACACTAGACGTAAAGTGAGACAACACTAGACGTAAATTGAGACAACACTAGACGTAAAGTGAGACAACACTAGATGTAAATTGAAACAACACAAGATGTAAACTGCGACAACACAAGATGTAAAGTAAGTCAGCATTGTCTTCAACGAAATATCGCAGACTAATACAAATCATGAAGGTCCAAGTTAAAGTCATCACTAAATAGAGATACGCGCCAAGATATGGCAACATACACAGCTGATCATGATTACAATGGTTTATATGTATTTTGTTCAGACGATTGATGTGTAATTTCGTGATCCCGTTTTGGTATCTGTTCATTTACATAAATCTATGAGGCTAATTATAAAAGATGACTGTCTTTACAAGTCAAGTATCAATTTTAAAAGATTTAGAACCACTGCAATTAAAGAAAAATATATCATTAAAAATAAAATTATATGTGTATATATATATATATATATATATATATATATATATATATATATGTAACAATAGCTTTAGGTATATTCAGACAAGTTTAGAATCACTGTTCAGTTAGTAAGTCAACATTGAAAGTTCATGGGCCCAGGATACAGTCATATGTTTTGATAAGTAGAATTCCAGCGTTATATCTTTGTTTTAGGTAGAATTAGTCTGTCAGCACAGGTCGGTGACCTCTAGATATAGGTGACGATAGATGTAATTAGGGAGACAAAGAAATACTAGCCCACAGTGAGTTTTTAGCCGCACCAATCCCTAGGCTGGAATAAGAGTCATTAATATGTAGATGAGTTAGAAAGGGGGTTTGGGAGCCAATCAAAAGTTCAGGGGCTTTGGGGCACGTGATAAATCATCACCACATATAATGGGATGTAAGGAGTTTTTAGGGGGTTAGAGTAAAAGGCAGAGGCAGACAGAGGTAGAGAGCAGGTTAGAGACACGGAGTTAGAGACAGGGGGTCAGACGGAGAGAAGTGGAGAGACAGTTAGGGAGTAGTGGGCAGAGAGGACGATTAAGAAGTTCAGTTGAGATCGAGAAGAGGACAATAGTTGTAAAGTTGTGAATAGGAGATTTGATTTGTTGTATTATTCATCTTTCATGTGATGTAGAAATAAAGTAATATAATCATTATTGACTCGGCTACCTTGTTAATTGAATATTAGTGGAAGTGAACTATACACGCTGTGAACGCCTCCGAAGAAAAGAATCTTTACAGAAATTATACAATACAAACAATAAAATACAGCGTTACAATATATATATATATATATATATATATATATATATATATATATATATATATATATACAACTGAAATCAGAATGTTACATGTTACTTTCAAATGAGGTGGAGATTTTTACTAGTGAGTCACAGCCTGCGTTATAGACGACAAAAGAAGTGAGCATTTTTACTAGTGAGTCACAGCCTGCGTTATAGACGACAAAAGAAGTGAGCATTTTTACTAGTGAGTCACAGCCTGCGTTATAGACGACAAAAAGAGGTCAACCTACCTGGGAGGTCATCTTCTCCTGGTCTTATTTCTGGACAAATCGGTTGATCGTCTGGGTCGAACAGTTCTGTGGAAACAAAGTAAGAGATATTTGTTACGAAACATAGTAACAGATATTTGTTACAAAATAAAGTAACAGATATTCGTTACAAAATAAAGTAACAGATATTTGTTACAAAATATAGCTTATAAAGTAAACACAAACACATACACGAGACGAGTACGACAATACCATGACATAAACACACACACACTCACACACACACACAAACACACACACACACACACACATATATCCTTACTGAACACAGATACATTTTAACGAAGTGGAAACAACAAAAAAAAAAAAGTGGTGTGACGATTCATCGAGATAAGAAATTGGTCAATCAGTTTCTTTGATTGATTTATTGAGCTCCGATCTGACCAATGTTTTGACCATAACGTATGTTAGTGCAATAAAGCAGAATCGGGGTAGGGGGGATTGCAAACGGTGATTTAAAGAAGAATCATTTAGATAAACTGTATATATATATATATATATATCATATATAATAATACTCATTTCCAGTGTGCGTTAAATCGAAAGTAAAGAATTAATACAACAGTATTCCAGTTTAAAATACAACCATGAAAAAAATCAGATCTGCCCGAAACCAAAAAATAACCTAGCCTAACGATCATGCCTAAGGGGATATAACTCTATGCAAAGGTTTTGCAGGGTACAGCTAGTATATATATATATTCGCATAATCCCAATTCCTGTTTGTATGTATATTCGCATAACCAAAAAAAAGAGCTCATTGGTTATAAACGTAAATTCCCACTGCAAGTAAAGTTAAATTGAATGTTGGTGCAAAAAAAGTAAACCAGTAAAGTTCCATTTAGCCATAAAGGGTCATCGGGGCCAGTGGCGTCACAAGTGTTGGTGTTACCCGGTGCGGTAACTCATGGTGTCGCCCCTCTCATGACACCCCGGTCTCCAAATTTTTTTTCCCCAGAGACCGTATATATGTGCGCATGCGCGACTTTATTATTTTTTTCCCGTTTCCGGGGTCAGGATTTTTAGCGATAATTGATATCTATAGGTCAGTGCAAGTATACCAATAATTTCATTAAAATAATTAATAATAAAAAGTACGCAGTGTCTGTTGATAATCGGAGATATTTGTATTTATTTTAAAAAAAATTAAATACGGCTTTGAATTATTTTAAATTACAAAATAAGAATATAGGCCTAAAACTAGATATTTTGCATTTTGGTGTCACCCCTTGTGAGGGTGTCACCCGGTGCGGTCCGCACCCCCCGTACCCCCCCTAGTGACGCCACTGATCGGGGCAGATGAAGTGTATAATTCTAGAATTCATCTCAGTAGCCTCGTCATGTAATGGGGGGGGGGGGGGATTGTGTGGTTAGCCTCACACCCAGCTGTTTTTACTTCTACAAATAAAGTCACGTGACCATTTAAAGCTGGTTGAGCTTGAGAAACTTTGAACTAACTTTCAGTTAGTAGTTTGGCTATATATTTTGTATCAACTCGTCCTAGTTAGGCCATATAGCTTACATCAGCTCGTCCTAGTTAGACCATACAACAGGCGACAAACTCATCCAAGTTCTATGCTCGAACCCTATCCCAGTGCTAAGTGGCTCCCCAGACAGGTAGCATTTGTCCCAATGTGTGAGCCATCGATGTAATCATAACACGGAGAATGTCAGGCCCCCAGCCCGGCGTGGGAGTGGCGACACCCACATCTGGCACAAAGAGGAGAGGAAAAAGGCAAGGGGGGGGGCGGGGGTTAACTTGCTTGTTTAACTCTCTTGTTGCTGTGTTGTTGGCATGGTCGCATGACTTGATCAGCATTTCCCCCGCCACTCGGTGTTGTTACAGTCAATATTGTTTATGTACAGAAGTGTTGTTACAGTCAATATTGTTTACATACGTGCATATGTTTCCTAAAATCTCAAGAAGTCGTCATACACTGAAACGTAACATGTTTTATTACTATTGTTATAGTTCGGTTATTTGTTGGATTTGGTTGCTATTGTTATTGTTTGGTTATTTTTGGCTTTGGTTTTCGTCGACGTTGTATACAGAGAATATGTTTCGGTTTTACATAACATTGCTGCTGATTTCAAAATAGTTGGTTGATAGGGGGTGGTGTCGGTCTACTGTACAAACAAAAAGAATCTCTGCTTTCCTAAACGTATTACGTGCACCAAGAAAAGTGTTAATACATGACACAGTGTCCCAGAATGGTAAGGAAATGTCCGAGAATGGTTAGGAAATGTCCGAGAATGGTAAGGAAATGTCCTAGAATGGTTAGGAAATGTCCGAGAATGGTAAGGAAATGTCCTAGAATGGCTAGGAAATGTCCGAGAATGGTAAGGAAATGTCCGAGAATGGTTAGGAAATGTCCGAGAATGGTTAGGAAATGTCCGAGAATGGTTAGGAAATGTCCGAGAATGGTAAGGAAATGTCCGAGAATGGTAAGGAAATGTCCGAGAATGGTTAGGAAATGTCCGAGAATGGTAAGGAAATGTCCGAGAATGGTAAGGAAATGTCCGAGAATGGTTAGGAAATGTCCGAGAATGGTAAGGAAATGTCCGAGAATGGTTAGGAAATGTCCGAGAATGGTTAGGAAATGTCCAGAATGGTTAGAAAATGTCCGAGAATGGTAAGGAAATGTCCGAGAATGGTTAGAAAATGTCCGAGAATGGTAAGGAAATGTCCAGAATGGTAAGGTAATGTCCGAGAATGGTAAGGAGATGTCCAAAATGGTAAGGAAATGTTCAGAATGGTAAGGAAATGCCAAGGTCTCTACCATGGTCTCTTCTGTCATCTAAATCCGTCTATTTTTCTGCACCCAATATGATTTAATTCTTGCTTTTAAAAAAACGTAGATTTGTGTTTCTAATGATATATTCTTATAACATATAAAGTGAACTAATAATGAAAACTATACGTATAGTATATAAAGTGAAGTAATAAATGAATCTATACTTATAGTACATTAAAGGGAACTAAAAAATTAAACTATTTTTAGATTATATAAAGTGAATTCATAAACGAAACTTTTGTTATAGTATATAAAATGAACTAGTGAATTAAACTATACTTATGAATGAAACTATACTTATAAACGAAACTATACTTATGAATGAAACTATTCTAATGAATGGAACGGTAACTTATCTGCAGTTATTCACTTCCACCACCCTACTTTTCTTTTGCATCGACCAGATGGGAGTTGGAGGGGGGGGGGAATAAAAGGGATTGGAAGCGTTTGGGGGGGGGGGGTCCGTTTTCCCCCAACCCGCCAACTGTTGACCTTAAAAAAAATCTGGTCACTTAACACAATTTTTAATCTGTATAAAATGTGTGATTTTGTTGTGCTTGATAGTGTATAACAGAAAACACAACGGTGTAATACAGCCCGTGATCCATGTTTTTTTCACTTTTCACTGTTTGATCCGGTTCATGCTTTTAATTTCAATCACATTCAATGTAAATTTCTACTTATAAATATCCACCCATCTGTTCTTGGTAGGAACCCATTGTGGAACGCGATTCGAACATTTTGCCGACCCTTGGTCTAGAAAGAACTAACAAATTGATTAATATATATATTTAATCGATTAGACTTTCATTGGATTTTCAAATACTTCACATGAAATGTACAAAATGTAAACAGTAATGTAATTAGTAACAGTAAAATATGGAAATTATACTACACAGTTTCTGATGACGTAAATGTGAACCTTTTTTTTTTAATGCCTCGCAGAATGCTACAGAACATTTCACTTTTATTGCACTTTACTATTATTCGCTTATGTTTTAAAAAAACGGTAGATCCACAAGGTACCTGTATATGACACCATTTTTCACCCCCCCCCCTCCACCGCCATTTCCCCCAACTTTTCTGGGCCCAGCGTCGTGACCTACTTTGGACAACGCTGATGAATTAAGTATTTGGAGGTTTTGAAAAAAAAAACCGTTTCGGGATTGAGGAGTCGTGGCGTGAGACTGGTGGACTGACCTATATTCCACATTAAAAAAAAATACACACGATAATAATCTGATAAATGGTAAGAGATAACTCATAAAAATTACTGGACAGAGGCAGACAATTATTACTTCCTGTGCCCATTCTATACAACCGAATTTCATCTATCTATCTATCTATCTATCTATCTATCTATCTATCTATCTATCTATCTATCTATCTATCTATCTATCTATCTATCTATCTATCTATATATCTGTCTGTATGCCTGCCTGCCAGTCTGTCTATCTGCTGTTTCTCTATCACTTTATCTATATCTCTGCTTGTATGTCTGTTTGTATGTCTGCTTGTATGTATGCCTGTCTGTCTGTCAGACTGTCTAGTTATAAAGCTTTGAACGGCTTTCCTATCGCATGTTCTTCTTCGGGGCAACTTCGACCTATGTGTGTATCTATCAATAAGACGTCTCTGTTACATGTACTATCAATAAGACGTCTCTGTATAAATAAGACGCCTCTGTTACTATCAATAAGATGTCTGTTACTATCAATAAGACGTCTCTGTTACTATCAATAAGATGTCTCTGTTACTATCAATAAGACGTCTCTGTTACTATCAATAAGACGTCTCTGTTACTATCAATAAGATGTCTCTGTTACTATCAATAAGACGTCTCTGTTACTATCAATAAGATGTCTCTGTTACTATCAATAAGACGTCTCTGTTACTGTCAATAAGACGTCTCTGTTACTGTCAATAAGACGTCTCTGTTACTATCAATATTGACATATTTAGGTCAAGTCTACATTGTTGTCTAGAGTTGTTTTTTATGTCGAAAATATGTGTACAATAAAAAGATATAAGTGGAACAAGAGCGAAGGAAGGGTACTGTGGGTTTTGCGACTGCTCAAGGCGCCGAACAAGGGGCGTCGAACCAGGAAAGGGGTGCCCAAAGAGCGCTGTTAAATGTTGTTGTACTCTTCAGATTTGGAGGAGGGCGCAAAAAAGGATCTCTTACAGGGCACCACAATGACTAACTACGGCTCTGAAATGGACTTCCTATAATTGAAGATTAAAATATAATTCACAATAACCATTCCCCGTATAATGAAGTCATCTCTAAGTGTACAACAAACATTACAAGTCAGCTCCCAGTGTACAACAAACATTACAAGTCATCTCCCAGTGTACAACAAACATTACAAGTCATCTCCCAGTGTACAACAAACATTACAAGTCAGCTCCCAGTGTACAACAAACATTACAAGTCATCTCCCAGTGTACAACAAACATTACAAGTCATCTCCAAGAGTACAACAAACATTACAAGTCATCTCCCAGTGTACAACAAACATGACAGGTTATCATTGTGTTATGTATTTAAACTCAAAATTTGTTTTTTAATAATGTTTGTTCTTTCAACCTATGTAAATAATACAAGGACATTATTACATTGGAGGCGCCTTACGCCCACAGACCACACATGGGGAGCGCCCTGGGGGCCGAGGTAGGGAAGGTAAAGGGGTAGGCCCAGAGAATTCAAATTTTTAAAGCCAAATGTTTACACCTGCTGCCGACAAAAAAAAACCTATTTGGAGAGACGAAAAAAAACTTGACGAGGAAGTTGTCTAGGCTATAAAATGTCATTCGCGGGTTATGCCTTGATAGGCAGTAGAATTGGCGGGAAACAAGGGAAAGATTTGACACTTGAGTCGGAACATTTTTTTTTTATGTCGGTTATAAAATGTTGTAGGCAGAACATGTTCCTTTCGTTGGGTTCTTGGCTCTGTAGCCGATTTCATTTGATATATGTGTTACGAGACCTGTAATGTTATAGTCATACATCTGGGTTATGTGTTACGAGAACCGCAATTTTATAGTCATACATCTGGGTTATGTGTTACGAGAACTGTCATATTATAATCATACATCTGGGTTATGTGTTACAAGACCTGTAATGTTATAATCATACATCTGGGTTATGTGTTACAAGACCTGTAATGTTATAATCATACATCTGGGTTTTGTGTTACAAGAACTGTAATTTTATAGTTTTACATCTAAGCTACGTGTTACAATAGCTGATATATTATAGTTTTACAACTAAGCCCCTTGTTATATGTTAATTATATTGTTATTTTTATGTTACTTCCAACAGAGTACAATTACATTAATTGTATTACGATCTAATATTTATATGGGGTGACTTGGTGGCGACTTGGTTGTAAGCCCAACATGTATGCTGTAAGTAATGGGTTCAAATCTATTTGTTTGCCATGATGACTCAAAAGCCATTTCAAACTATGGTTGGGGGATAGATGAAGGCAACGCGCATATGTCCTATTCGTGGTTTATAGGCTTAGGAGTAAAATATGTTTGACGCAATTAGTAAAGATTTCTGCCATATGAACAAGGGTTTTGGAACACTAAATCACTAATGCAGGAAATGATAATAATACTTTATTTAAGTGCCAAAAATAGTGAAAATTGAAAATATTTTTTTCCGCCAGTGACTTTTATAAAGTAAATAAAAAAGGTGCAATTAATTAAAGATTTTGAAAATATATTTTATGTTTTTTGTATTATCAATTGAAGTCATAAGAATTTAACGTGAAGTTTTATTGTGGTTTTTGTTCTCTTCGATTCCTCGGTTGATATCTTTACTTATCCATTAATCATTGTTTTATTTTATTTTTAACCTTTACACATTTCTTTATTGCAACCAAGTTCTTCAAATCCAGTAATGAGTAGTGTTGTTTTCGTTGACGAAAACTAAAACTAAAATTAGCAGCAACACTAAAACTAGACGAAAACTAAAATTATTACAGAAAAAACATAATAAAAACTGAAACTAAAATATGACCCGGGACTAAAACAACACTATAATGATGACTAACCCTGATCGAGAAATTCTATACTTTGTATCGAGAGTTGTCCCGCCAGTCAATAAGTGTTGGTCGCAGAAAGTGAAAATATATAAAAAATAAATCTTTCGAATATTATTATTAACAGCCTAAGATTAGATAAAGATTCGGAATTGATGCCACAAATAAAATATAACAGTGGAAAAAAATGAACACATGAATGATTTATTTTAAATGATCTTTCCCGTGCTGTATATTTGTAATTGTCTTTTCTTGACAGTAAGGTCATCACTCAGATCACGCGATTCACCTCATGACCATATTATCAATTTATTCGCTTCTGGATCTGGCTGGATCAAGCTTTATTGTCATATCGAAATAACCCCCTCCCCCCCCCAACACACACGCCCCTCCTGGAAGCAGCTGGGTTTATTTTTTGTCTCTGCCAGTGCAGCAGCGATGATCATTTGTTTCTGTCAGAATAAACATCTCCAGGTCCATGAGTACTGGCTACTACAGATTAAACATCGCCAGGTCTATGAGTACTGGCAACTACAGATCAAACATCTCCAGGTCCATGAGTACTGGCTACTACAGATTAAACATCTCCAGGTCCATGAGTACTGGCTACTACTGATCAAACATCTCCAGGTCCATGAGTACTGGCTACTACAGATTAAACGTCTCCAGGTCCATGAGTACTGGCTACTATAGATTAAACATCTCCAGGTCTAAGAGTACTGGCTACTACAGATCAAACGTCTCCAGTCTATAAGTACTGGCTACTACAGATTAAACGTCTCCAGTCTATAAGTATTGGCTACTACAGATTAAACGTCTCCAGGTCTATGAGTACTGGCTACTACAGATTAAACGTCTCAAGTCTATAAGTACTGGCTACTACAGATTAAACGTCTCCAGTCTATAAGTACTGGCTACTACAGATTAAACGTCTCCAGGTCTATGAGTACTGGCTACTACAGATTAAGCGTCTCCAGTCTATAAGTACTGGCTACTACAGATAAAACGTCTCCAGGTCTATGAGTACTGGCTACTAAAGATTAAAAGTCTCATGGTCCATGAGTACTGGCTACTACAGAATAAACGTCTCCAGGTCCATGACTACTGGCTACTACAGATTAAACGTCTCCAGGTCCATGAGTACTGGCTACTAAAGATTATACATCTCCAGGTCCATGAGTACTGGCTACTACAGATTAAACATCTTCAGGTCCATGAGTACTGGCTACTACAGATTAAAAATCTCCAGGTCCATGAGTACTGGCTACTACAGATTAATATCTCCAGGTCCATGAGTACTGGCTACTACAGATTAAACATCTCCAGGTCCATGAGTACTGGCTACTACAGATTAAACATCTCCAGGTCCATGAGTACTGGCTACTACAGATTAAACATCTCCAGGTCCATGAGTACTGGCTACTACAGATTAAACATCTCCAGGTCCATGAGTACTGGCTACTACAGATTAAACATCTCCAGGTCCATGAGTACTGGCTACTACAGATTAAACATCTCCAGGTCCATGAGTACTGGCTACTACAGATTAAACATCTCCAGGTCCATGAGTACTGGCTACTACAGATTAAACATCTCCAGGTCCATGAGTACTGGCTACTACAGATTAAACATCTCCAGGTCCATGAGTACTGGCTACTACAGATTAAACATCTCCAGGTCCATGAGTACTGGCTACTACAGATTAAACATCTCCAGGTCCATGAGTACTGGCTACTACAGATTAAACATCTCCAGGTCCATGAGTACTGGCTACTACAGATTAAACGTCTCCAGTCTATAAGTACTGGCTACTACAGATTAAACGTCTCCAGTCTATAAGTACTGGCTACTACAGATTAAACGTCTCCAGGTCTATGAGTACTGGCTACTACAGATTAAACGTCTCCAGGACCATAAGTACTGGCTACTACAGATTAAAAATCTCCAGGTGTATGAGTTCTGGCTACTACAGATTAAACGTCTCCAGTCTATAAGTACTGGCTACTACAGATTAAACGTCTCCAGTCTATAAGTACTGGCTACTACAGATTAAACGTCTCCAGGTCTATGAGTACTGGCTACTACAGATTAAACGTCTCCAGGTCTATGAGTACTGGCTACTACAGAAATAAACGTCTCCAGGTCCATAAGTACTGGCTACTACAGATTAAACATCTCCAGGTGTATGAGTACTGGCTACTACAGATTAAACGTCTCCAGTCTATAAGTACTGGCTACTACAGATTAAACGTCTCCAGTCTATAAGTACTGGCTACTACAGATTAAACGTCTCCAGGTCTATGAGTACTGGCTACTACAGATTAAACGTCTCCAGGTCTATGAGTACTGGCTACTACAGATTAAACGTCTCCAGTCTATAAGTACTGGCTACTACAGATTAAACGTCTCCAGGTCTATGAGTACTGGCTACTACAGATTAAACGTCTCCAGTCTATAAGAACTGGCTACTACAGATTAAACGTCTCCAGTCTATAAGAACTGGCCACTACAGATTAAACGTCTCCAGTCTATAAGTACTGGCTACTACAGATAAAACGTCTCCAGGTCTATGAGTACTGGCTACTAAAGATTAAAAGTCTCATGGTCCATGAGTACTGGCTACTACAGAATAAACGTCTCCAGGTCCATGACTACTGGCTACTACAGATTAAACGTCTCCAGGTCCATGAGTACTGGCTACTAAAGATTATACATCTCCAGGTCCATGAGTACTGGCTACTACAGATTAAACATCTCCAGGTCCATGAGTACTGGCTACTACAGATTAAAAATCTCCAGGTCCATGAGTACTGGCTACTACAGATTAATATCTCCAGGTCCATGAGTACTGGCTACTACAGATTAAACATCTCCAGGTCCATGAGTACTGGCTACTACAGATTAAACATCTCCAGGTCCATGAGTACTGGCTACTACAGATTAAACGTCTCCAGTCTATAAGAACTGGCTACTACAGATTAAACGTCTCCAGTCTACAAGAACTGGCCACTACAGATTAAACGTCTCCAGTCTATAAGTACTGGATTCTACAGATAAAACGTCTCCAGGTCTATGAGTACTGGCTACTAAAGATTAAAAGTCTCATGGTCCATGAGTACTGGCTACTACAGAATAAACGTCTCCAGGTCCATGACTACTGGCTACTACAGATTAAACATCTCCAGGTCCATGAGTACTGGCTACTACAGATTAAACATCTCCAGGTCCATGAGTACTGGCTACTACAGATTAAACATCTCCAGGTCCATGAGTACTGGCTACTACAGATTAAACATCTCCAGGTCCATGAGTACTGGCTACTACAGATTAAACGTCTCCAGTCTATAAGTACTGGCTACTACAGATTAAACGTCTCCAGTCTATAAGTACTGGCTACTACAGATTAAACGTCTCCAGGTCTATGAGTACTGGCTACTACAGATTAAACGTCTCCAGGACCATAAGTACTGGCTACTACAGATTAAAAATCTCCAGGTGTATGAGTTCTGGCTACTACAGATTAAACGTCTCCAGTCTATAAGTACTGGCTACTACAGATTAAACGTCTCCAGTCTATAAGTACTGGCTACTACAGATTAAACGTCTCCAGGTCTATGAGTACTGGCTACTACAGATTAAACGTCTCCAGGTCTATGAGTACTGGCTACTACAGAAATAAACGTCTCCAGGTCCATAAGTACTGGCTACTACAGATTAAACATCTCAAGGTGTATGAGTACTGGCTACTACAGATTAAACGTCTCCAGTCTATAAGTACTGGCTACTACAGATTAAACGTCTCCAGTCTATAAGTACTGGCTACTACAGATTAAACGTCTCCAGGTCTATGAGTACTGGCTACTACAGATTAAACGTCTCCAGGTCTATGAGTACTGGCTACTACAGATTAAACGTCTCCAGTCTATAAGTACTGGCTACTACAGATTAAACGTCTCCAGGTCTATGAGTACTGGCTACTACAGATTAAACGTCTCCAGTCTATAAGTACTGGCTACTACAGATTAAACGTCTCCAGTCTATAAGAACTGGCCACTACAGATTAAACGTCTCCAGGTCTATGAGTACTGGCTACTACAGATTAAACGTCTCAAGTCTATAAGTACTGGCTACTACAGATTAAACGTCTCCAATCTATAAGTACTGGCTACTACAGATTAAACATCTCCAGGTCTATGAGTACTGGCTACTACAGATTAAGCGTCTCCAGGTCTATGAGTAATGGCTACTACAGATTAAAAGTCTCATGGTCCATGAGTACTGGCTACTACAGATTAAACGTCTCCAGGTCCATGACTACTGGCTACTACAGATTAAACGTCTCCAGGTCCATGAGTACTGGCTACTACAGATTAAACATCTCCAGGTCCATGAGTACTGGCTACTACAGATTAAACATCTCCAGGTCCATGAGTACTGGCTACTACAGATTAAACATCTCCAATCTATAAGTACTGGCTACTACAGATTAAACGTCTCCAGGTCTATGAGTACTGGCTACTACAGATAAAACATCTCCAGGTCCATGAGTACTGGCTACTACAGATTAAACATCTCCAGGTCCATGAGTACTGGCTACTACAGATTAAACATCTCCAGGTCCATGAGTACTGGCTACTACAGATTAAACGTCTCCAGGTCTATGAGTACTGGCTACTACAGATTAAAAGTCTCATGGTCCATGAGTACTGGCTACTACAGATTAAACATCTCCAGGTCTATGAGTACTGGCTACTACAGATTAAACGTCACCAGGTCCATGAGTACTGGCTACTACAGATAAAACGTCTCCAGTCTATAAGTACTGGCTACTACAGATTAAACGTCTCCAGGTCCATAAGTACTGGCTACTACAGATTAAACATCTCCAGGTGTATGAGTACTGGCTACTACAGATTAAACGTCTCCAGTCTATAAGTACTGGCTACTACAGATTAAACGTCTCCAGTCTATAAGTACTGGCTACTACAGATTAAACGTCTCCAGGTCTATGAGTACTGGCTACTACAGATTAAACGTCTCCAGGTCTATGAGTACTGGCTACTACAGATTAAACGTCTCCAGTCTATAAGTACTGGCTACTACAGATTAAACGTCTCCAGGTCTATGAGTACTGGCTACTACAGATTAAACGTCTCCAGTCTATAAGAACTGGCTACTACAGATTAAACGTCTCCAGTCTATAAGAACTGGCTACTACAGATTAAACGTCTCCAGGTCCATGACTACTGGCTACTACAGATTAAACGTCTCCAGTCTATAAGTACTGGCTACTACAGATTAAACGTCTCCAGGTCTATGAGTACTGGCTACTACAGATTAAACGTCTCCAGGTCTATGAGTACTGGCTACTACAGATTAAGCGTCTCCAGTCTATAAGTACTGGCTACTACAGATTAAACGTCTCCAGGTCCATGAGTACTGGCTACTACAGATTAAACGTCTCCAGGTCCATGAGTACTGGCTACTACAGATTAAACGTCTCCAGTCTATAAGTACTGGCTACTACAGATTACACGTCTCCAGTCCATGAGTACTGGCTACTACAGATTAAACGTCTCCAGTCTATAAGTACTGGCTACTACAGATTAAACGTCTCCAATCTATAAGTACTGGCTACTACAGATTAAACGTCTCCAGGTCTATGAGTACTGGC
The DNA here is from genome assembly GCA_021962125.1 of Bulinus truncatus. Classification (NCBI taxonomy): domain Eukaryota; kingdom Metazoa; phylum Mollusca; class Gastropoda; family Planorbidae; genus Bulinus; species Bulinus truncatus. The sequence goes on from JAGDYQ010000113.1 coordinate 1,882,839, forward strand.
TACTACAGATTAAACGTCTCCAGTCTATAAGTACTGGCTACTACAGATTAAACGTCTCCAGGTCTATGAGTACTGGCTACTACAGATTAAACGTCTCCAGGTCCATGAGTACTGGCTACTACAGATTAAACATCTCCAGGTCTATGAGTACTGGCTACTACAGATTAAACGTCTCCAGTCTATAAGTCCTGGCTACTACAGATTTAACGTCTCCAGTCTATAAGTACTGGCTACTAAAGATTAAACGTCTCCAGATCTATGAGTACTGGCTACTACAGATTAAACGTCTCCAGTCTATAAGTACTGGCTACTACAGATTAAACGTCTCCAGGTCTATAAGTACAGGCTATTACAGATTAAACGTCTCCAGGTTTATGAGTACTGGCTACTACAGATTAAACGTCTCCAGGTCTATGAGTACTGCCTACTACAGATTAAACGTCTCCAGGTCTTTGAGTACTGGCTACTACAGATTAAACGTCTCCAGGTCCATGAGTACTGGCTACTACAGAATAAACATCTCCAGGTCCATGAGTACTGGCTACTACAGATTAAACGTCCCCAGTCAATAAGTACTAGCTTCTACAGATTAAACGTCTCCAGTCTATAAGTACTGGCTACTACAGATAAAACGTCTCCAGGTCTATGAGTACTGGCTACTACAGATTAATTATCTCCAGGTCTATGAGTACTGGCTACTACAGATTAAACATCTCCAGGTCTATGAGTACTGGCTAGTACAGATTAAACGTCTCCAGGTCCATGAATACTGGCTACTACAGATTAAACATCTCCAGGTCCATGAGTACTGGCTACTACAGATTAAACATCTCCAGGTCCATGAGTAGTGGCTACTACAGATTATACATCTCCAGGTCCATGAGTACTGGCTACTACAGATTAAACATCTCCAGGTCCATGAGTACTGGCTACTACAGATTAAACATCTCCAGGTCCATGAGTACTGGCTACTACAGATTAAACATCTCCAGGTCCATGAGTACTGGCTACTACAGATTAAACATCTCCAGGTCCATGAGTACTGGCTACTACAGATTAAACATCTCCAGGTCCATGAGTACTGGCTACTACAGATTAAACGTCTCCAGTCTATAAGTACTGGCTACTACAGATTAAACGTCTCCAGTCTAAAAGTACTGGCTACTACAGATTAAACGTCTCCAGGTCTATGAGTACTGGCTACTACAGATTAAACGTCTCCAGGTCTATGAGTACTGGCTACTACAGATTAAACGTCTCCAGTCTATAAGTACTGGCTACTACAGATTAAACGTCTCCAGGTCTATGAGTACTGGCTACTACAGATTAAACGTCTCCAGTCTATAAGAACTGGCTACTACAGATTAAACGTCTCCAGTCTATAAGAACTGGCCACTACAGATTAAACGTCTCCAGGTCTATGAGTACTGGCTACTACAGATTAAACGTCTCCAGTCTATAAGTACTGGCTACTACAGATTAAACGTCTCCAGGTCTATGATTACTGGCTACTACAGATTAAACGTCTCCAGGTCTATGAGTACTGGCTACTACAGATTAAGCGTCTCCAGTCTATAAGTACTGGCTACTACAGATTAAACGTCTCCAGGTCCATGAGTACTGGCTACTACAGATTAAACGTCTCCAGGTCCATGAGTACTGGCTACTACAGATTAAACGTCTACAGTCTATAAGTACTGGCTACTACAGATTAAACGTCTCCAGGTCTATGAGTACTGGCTACTACAGATAAAACGTCTCCAGTCTATAAGTACTGGCTCCTACAGATTAAACGTCTCCAGGTCTATAAGTACAGGCTATTACAGATTAAACGTCTCCAGGTTTATGAGTACTGGCTACTACAGATTAAACGTCTCCAGGTCTTTGAGTACTGGCTACTACAGATTAAACGTCTCCAGGTCCATGAGTACTGGCTACTACAGATTAAACGTCCCCAGTCAATAAGTACTAGCTTCTACAGATTAAACGTCTCCAGTCTATAAGTACTGGCTACTACAGATTAAACGTCTCCAATCTATAAGTACTGGCTACTACAGATTAAACGTCTCCAGGTCTATGAGTACTGGCTACTACAAATAAAACGTCTCCAGTCTATAAGTACTGGCTCCTACAGATTAAACGTCTCCTGGTCTATGAGTACTGGCTACTACAGATTCAACGTCTCCTGGTCCATGAGTACTGGCTACTACAGATTAAACATCTCCAGGTCTATGAGTACTGGCTACTACAGATTAAACGTCTCCAGTCTATAAGTCCTGGCTACTACAGATTTAACGTCTCCAGTCTATAAGTACTGGCTACTAAAGATTAAACGTCTCCAGATCTATGAGTACTGGCTACTACAGATTAAACGTCTCCAGTCTATAAGTACTGGCTACTACAGATTAAACGTCTCCAGGTCTATAAGTACAGGCTATTACAGATTAAACATCTCCAGGTCCATGAGTACTGGCTACTACAGATTAAACGTCTCCAGGTCTATGAGTACTGGCTACTACAGATTAAACGTCTCCAGGTCCGTGAGTACTGGCTACTACAGAATAAACATCTCCAGGTCCATGAGTACTGGCTACTACAGATTAAACGTCCCCAGTCAATAAGTACTAGCTTCTACAGATTAAACGTCTCCAGTCTATAAGTACTGGCTACTACAGATAAAACGTCTCCAGGTCTATAAGTACTGGCTACTACAGATTAAACATCTCCAGGTCTATGAGTACTGGCTAGTACAGATTAAACGTCTCCAGGTCCATGAATACTGGCTACTACAGATTAAACATCTCCAGGTCCATGAGTACTGGCTACTACAGATTAAACATCTCCAGGTCCATGAGTACTGGCTACTACAGATTAAACATCTCCAGGTCCATGAGTACTGGCTACTACAGATTAAACATCTCCAGGTCCATGAGTACTGGCTACTACAGATTAAACATCTCCAGGTCCATGAGTACTGGCTACTACAGATTAAAAATCTCCAGGTCCATGAGTACTGGCTACTACAGATTAAACATCTCCAGGTCCATGAGTACTGGCTACTTCAGATTTAACGTCTCCAGTCTATAAGTACTGGCTACTACAGATTAAACGTCTCCAGTCTATAAGTACTGGCTACTACAGATAAAACGTCTCCAGGTCTATGAGTACTGGCTACTACAGATTAAACGTCTCCAGGACCATAAGTACTGGCTACTACAGATTAAACATCTCCAGGTGTATGAGTTCTGGCTACTACAGATTAAACGTCTCCAGTCTATAAGTACTGGCTACTACAGATTAAACGTCTCCAGTCTATAAGTACTGGCTACTACAGATTAAACGTCTCCAGGTCTATGAGTACTGGCTACTACAGATTAAACGTCCCCAGTCTATAAGTACTGGCTACTACAGATTAAACGTCTCCAGGTCTATGAGTACTGGCTACTACAGAAATAAACGTCTCCAGGTCCATAAGTACTGGCTACTACAGATTAAACATCTCCAGGTGTATGAGTACTGGCTACTACAGATTAAACGTCTCCAGTCTATAAGTACTGGCTACTACAGATTAAACGTCTCCAGTCTATAAGTACTGGCTACTACAGATTAAACGTCTCCAGGTCTATGAGTACTGGCTACTACAGATTAAACGTCTCCAGGTCTATGAGTACTGGCTACTACAGATTAAACGTCTCCAGTCTATAAGAACTGGCTACTACAGATTAAACGTCTCCAGTCTATAAGAACTGGCCACTACAGATTAAACGTCTCCAGGTCTATGAGTACTGGCTACTACAGATTAAACGTCTCCAGTCTATAAGTACTGGCTACTACAGATTAAACGTCTCCAGGTCTATGATTACTGGCTACTACAGATTAAACGTCTCCAGGTCTATGAGTACTGGCTACTACAGATTAAGTGTCTCCAGTCTATAAGTACTGGCTACTACAGATAAAACGTCTCCAGGTCCATGAGTACTGGCTACTACAGATTAAACGTCTCATGGTCCATGAGTACTGGCTACTACAGATTAAACGTCTCCAGTCTATAAGTACTGGCTACTACGGATAACACGTCTCCAGTCCATGAGTACTGGCTACTACAGATTAAACGTCTCCAGTCTATAAGTACTGGCTACTACAGATTAAACGTCTCCAATCTATAAGTACTGGCTACTACAGATTAAACGTCTCCAGGTCCATGAGTACTGGCTACTACAGATTAAACGTCTCCAGGTCTATGAGTACTGGCTACTACAGATTAAACGTCTCCTGGTCCATGAGTACTGGCTACTACAGATTCAACGTCTCCTGGTCTATGAGTACTGGCTACTACAGATTAAACATCTCCAGGTCTATGAGTACTGGCTACTACAGATTAAACGTCTCCAGTCTATAAGTCCTGGCTACTACAGATTAAACGTCTCCAGTCTATAAGTACTGGCTACTACAGATTAAACGGCTCCAGGTCTATGAGTACTGGCTACTACAGATTAAACGTCTCCAGGTCTATAAGTACTGGCTACTACAGATTAAACGTCTCCAGGTCTATGAGTACTGGCTACTACAGATTAAACGTCTCCAGGTTTATGAGTACTGGCTACTACAGATTAAACGTCTCCAGGTCTATGAGTACTGCCTACTACAGATTAAACGTCTCCAGGTCTTTGAGTACTGGCTACTACAGATTAAACGTCTCAAGGTCCATGAGTACTGGCTACTACAGAATAAACATCTCCAGGTCCATGAGTACTGGCTACTACAAATTAAACGTCCCCAGTCAATAAGTACTGGCTTCTACAGATTAAACGTCTCCAGTCTATAAGTACTGGCTACTACAGATAAAACGTCTCCAGGTCTATGAGTACTGGCTACTACAGATTTAACGTCTCATGGTCCATGAGTACTGGTTACTACAGATTAAACATCTCCAGGTCTATGAGTACTGGCTAGTACAGATTAAACGTCTCCAGGTCCATGAGTACTGGCTACTACAGATTAAACATCTCCAGGTCCATGAGTACTGGCTACTACAGATTAAACATCTCCAGGTCCATGAGTACTGGCTACTACAGATTAAACATCTCCAGGTCCATGAGTACTGGCTACTACAGATTAAACATCTCCAGGTCCATGAGTACTGGCTACTACAGATTAAACATCTCCAGGTCCATGAGTACTGGCTACTACAGATTAAACATCTCCAGGTCCATGAGTACTGGCTACTACAGATTAAACATCTCCAGGTCCATGAGTACTGGCTACTACAGATTAAACATCTCCAGGTCCATGAGTACTGGCTACTACAGATTTAACTTCTCCAGTCTATAAGTACTGGCTACTACAGATTAAACGTCTCCAGTCTATAAGTACTGGCTACTACAGATAAAACGTCTCCAGGTCTTTGAGTACTGGCTACTACAGATTAAACGTCTCCAGGACCATAAGTACTGGCTACTACAGATTAAACATCTCCAGGTGTATGAGTACTGGCTACTACAGATTAAACGTCTCCAGTCTATAAGTACTGGCTACTACAGATTAAACGTCTCCAGTCTATAAGTACTGGCTACTACAGATTAAACGTCTCCAGGTCTATGAGTACTGGCTACTACAGATTAAACGTCCCCAGTCTATAAGTACTGGCTACTACAGATTAAACGTCTCCAGGTCTATGAGTACTAGCTACTACAGAAATAAACGTCTCCAGGTCCATAAGTACTGGCTACTACAGATTAAACATCTCCAGGTGTATGAGTACTGGCTACTACAGATTAAATGTCTCCAGTCTATAAGTACTGGCTACTACAGATTAAACGTCTCCAGTCTATAAGTACTGGCTACTACAGATTAAACGTCTCCAGGTCTATGAGTACTGGCTACTACAGATTAAACGTCTCCAGGTCTATGAGTACTGGCTACTACAGATTAAACGTCTCCAGTCTATAAGTACTGGCTACTACAGATTAAACGTCTCCAGGTCTATGAGTACTGGCTACTACAGATTAAACGTCTCCAGTCTATAAGAACTGGCTACTACAGATTAAACGTCTCCAGTCTATAAGAACTGGCCACTACAGATTAAACGTCTCCAGGTCTATGAGTACTGGCTACTACAGATTAAACGTCTCCAGTCTATAAGTACTGGCTACTACAGATTAAACGTCTCCAGGTCTATGATTACTGGCTACTACAGATTAAACGTCTCCAGGTCTATGAGTACTGGCTACTACAGATTAAGCGTCTCCAGTCTATAAGTACTGGCTACTACAGATTAAACGGCTCCAGGTCCATGAGTACTGGCTACTACAGATTAAACGTCTCCAGGTCCATGAGTACTGGCTACTACAGATTAAACGTCTCCAGTCTATAAGTACTGGCTACTACAGATTAAACGTCTCCAGTCTATAAGTACTGGCTACTACAGATTAAACGTCTCCAGGTCTATGAGTACTGGCTACTACAGATTAAACGTCTCCAGTCTATAAGTACTGGCTACTACAGATAAAACGTCTCCAGGTCTATGAGTACTGGCTACTACAGATTAAAAGTCTCATGGTCCATGAGTACTGGCTACTACAGATTAAACATCTCCAGGTCTATGAGTACTGGCTACTACAGATTAAACGTCTCCAGGTCCATGACTACTGGCTACTACAGATTAAACGTCTCCAGGTCCATGAGTACTGGCTACTACAGATTATACATCTCCAGGTCCATGAGTACTGGCTACTACAGATTAAACGTCTCCAGGTCCATGAGTACTGGCTACTACAGATTAAACATCTCCAGGTCCATGAGTACTGGCTACTACAGATTAAACGTCTCCAGGTCTATGAGTACTGGCTACTACAGATTAAACGTCTCCAGTCTATAAGTACTGGCTACTACAGATAAAACGTCTCCAGGTCTATGAGTACTGGCTACTACAGATTAAAAGTCTCATGGTCCATGAGTACTGGCTACTACAGATTAAACATCTCCAGGTCCATGAGTACTGGCTACTACAGATTAAACATCTCCAGGTCCATGAGTACTGGCTACTACAGATTAAACATCTCCAGGTCCATGAGTACTGGCTACTACAGATTAAACATCTCCAGGTCCATGAGTACTGGCTACTACAGATTAAACATCTCCAGGTCCATGAGTACTGGCTACTACAGATTAAACATCTCCAGGTCCATGAGTACTGGCTACTACAGATTAAACATCTCCAGGTCCAATAGTACTGGCTACTACAGATTAAACATCTCCAGGTCCATGAGTGGTGGCTACTACAGATTAAACATCTCCAGGTCCATGAGTACTGGCTACTACAGATTAAACATCTCCAGGTCCATGAGTACTGGCTACTACAGATTAAACATCTCCAGGTCCATGAGTACTGGCTACTACAGATTAAACATCTCCAGGTCTATGAGTACTGACTACTACAGATTAAACGTCTCCAGTCTATAAGTACTGGCTACTACAGATTAAACGTCTCCAGTCTATAAGTACTGGCTACTACAGATTAAACGGCTCCAGGTCTATGAGTACTGGCTACTACAGATTAAACGTCTCCAGGTCCACAAGTACTGGCTACTACAGATTAAACATCTCCAGGTGTATGAGTACTGGCTACTACAGAATAAACGTCTCCAGTCTTTAAGTACTGCCTACTACAGATTAAACGTCTCCAGTCTATACGTATTGGCTACTACAGATTAAACGTCTCCAGGTCTATGAGTACTGGCTACTACAGATTAAACGTCTCCAGTCTATAAGTACTGGCTACTACAGATTAAACGTCTCCAGGTCTATGAGTACTGGCTACTACAGATTAAACGTCTCCAGGTCCATGAGTACTGGCTACTACAGATTAAACATCTCCAGGTCTATGAGTACTGGCTACTACAGATTAAACGTCTCAAGTCTATAAGTACTGGCTACTACAGATTAAACGTCTCCAGTCTATAAGTACTGGCTACTACAGATTAAACGTCTCCAGGTCTATGAGTACTGGCTACTACAGATTAAACGTCTCCAGGTCTATGAGTACTGGCTACTACAGATTAAACGTCTCCAGTCTATAAGTACTGGCTACTACAGATTAAACGTCTCCAGGTCCATGAGTACTGGCTACTACAGATTAAACGTCTCCAGGTCTATGAGTACTGGCTACTACAGATTAAACGTCTCCAGGTCCATGAGTACTGGCTACTACAGATTAAACGTCTCCAGGTCCATGAGTACTGGCTACTACAGATTAAACGTCTCCAGGTCCATGAGTACTGGCTACTACAGATTAAACGTCTCCAGGTCCATGAGTACTGGCTACTACAGATTAAACGTCTCCAGGTCTCTATGCGTACTGGCTACTACTGTGTCTCAGCTTATACTTTTTTCAGTTACACAACACTGTAGTGGCAGACGTAGATTCCCCCCCCCCCACCTTTTCTTTTCATTAAGTCGGTGTTTTTTTTTTTTTAAAGCGTGGGTCTTGACTAACTGTTTGGTTAGTCGAGCCAACTAAGTAAACGTGTGTAAGTAGAATCGGGAGATGAAATTGAAAATTAGATTGACCTATAATTAACTGAATGATAATCTATGTCGGGGCAATTACAAACAACTGTTTTGGTCTCTGTATTTTGTAAAAAAAAAAACTGAACGTTTATTAATCTGCACAGTAAATAAATGGTGAAAATGTTACATATTAAAATTAATACCGCTTTTAGTCTCTACCAATATAATACTGCTTATTTAAATGTGGGTCACAAATAAACAGAACAGTTTTTTTTTTAAATTTATGGTCGCGAAGCGTAAAAGTTCGAGAAGCACTGTGCTACGTCTATTCATGGGTTTACACAAAAACAAGAATAGCGATCAAACTGTGTTATACGTATATTTATGGGTTTATACAAAACAAGAATAGCGATCAAACTGTGTTATACGTATATTTATGGGTTTATACAAAACAAGAATAGCGATCAAACTGTGTTATACGTATATTTATGGGTTTATACAAAACAAGAATAGCGATCAAACTGTGTTATACGTATATTCATGGGTTTATACAAAACAAGAATAGCGATCAAACTGTGTTATACGTATATTTATGGGTTTATACAAAATAAGAATAGCGATCAAACTGTGTTATACGTATATTTCTGGGTTTATACAAAACAAGAATAGCGATCAAACTGTGTTACTTTCATCTGCTTATAAAATATATATTTATATATAGAGTTTCAACCCTTTGACCTCACCCCGTCTCCTTCAACCCCCCCTCCCCCTCCTCTTTTTGATTTAGCTTCCACCATTTCACCACAATCAACGGTTTTATTTCATTTTTTTTTGTTTCATCTCTATGGTGTCGCCCGTGATGTTTACACTACCCTCCCTGGTGCACTGTGACTCCTGGCACATCAATAGTACGGAAACAAATAAAATTAATAAAGGAGAAATAAATACAAGAACAGTTCACTCTTTGTCAGAAAGTCAACAATAAGCCAGGCCGTACCACAGAAATATAAATTATACAGAAAGCGCATCATCAATTTAAATGGATTTTCCCGAAAGCCGCCATATGTGTGTTTTTTATTCTACTGTTTATCAATATTTAGGTGCTAGAAAGGAAAATAACAAAAATGGTGGCATTTTTTTTTTTTTGGCATTGGTTAAGGACTTTTTAAATATTGAATTGTTTACTGTATGATTTATATATATATATATATATATATATATATATATATATATATATATATATATTGTGAGCTGTATTGGTCCCCAACTGTCCATGCAGAGATCGGCATATGGGGGCAGCAGCAACAGCTTATATAGTCCAGTTCCATTTCTTGTTAACGCATCGAAAGTAAACTGTGTTTTTATTTTGCGCTTTTATGATTATTGTATTCTATTTTCAATTATATTTCTGCTAGACATAGAATTTTTTTTACATGTTATACGTTAAACTCTGGTAAATCTAGCAATGTCTTTAGTACATGTTATATGTTAAACTTTGGTAAATCTAACAATGTCTTGTTAAACTTTGTTATATCTAACAATGTCTATAGTGCATGCTGTATGTTAATCTTGGTTACATGTAACAATGTCTGTTGATCTAGTTGTGAGTGCTCACCGCTTTGTGCAGATTTTGGGATCGGGTTCAGAGGTAACATAAAATAAGACATGTAGAAACTATGAATATTTTAATCTCTGTGTTAGTTCCAGCCAATCAAATTGAGCGTTAAATTTCTTTTACTTGTATTTTCGTGTCTTTTATTTCACATCCCATATAACGTGATAATATCTCTAACATTATCATTCGCTCACACCAATTCCTTATTCAGTTCCTTTCATTAAGCATTTTAAATATTGATTGGTCTCCATTTTATCTAATTACAATGGACATTTTGTCGTAGATAATAAGTGTATATAAATATATATGAACGTATAATGCCAATATATTTCTATTATTCAACTTTTAAAGGACATGTTACATTAAACGTTAGAAAGTTACCGTCAAGGTTAAATTAACGGAAGTAAACATTACTGTTTCTCTTGTCTGTTAAATTCATTTATCTATAATACAAATTTTACATCATGTGTTCCGGTTTCCGTCTGTCATCGCGACTTCCGTCTGTCATCCAACATGGCGGCATAGACAATTCAAAGATGACAGAAACACTTACTGTTTTTCTTCTTAACATGCATGATCCGGCTATCAACTGGCCAGCCGAGTAAGAAGAGTCTCCTACAAGGCTGCCAGCATTGACATTGGACCAGCCATATGTTTAGTGCCGAGGTGACAACACCGTACACTAACATACGGCAGGTAAGATCGTGAATGCCAAATGGCAATCACAATGTAATACTGTTTTCGACCGACTCAATCATTACCAAAGGGCAAGCGATCTTAGAAGTATCACAAAATCATGCCAAAATATTCTGTGATACTTCCCGCAACAAATCCTAGACAGTAACATTGTTTCATAGGCCTATGTATATCTCACTGTATCGTAATAAATCTATGGTGTTCAATTTGTTATTAAATGAGAAGCGATCATATAAGAAATATTTACAGAAATCGTTTAATTAATATTCTGTGTTATGTTCCACAATCCCAATTTTAAACACAAATTATGGATACCTAAATATAATGTAATATTTATATTGTTTAAGTTGTTTTTATTTCTAAAATATGTCTATTTCTAATGTACAATTATTTCCCTTTATTACTAACCTAAACTACGTCACTTTTTTTTTTTTTTCATTTTTTGACTATTACATCACATGAATGAATTGAATAAGGGTTGAGTTTGAGTAGCGCCGTACACAACGTTTACAATGCAAACTAATCATTTATGATGGGGCTTCACACAGAGGGTGTATGGAGGGGGCCCAGTTTGAGTAGGGCCCCCAAAATATTTTTTAAACTAAATATTAAGTACATTATCTCATGTCAAAATGTAGTGGCTCCCGAAGATGCCTAAAATCCCTTGGTTCGGCATTGGCTTCACAGAACTATAATGTTGAAAGCTTTATGTCTTTCTTTTTTAAGAGGACTAATGTTTTCTGCGTCTGCAGCCTCAACTGCATTGATGAAATAATATGTTTTTAATTGAAGGTCAGCTAAAAGCTACACAACGATTATTTCTTCTCGGGACCAAGCTTGAGAAGCGTCAAAAACTTATCTTATGTCAAAATGCAGGGGCAGCCCCCAAAGAGGCCAAGCCCACCGGCCCCCTAAATCCCTAGGTTCTGCACTGCCGGGTCGGCGATTTTTCTTAGTTAATTGTACTATGCTACACTGTGTATAACAGTAAATAAACCACTTGATAAACATGTAGCGTTTTGCTTAACACAAGCACTCACTCATGTCTCTCTTTTTTTTAATCCGCCATGTTGAACATCATAAAACATTAAATGAATAACTGTTTGGAAAGGAGTCCATTAAAATATTATGAATTAATATGATTTTAAGAGTTGTTGTTTATGTTTACCCATAGTGAGGATTATTTTCTTTGGGAGGAACTATTTAACATATGAAATTTATTTGATGTATTATTAGGTGTCCCTATTCTCAAATGTATTTTGGCTACAATAATCTGTTCCAGAGATGAGCGGACAGCGGACGCTTCGTATGGTTAAGTTGCGGACTCGCGGACTGACGCGGATCTTCTTTAGCGTTACCATAAAAAAAATTTCAAGTCATTTAAACAACTAAATTTCAGTAATGCGGACGCGCGGACTGACTGCGGACCAATGTTGTAAGATGATTCTGCGGACGCGGACGCTAAATTTCAAGATCCGCACACCTCTGATCTGTTCATGTCCTTAGGGCCACTGCAAGTATATAGACTGATTGTTAACGAGCTAATATATATATCACCATTTTCAACTCCAACTGTGTGCCTACTCGCCGGTCCGGGTACCGGGCCTTTGATAACTAGTCCATTTTTAAAAGATGCCAACTACATTCGCAATTAATGGTTTCCTTTGACCCCCAGTTTCTGGATTGACGCTCTCTTGAATGTCTGTGTCTGTTCTAATTAGTCTGCAGAATATTTAGCGTGTGGATATGGAGGTTATATACTGCAGACTGCAGACACATTTATTCAGCCATGTGACTTGCTAAACACGATTACAGCTGACACACAAGCGTGCAACGACTTCGTCTTAGTTTGACTTAATGCAATGTTTTGCCCTGTAATTCCCTGAAAGTTTTTTTTTTTGACTCTGCATGTATCGCTGTTGAAATATTCCAGTGGCGTCGCTACAGTGTTGCAACCCCCTCCCCCCCCCCCCCCACCAAATGTTTGAAAGAGAGGTCTTCACCAAACAACAACTACCTCGCTGATGGCACTTACAGTACAAGGAAATCAGTGGGCCACGGTCCACCATTCATGACTTCGCCCACTGACTGTTCTCTAGTAAAGTAGTGTCTAAATAAGTTCATTGTAGGATGAAATCAATCTCTTGTTCCTATGATCGGAATCATGGGTATTGATTGAGATGATTATGTAGTCACATCTTTACATCCATACATCAAACGAGGCTGTAACTAGCCGTTAGAGAGACTGATGTCTATGGGATTCAATCATATGCCGCCCAGAAATAACAATTTCACTCCCACGGAAATGCCGAGAAGTTTGTTGGTTTGGAACTGTTCACTTTGAGACCCACTGAAACATATGGAGGTCGCCTCGACTACTGCTACTAGAAAGTGTGACAAACAAATGTACATGGCCCGGCTGGCTCACCGGGTGTGTCACACTGGGCTCCTTAGTTTATGGGGCCCATTTTCTAATTTTAATTTATGTTCATTATTTTTGTTTTTTTTCAAAATGGCGCAATATTTTCAGCTGCATCTGGGACCCCCTTAACTGACCTTCATCCAGCTTACTCTCTGTAAAAGGCCTCTTTAGAAATAAACAGTGTCATGTGAATGGAATATGCAACTAGTAGAGACCCAGTGAGCTCAGCTTTGACCCCGGAACCTGCGACTCCATCTTTCCTATGAACCTGTGACCCCATGTTTCCTATGAATCTGTGACTTCATGTTTCCTACAAACCTGTGACCCCATGTTTCCTATGATGTTGAGGTAAATGATTTATAGCCAGATGCATGTAAATCTATGCTGTTGTCTTTTTCACCTGTACACGTTGTTACCTGCTCCATCAACCTTTACATTGTGTTACCTTCTTCTCTGCCGTGAGTTGGACGACTGGTGATTTAACGCTTTGACGTTGAGTTGTATCTCAGTTAGTTACCTTTAGTAGTGTAAATAAGTCACTACACAATTAGTTACCTTTAGTAGTGTAAATAAGTCACTACACAATTAGTTACCTTTAATAGTGTAAATAGGTCACTACGCAAATGTCACAAAATTGTGTTAATCCTCTTAAGGATAAAATGACCAAAGGTCAATAGAGTAGAGAAAATTAAAGGATAGTTGGTACCCTTCTGTCATCCAGTGTTTAAGGTTGTTTAGTGGTTTTTTCCTTATGATGCCTTAACGACCAGGTCTTAGTTCCTATAGTTTTAATACTTAAAACTTTGATATATATATATATATATATATATATATATATATATATATATATATATATACTGAATCCTAAAGTTTCAATATTGAGATTGTACATCATCAGCTGACATAAAGTATGTAGAAATGAAATGTAGTCAGATAAAAGAGTACAGAATGTGGTAGAGTGGTAGATAACTTTTAAAAGTTCACGAAAAAAAAAATCGTTTAAAATACTAAGTAAAGAATTTTTATCTTTGTAAACGTTTCAAGTGTAAAAAAAAGGGGGGGGGGGGTTTGCATACTTGGTGAGGGGGGTGCTATATTTTTTTTTTTCCTTTTCAAGATGAACTTTACTTTGTCATACTCATTACACAAAAATTATCTTAATCACTTCCTTTCCAATGAGTTGAACGCAGAGCGTGCTAATCTGTCCAAATTGTGAACAAGTGTTTTGAGAAATGAAATATACAAAAAAAATTCCAAACAGCTGTGCCATCATTCCAGACAAAAGATCACACCAGACACTGATCACGTCCAACACTTCTGAAACAATCGCCTCCCTTCGGGACCACGTCGCTATGAATGGGCAAAAAAAAAACTTCACCGCGTGATACCATCTCGCCTGTCAGTTGCTCCGTGAATGATCACTGCCAACACCGGAGGGGCCGCCATCATTACCAAATCGGCATAAGATCCCCGAGAACATGAAGCACCTGGTTATACATAGCTGCAGCACTTAACTCTCGGATTACTGGATCAGATGGGACAATGAAGTCATTCGAGATATGTTTTCTTGGAGAGCTTCTGCTTGAGTGCGTGTCTATCAGTGTGTGTGTGCGTGTGTGTGTGTGTGTGTGTGTGTGTGTGTGTGTGTTGCCTAATCCGCGTCATTCACAGACGAAGCGACTCGGGTGAGTTATTTTCGTCAAGTCCGGAAAGGCACGATTAAGAATCGGCTTTCTCAGGAGACTAGCCGCAAGCCGAAAGACATTTAAACATGGCGTGTATTTACCGTCATCTTGTTGCCAGCTTTAGCACCTGTATGACAACCAGGTCATAAGTAAGATTTAACAGATACTCCGCCCAGATTTACATAGCATATTTTTTTTTCTTTTCATACTGCCAGGGCGAATGAAACAGACAAATACAAGTAAGACAAGTACTAAGGATACTATATTTCAGTTTATCTGTCTCTCTGTCATTTTTCGTATCAATCTATCTATCTTTACCCCAGTTGCTATTACTAACGGCCGCATATGCTCACTTTATATCTGAATGTCCATCTATATTATCTCCCTAACATAATATATCTATCTGAATGTCTATCTATATTATCTTCCTAACATAATATATATATCTGAATGTCTATCTATATTATCTTCCTAACATAATATATCTATCTGAATGTCTATCTATATTATCTTCCTAACATAATATATCTATCTGAATGTCTATCTATATTATCTTCCTA
The DNA here is from genome assembly GCA_021962125.1 of Bulinus truncatus. NCBI lineage: Eukaryota > Metazoa > Mollusca > Gastropoda > Planorbidae > Bulinus > Bulinus truncatus. Next base: position 1,898,325 of record JAGDYQ010000113.1, read on the forward strand.
ACGTAATATATCTATCTGAATGTTTACCTATTTATTATTCCTAATGTACAGGACCGCAGTTAGATATCAAGGGTCTCTGACAATCTATTGTCACCAGGGCCTCCGGATCCCTTTATATCTAATATCTTACAAAGTCAAGGCCCATGGCCCCTGACATATGCCCAGATTGGCCCCCCTATATCGCCGGCCAGTCACCCAGAAACGAAGTAATAGACCAAGACAATAATAACACAAAAAAATAAGGGTGCAATCGAAGATAGAATCGAAGATGGGATGCTCCATAGATCAGCGTCTCTGTGTCTCTCGCGGTGCCTCCATGGCACTAGCACTCTCGGTTAATGTAGGCATAAAGAGTCTCTTACAGAAACTTCACAAATAGACTTGCGAGAGATGGATTCAGAAATATATAAACAAATATAAGAGAAAATGTAAAACTTTTTTTTTTTAAAACTTTGTTTATCTGTTAATTTTTATCACAATAACATGAACTGAATTTTTGAGGAAACGTAGCTCATTTTTAAGCTATGTTTAAGGCGCTATTTTTTCTGGGTTGTTGGGAAACGCAACCTATACAAAATATTAACAAGCGGTGATGTCTGAACAAAATTTAGAAAATAGAAATTATGTTTGTTTTATTAATAACAATTCTCTGTAGGAAGTTGGAGAGTGTTTCTGAAACAACCGAATATGTAGCGGCCTACTACAGATTGTTGTCGATTTTTGTATTTGATCTCTGAATCCATCACTCGCTAATCTCAAAATTGTTTCAACTTACGTGTAAAGGTTGTGCTGATAGCTGCTAGTAAATATAAACATACTCTCTGCCACTGTTGTCTCATAGCTTCTGGGGAAGATGAAAACAAAGAATTTTTTTTTAAATGTCATTGTCATTAAGACGAAATTATCTTTACCAGTTAGGGTTTTTTTTTTATCTCCCGGAGTTCAGCTAATCCCGGGATGGCCAGGATAAAGACTGATCTCATCCCGGGATGGCCAGGATAAATACTGATCTCATCCCGGGATCACCAGGATAAAGACTGATCTCATCCCGGGATTGCCATGATAAAGACTGATCTCATCCCGGGATGACCAGGATAAATACTGATCTCATCCCGGGATCACCAGGATAAATACTGATCTCATCCCGGGATGACCAGGATAAATACTGATCTCATCCCGGGATGACCAGGATAAATACTGATCTCATCCCGGGATATGACCAGGATAAAAACTGATCTCATCCCGGGATGACCAGGATAAAGACTGATCTCATCCCAGGATAATATATTATATAAGTTTTTAAACTTTTTAGAGAGGTATTGATAATTACTTTGCAGTATTTTTTTTTAAAAGTTCTATACAATCGCTGTTATTTAGTGTAATGAGCTAGAAAAATGACTTATTTTAATGGGAAATTTTCACACAAAAAAATGACTCGTTTTATAGTAAAGAAACAATAGAATGAAAAGGTCTACAATTATTTAGAAAATTCGGACAGTGGCGTAGTGAGAGGGGAAAGGGGGGCATCATGCCTCGGGCGCTTCTCACAAAAAGACGCCAAATGGTCAGCAAAATATATAATATGTTTTTCCAATTGGAGGGGGGGGCTAAAAACGGTTTTGTGCCCCGGGCGCGAGTTAAGCTCGCTACGCCACTGTAGTCGGATTTATTTGTGTCAAATAATAATCAACACAAGAACATCAATAAATTTACTAAAATCGATATTATAGACCTCTAATACAATGTTCGATTCATCTTGTTCTTAAAATAGATTAAAATGCAATTATGAAAAACTGTAAAACAAACACTTTATATTTCAACAGTGTCATGATGTAAAACTAACCCTTTATTTCAGCTGTGTCAAAATGTAAAACTAACCCTTTATATTTCAGCAGTGTCAAAATGTAAAACTAACCCTTTATATTTCAGCAGTGTCAAAATGTAAAACTAACCCTTTATATTTAATCAGTGTCATGATGTAAAACTAACCCTTTATATTTCAACAGTGTCCAAATGTAAAACTAACCCTTTATACTTCAACAGTGTCAAACTGTAAAACAAACCCTCTATATTTCAGCAGTGTCAAACTGTAAAACAAACCCTCTATATTTCAGCAGTGTCAAACTGTAAAACAAACCCTCTATATTTCAGCAGTGTCAAAATGTAAAACAAACCCTCTATATTTCAGCAGTGTCAAAATGTAAAACAAACCCTCTATATTTCAGCAGTGTCAAACTGTAAAACAAACCCTCTATATTTCAGCAGTGTCAAAATGCGTGAACATGTTTTTGATTTTCACGGGAGTGTCGAAGTCTGAGACTCAGAATGTTTATTTTATTGTTTGTTTTTTTAACGGCAATAAATTGTTACTGGCGAAATAATAAATAAAAATCCTTGCTGCTAAAGGATGAAGACATTTGTGCGAGAAATTAAAATATTGTGAAGTAAAAAAAATACGTCAACAAAGAACTTAGTTTTGAATTTTTTTTTAATCTTGGGATCCCGAGAGAAGGGAATTCCCAGGGGAGTGTTTAACGAGATTAAAAAAACAACTAAACCATACTACAACTGTACTATTGTACCACTGTACTATTGTACTACTGTACTTTTGTACTTCTGTACTACAGTACTATAAGTAAGTTCACGTACATCGAGAATGGCAATTGTTTTTTTTTTTCATATTATTTTTGGGTCTTCAAATGGGTTCGAAATCCAAAGGCAGATGCACACTGGCAACCGCAACAAGTGCCGGATGAGTCATAAACATCGCCTGACTGATGTCGCCTACCTCTTGCAGCCACCAGACTGTGGCGAAGGTTCTCTTCCACATCACCCAATGTTAATTTACCATAGTATATATCTGTTTATTTTAACCTGATTTTCAGTGACAAAAATTGTATTTGGTATGTCTTTGAGCTCCTTCAACATAAAAAAGCCAGAAATATTAACAGAAAACATTTGTATTTAAAGATGCGTCTTTAACGTCATGTGCACCAGTCCTGAGACTCTTGACGTAAGTTAAGGAAAGTCAGTTTGCTGGACATTGTGGTAACTAACAACCTGTGGCCACATGAAACATAGAAGTTGAATATTCCCCCCATGGTCCAAGTGAGCTCATTGAAAGAATCGGTACTTTGTCGGACAAATGTACAAGTACAGTGTTTACCCGTCTACCTACAAGGGTTTATGGAATTATATTGTTTATATTATCGCTTCTATTCAATTAGTTGCTGTTATTGTACAGATTTCAATGTAGGTTTTGTGTTTATATTAATTGCCGCTAGACTTGCTCTGCTCACTTGACATTTTGATCTGATTGTTGTGCTATGAATGTCAGAGATCTACATCCGGGGGTCAACCAGCCTGCCCTGCTCTTTCAAGTCAATTTCATTTTTAGTTTTTACTTTTATGTCAAGTTTACTTGGTGCATTCTGCAGGGCCGTTCTCTTGTTGTGTGCGTTGTTGTTTTTTTTTTTTTTGAGGAAGGGGGGCAAAACAAGGCTAATTTTTTTTTGTTTTGTTTTAGTAATCAGGTAAAGCTTCATCTTGTGGCACAAGGCAAAGTTACATATCGTGACCTAGGAAAATAAAACTCCAAGGTTGCTGTATGCATATCTTAGGCCCTTAATATTTTTTTTTATAATAGGGGGCTCATGAAACCCCCCCCTCCCACAATATTTAAATCATGATAGACATCTACGGTAACGACAAATTCAAGTCCCAACTTTGCCCCCCCCCCACTCCCCTAATAGTGGGTGTGACCTTTTTTTTTTATTCAATAGTGATGCGCTTTCTGCAATCCTTTAAACACATAATCGTCTAACCCGTGTGTCTCCCTCGCAGGTAGTTTTCATATCGTGCGGTGTATGCGTTGTATTTCATACATTTCTTTGTTATTTCTGTTCATATCGTATTCTGTTTATGGCCATATGGGCCACATATTCTTTTCTATTGCAGTATTTCGTATATTTCGTTGTCGGATTTCGCTCAGCCAGCATCAGCTGCCTTTTTCCACTATTATATTAATATTCTGTGCTGAGGACCCATCGGGTTAACATATTACTGAACCTGGTTAATGGCACATGTAAGTGATCCAGTCTTTAGTTTAATATATTTTTTTTTAAAAAGAGGAAATACCTGACTCAACAAGATTACAGAGAAAGGAGGGTTCGGGGGGGGGTGGCATTTACGAAACACTTTTTAGTATAAGAGACTGCCTATTGTCATTGGGTGAACCAGGAAGTCGCCGAGTAATAACTTCCGGTGTACACAGACTCAAGTTATGTACGGAATGTCGAGTGACAAGTTGGGTGTAGTAGTAGTTGTAAACGTTGTGACGTAGGCAGGGCGTAAAGAAACACATGACAACCCAGTTGTATATTCAGCTGAGCGGGGAAACAGACAAAAATGACGTTGAAAACATTCTACCCGGTCATTTGTCTAATGATCTCAACAATAAAAAAAAAAAGTGTCGGCAACATAATTGATGACGTCATAAATAGCTACGCAGAAAAATGTTTTATAGTGTACCTGGGTAATTTTCTAATAATCTCTGCAACTGAATGTTTGTTTTAATATGTCTGGTTTATAGCTTATAATACTTTGTAAACTCGGAATATACATTATTTTTGTACAGAATGTGCATCGTCAATTAAAGTTGATTTTTCTTCTAAAATAAGGGGGGTGCGACCCGCACCGGGTGACACCAACTTAGGGGTAACACCAAAAATGACAGTTTTGAATTTCATAGCAGAAATAATAACTTGGTATAGTCGGTTTTATGACCGATCATAGTTAAAAACATGAGCAGTAGCACAGGGTGCCACCATATAGAGCAGTAGCACAGGGTGCCACCATATAGAGCAGTAGCGCAGGGTGTCTCGAGCTTAGGTAAATGACTACAGTTCAAAGCTGCTCGGATCAATCTTTAGTTGTTTGCAAATGCGCTAAGAACATGACGCATGTAGTCACGTGGTTTTATGAACTTGGAGATGTAGTTTACAAACTCAATTTAATGAAAGTAATATACATCTTTCTGAGATACAGGCCTACTAGCTTTTTTTATCGTGTGTCATGTACTATTTTCCCATTACATTCTATTTAGTTCTTCCAGTCTGGAATTCGGGACAAAGCAAGCACACATCGATCAAGGCTATTTAATTATTTTTTTTTAAATCACCATTCTAAAACGGATTACAGCAAATTGTGACATGAATCAACCTATTTAACTGACAGATGTTTGGCAGTTTAAACTCCTGCTGTGGGTGGGGAAGTCTTCAATGGAGATTTATAATGCAGCTCCCTCTCTTTGCTGTTTTTGTACTATAAAACTTTATTTTCAACTCTTTTGTTAATGTCTATTTCCACGTAATTCCAGATCAGTGGTTCCCAAACTTTTTTGACCCATGGACCCCTTTTTAGAATCAAAACTTGCCCACGGACCCCCAAGTGAAAACGTTACAAAAATGCACAGGATATTTTTTTTCCTTTAATTAATTGAATTGTGTCGCTTATCATTGTCTTTGCTTTCCTGGAATATCAACACTGAATCAAAGAGCGCATAAAATTTTACATTAATAAGTACAACAAAGTTACTAAATCACAACTGCAACAGAAATGAAAGCATGCATGATTAAATGTAATAAATGCCATAAGTACAACCACACAATATTCACTCACTCCAGGCAAGCCACCTCATCACCTCCCTCAATGTGGACATGTGAGTGAGCTCTAACTGGGATGTAACTGACGACGAGTTGGGGCTCTTGCCCCTGTGCCTAGCTTGTCCCTTTTACATGGGACAATATATAGTCTAGCTTTAGGTCCAGAATCCTCCTCATTGTGTGGTTCCCCGTGGTTCACATTTATGCATAAAACATGCACCTTGATAACGAACGTACTTCTGTGTGAAGTAGTAATTGGTGATCGCCTTCGTCATTTTTCAAACAAAGTTGAGAAAATATTTAAGGCATTCCTTTTGATTTTATTAACTGCTTGAATGACTTTATCTGGTGATCCAAGCAAACGTTCACTAAGATTTTTTGCGACCAAATGATTCGATGAATGACACAATGCACTGAAAATACGATTGGTACAGATTGTTGTAATATGTCAGACAGTCTCGGTATCTTCCTAACATTGCCGGAGCACCATCAGAAACAACAGAAATGATATCAGTCAAGGGTATAGCTTTTACATTGAAAAATCTTTTTAATTCAGTAAATAACGTTTCACCTTTTATACCGAACATTTAGCAATTTTTTTTCTTCTTTACAAATCTTACATAAGCTAAAAAGTAAAGGTTTGGTTCCTGGTAAAGTGAACCAGTGCCTTGCCCGTAGCGCTTAACTCACGCCCGGGGCACAAAACCTTTTAATACCTTTTAGCGCCCCCCATTCGAAAACAATATAATATATGTAAACTATACCATTTGGCTCCCCTTTGTGAGTAGCGCCCGGGGCATGGTGCCCCCCTTGCCCACCCCTCGCTACGCCTCTGAAGTGAACTCGTCAAGTTGCATAGAAAATTCAAATGTTTTTAAGTAATCACATAAAGAATTTTCAACGGACTGAGCCATGTATTATTATTCAGTGTAATTCTTTTTATAATGTCGAAATGTCGTTTGTGCAAAACTGTGTGTATTAGAAGAACTATAATATTACACTCCTTGATATTGTCATTGTTGGATGTCAACTGTGTCTACGTGATGGAAAGAAGAATATTCTACAAGTGTAAAACGTTTGAAATGTATCTATAATACAAAAAAAATCAATTCCTGCTCTGTCTGCGTCTATCACACAAGATGGCGCCAACATGTACATGTACTGTGTAGGTGTTCTATACTGAACGAGTCTTACGTTGGTCATCATGCACACATTTATTTTAAATGTTGCTTAGCGATACCATAGTGCCCTTCTTTCATCCCCACCACAGCAGTTATGCACCAGCCACAGAAGCACTACAGGAGACGTGAGGGAATTTTCGCCAGACCCTCGAGATTCCCGGGATTTATCAAGTAATAGTTGAGCGCTGTGGTGCACAATCACACGTTCACTAAAATGAATTTACTTTGCGCAGTTATCAGAATTGTGTTCATTTTTTTTTATTAATTTTTTTTTTATTTATTTTATTTATGCACCGTCACTGACAGCAAGACAGGGTGTCGCGATGTTGGCGGCTCTGATGCATGACTGCCATGCCAACAGAGCGGCTGGGTAAGTGTTCCTACTACATCTGCCGGGATGGCAGAGTAAAGGGTTTTTAAAACTGGCCAGACCAGCAGGGTGTGTGTAATGCTGATCAGCCAAAATGGTAAGGCAATGGGTTTTTTTTCCTGCCACTCGAACAGTAGGGGAGGGTGTAATGTGCCTGACCCACCCCCCTCCGCCAGAAATGGCAGGCTGCGACGGTGTGCTTTGAGTCGGACAGAGTGAAAGGGAGTTGTGAGCCGACCACATCTGTCACCACCGCCAGCTGTTAATACTATCATCTCGGATGATCCTCATTGACCACAGTACCACCACCGTCTTAAGTGGGTTTTTTTCCTGACTAGGAGAACCCCAATGATCTTTTCCCCACAGACCATGGTATGTCTTCTAGACCAGGTTAGCCAAAATGGCCAAGATCCACCATAGTGCAGATTCTACACTTTGATCTTAGTCATAAGGCCTAATTTTTTACATACCTGTCAAGGCCGCAGGGTAAACCTGCTACCATAAAGGTATGGTGTTTAGAGTACCACTTCCAAATGGCTAGACAAGCAGTGTGTTCCCTACCAAACTGCCACTAAGACGAGGTGTTCTTGGTCCTGCCATTAGCAAGAGGATGGCGAGGTGAATATAGAACCTCCACTTCTTCCACCCAACAGCAGGGAAAGGTGTGCCAGCCTATCGGCCGGCATTATTTTTATCCGACCGCTTCGGTCATTGTCATAAGACTTTGATCTTACCCAATAGGACAAATCGAATTTTTTTTCAATTAGAGTTTTTAAATCAAATGAAGAACAGTTGGGAAAAGAGTCCTTTAAAAAATTATGAATGAATTAAGATTTGTCAATGATATGGTATTGTGTGTGCAAATTATGTTTAGTTGGATGTTTAGATTCAAAGATTTAATAGTCGGGGTTTTCTTTTTTGTTAAGATTGTGTACCCATAATGAGGATTATTTACTTTCGGATGAACTATATACAATATAAACTTTACTTGATATATTATTATGTGTCCCCAATACTTAAATGTATTTTGGCTACAATAATCTGTTCATGTCCTTTGGGGCCACTTTGAGTACATAGATATGCTAATTTTTTTTTATAGATTTATTGTTAATGCGCTCAAATATATATCACCATTTTCAACTACAACTGCCTGCCCACAAGCCGGTCCGGGTACCGGGCCTTTGTTTACTAGTCATTAGCACAAACACAGTAATATATACATATATTATGATTGAACAGTAGGACTTTCAAATAATAAAACATTAAAAAAAATTTTACTAAATAGAATGATTAGCGAACTACATGCTCAAAGAAAAATGTTTACAGATTATTCTAAATTAGATAAATTATTCTAAATTAGATAAATTATTTTAAATTAGATAAATTATTACAGCTCAACATTCTTCCCCAAACAAACACAAAAACACTCACAAATAATGAATCGATTTTATTTATATCTAATACACTTATAATTCACAAAAAAGTTTATTGTCGACAATATTACATCTCCGGGGTGAATGTAGTTCAATCTTCAACTGTCAAAGATTCTCATGTTAGTGTTCATTTTGGATCAGATGACTTGACTTAATACTTTTAATCACAATTGAGAAAGCTTTTGCAGTACCCTTCCTACACCCCTTGTTTATTGAGGCCGTTGCTGTGAAAGGGGAACCCGTTGTTTAACCGAGATAAACAAAAATGTTGCCAACTAACGTATGTTCACTGACATTAAAAAAATTTGAAGTGCTGGGGAACCAGTCAACTCTAGTTTTATGACTGGCGTGTGGGTGTGTCTGATCACTAGCCTACGTGGTTGATATTTATACGGGTATGGTATTTATAATAGTAAAAGACTGTCCAGAATCCAACAGACAATAATGTCGCCCGTAGTGTTATGTAGTCACAACTGATGAAAATTGTTTCCAGAGTGTGCAGTCAGAGTGTGCAGTGTTTTAAGAGTGAGCAGTGTTTCCGGAGTGTGCAGTCAGAGTGTGCAGTGTTTTAAGAGTGAGCAGTGTGTCCGGAGTGTGCAGTCAGTGTGTGCAGTGTTTCATTAGTGTGCAGTGTTTCCACTAGATAGATAGATAGATAGATAGATAGATAGATAGATAGATAGATAGATAGATAGATAGATAGATAGATAGATAGATAGATAGATAGATAGATAGATAGATAGATTTATATAATCAACTATGTATGTGACCTAGAAAAGCATGTCGGTACAAAGTATACATTGTTATGTTTCTAAAAATGGTGATAATTAATTAAGTACAATTATAATTGTGCTTATAATTTTAATAATTCTTGATTGATTTAAAAATGAATTAAGTTGATAATATCGGAAACAAAAGATACTAATGAACATTATTTCAAAATAAATTTATAATATTTCTATTTAATTGAAATAGCTTTAATTTATAAATGATTAACTTGTAGAATTAAAAGTTATAATCTGACACAAAGGCTCTAGATATGACAATGTTAATTTTTTTTTCTTCTAGTTTTAATGAAGAATTCAGTTGATTTCAATAACAATTTTTTTTTTGTATTATTTGGTAGGGTTCACCTGGACCAATGGGGCTACCTGGTGTTGCTGGACCTAGTGGGCCAAAGGTATGCTTGGTTAAATGTGTATGAGTTATCTCTCTTACTATTTATCAGATTATTATCGTGTGTATTTTTTTTTAATGTGGAATATAGGTCAGTCCACCAGTCTCACGCCACGACTCCTCAATCCCGAAACTAGCCTAAAAGTTTTTTTTTTTCTGAACTGCACTCTTCTGTCGATGTGTACACAGCTTAGAACGTCCAGTTAGTGCACATAAAATGCTAAAAAAAAGGAAATGTTTCGTTTTTATTTCCATGAACATTTTTTTATATCGGCAAATTATTGTCAATACTCTTTGTTTCGGTGAAGCAGATGGAGGTATTATAAGATCTTCACCAAACACCCCATCCCCAATATTTACAATGCACCGGATAGTCGACCTTTGTTTTAATAACGTGTTTTATTGAATACCAAGCCAAACAACAAGGTTTACAAAACAATGCTTTACAAAACCCTGAGTTTCTTTAATTTATATACACCGTAAATATATATATATTGAACTATTGTAAATTAATTCAAAATTATTTTGTCACAAATTGTCTCTCTTTTAGCGTATTTTCGAGAAGTCGAATGCGCTATTTTTTCCGTTTTGTCCGTCTGTCATCACCCTAGATCTCAGCAACCATAACTCCTAGACCCATGATGTATATACTTTTTTTATAGGTCTTGGCCTGCCATTCCTGCATCAAAAGTCCATTTTCGCGATCTGACCTTTCCAAAATTTACAAATATTTACTGAAAGCTAACATACGTACTGATACATAACACGAAAATGCGCTAACACGTCCTGTGTCCAGAATGGAATAGGCTTAAGATGCTGGTTTTTTCATGCGCTAAGGAACAGAAGCTGGCAAGTCTTTATAAAGTCATGTTGCCGTATTTCCCCATGTATAAGCCACCCCTTTTTTTCCAAAATTTTCAAGCCCAAAAAGTAGGGGGGGGGGTGTGGAGTGTATGAGTGATTATAATGAATCTAGAATTTTGTTTCTTTGTAAATTTTCTTTCTTTATAACTTGTTTCTCTAATAAAAATATTTTTTTTCAAAAAATCACAGTCCGAAAATGGGGTTGGGGGGGGGTGCTTATACATGGGGAAATACGGTAATTGCACAAGCTTTTTTTTTAAAATGAAATCTTGAACGTAAGCACAAAGTGGAACTCATAGTGAAACGTTCAATGGTAATACCTGGTATGGACTTAGATTCCTATTTTAATATGCCTGCGTTCAATTAGATTCCTATTTTAATATGCCTGCGTTCAATTAGATTCCTATTTTAATATGCCTGCGTTCAATTAGATTCCTATTTTAATATGCCTGCGTTCAATTAGATTTCTATTTTAATATGCCTGCGTTCAATCAATGAGGACAACTTTTTATATTAAATGGCTTAGAAATGTATTTTCAAAGTTATTTTGTCTTTAAGAATCGGTGGTTATTCTTCTAATGTTCTCCATTAATCAATACATAAAGGTATTTATTATGGACGCACACATATTGAAACGCTAAAGTTGAAATTTAAGCAAATTTAAGTGGATAGTCGACGCAAACAACAGAATAAAGAGACGAAATATGATATCATTTCTAGTATTAAAAAAAAAAAAGTCAAAAAACAAATCGAGCAATAACCGATGTTTGACTGTATATTTCAATATTTCTAATAGTTAAACAAGTCAAAAATCAAATCGAGCAATAACCGATGTTTGACTGTATTCTCAATCAAATCGAGCAATAACCGATGTTTGACTGTATATTTCAATATTTCTAAAAAAATTTAAAAAATGTCTATTTTCTTTAATATAATTACACAAGAAAAACATCGGCGGAATATATTTAAATAAAAAAAAATTAAAAAATAACAGAAAAAAACACAATAAAAAGGTCACATTAATCACACTAACCACATTCTAGTGTTGTTGACATTTCAATACCAACAATAGAAACATCTGAGCTTAACACTAATGTCAGCGCTGCAGTCTTACAAGAGATTAACTGGAGATTACCTGACTAAAGGGACTCAGGACGACGTGTGTATATAGGGCGAGTGTCATTTCACGGTTCCCGGGGTGGGGGGGGGGGGTATCCGGCTCTGAGTTGTCATGTCTCCCACATCAGAAGTAAGACTTGACTTGAGAAATAAGACTTTGTTGTAATTACTGACACAGACATTTGTTGACTTAAAAGTTCACCACTTTTTTTAAAAGTACAGCAGCAGTAGCAGACGATCATGACTTAATAGTCAACAGAATAGTGATACAGACATCTTTATATATATGTTTATAGACATATGTATATATATAGATATATTTATAGACATATGTATAGACATATTATGGTGATGAGAGGAGACACGTTCAGTCATATTGCATACACTTGAAGTGTGGTTAGTTTAAAGTCATATTGCACACACTCAATGTATTGTTAACAGCAGATACTTCTAGTCAAATTTCAAAAACCTAAATTATGGTTAGCTTAAAGTGATATTGCATAAGCTAATAGTATGGTTAGTTCAAAAGCCATATTGCATACACTTAAGGTATTGTTGACAACATATACTTCCAGTCGAATCGCCATAACTTGTAGTATGGTTAGTTTAAAGCCATATTGCATGCACTTAGGGTATTGTTGACAACAGATACTTCCAGTCATATCGCCATACACTTGTAGCATGGTTAGTTTAAAGCCATATTGCATACACTTAAGGTATTGTTGACAACAGATACTTCCAGTCATATCGCCATATACTTTAAGCATGGTTAGTTTAAAGCCATATTGCATACACTTAAGGTATTGTTGACAACAGATACTTCCAGTCATATCGCCATATACTTTAAGCATGGTTAGTTTAAAGCCATATTGCATACACTTAAGGTATTGTTGACAACAGATACTTCCAGTCATATCGCCATATACTTTAAGCATGGTTATCTTCCAGTCACATCGCGTAAAGTATTGAAAGCAAGAGGTCGAAGGTTATTGTGTACTAGATCAAAGGCCCGGTACCCGGACCGGCGAGTATTATTTTTAGCCAAGCAAGAGTTAACTCCCCTTGAGTGAGACTAAAATTTTGGAATCCCCCTGTCTATTTTTACGCTCGCTCGTACGTACGCCAGGCTAGACGATTATGTATTAAGATGCTCCACAATCAAGTATCATTGTTGTCTTACTCTCCGAGTTCCATGGAATTGGGTCATATTTAGATTTGACTTTCCTGATGTTTATTTATGTTACAGTTGTGTCTGGAGACGGATTAGAAGACAGGATTTCCTGGTCAGTCTCTTGAGGGGTCCCATAAAACTAAGTTTCATTTCATATGTTAAAACTTGAATTGCGTGAGTAGTAAATACCTTTGTATCAAAACACGGGCCTAAACCAACCTTACCTTCACTCTGAGGGTTTATAAAAAAAAGTGTCTTTACAGCTGTCTCGTGTTACCACAAAGTGACAAAGTTTAGAGAAAGGGACAGGCAAGTAGTGCTCGACTGTTGGTGTCAGGGTCCCGGGTTCAGTCTTCGGTGTCAACTCAGTGAATTGTTCAGTTCATGGTTAAAATTACCTCTATGTCTCTCGTTGTGCCTACATGGTAACTGCACCTGCATCTATTGTGGGGATGAGAGAAGGGCCCTACAAAAAAACCGTCCCCATAATGGTTTAAACTAAAAGATGTAAGAGAAATATTTCATCCTTACAGAGACATCACGGATCACAGCAATAACAGGGTGGCCCAAAATTAGTTTCACAGTTATTTAACTACCTTTTATATGGTTGGTGTTACTAGCTTAGTAATACCAATATAAAACATTCCTTAGAGTGTAAATGTAACTTACATGAGCAGCTTTTTCCTTGCTGATTGTAATTTATTTTATTATGTAAAGCTAACTTGATATATATATATATATATATATATATATATATATATATATGTGTGTGTGTGTGTGTGTGTGTATGTGTATATATATATATATATATATATATATATATATATGTGTGTGTGTGTGTGTATATATACTGCAATCAAGGGCGTTAACGTACTTTACCTTCAATTAAAATATTTTCTTGTTGAGGACAATGTAATTTTAAGAAGAATAAATACACATGTATATTACTATTAGAATTAAATCATAGCCAAAAAATATTTCATTGTCGTCATTGGAAGAAACAGAGCTTCGATACACACGTATTTATTGGAACGCATATTTCCACCTAAATATACAGACACAAACAATATTAATCTGTATCTATTTCGATATTGAGACAATGATGATAGGAGGTGGAGAAATGTATATATATATATATATATATATATATATATATATATATATATGTTTGTAAATACGTGATTGTATAAAATGTACGAAGAGTATTTCAGTAATGTAGAAAAACAAGTTTCAACATTCTAAATATGACGTCATACATACAGATACAGACAATGTAAACACGATCATCAAGTCGGACTGTTCCGTCAAGCCAGACAATCGGAATATGTTTATCAAATTTGTTTCAGCTTAAAATGCCTATTTCTCCCCAGTGTAATGAATCTATCTTCAGTTTCACGCTATTCCCGCTTCATCCGTCTTGATCTTGTTACGTGTTCACTGATCACAGGTGACAAGTCCAGGTAAAGACAACAGGTTTATTGTTTCAACATACATACAACTTCATCTAAAGGTAACAACTGGATAGGTCCACCAGGTCAATGGAAAATGTCACCTCAATAATTTGTCATTTAAACTTTACCCAAGTGTGAAGTCTTGACTGAGGCAGCCTCCCTCCCCCACACGCAGCTCTTAGTATGGTCATATCTCAACACCAGAATACATCAAAACTATTCCAAATTGAGGGGACATGGTGGTCATTAGGTGTTGAACGTTCGACGTCGACCGGCAGGGTCCTGGGATGGGATTTTTTTTAGCTCCTGGTAAAAATTCCCAAGTCAACCTTGCTTAGAATGGGTACCCGACTTAAAATTGGGGAGTAAAGGCGGCTGGGCGTTGTGATATCCACACAATCCATTTATATGCTGAGGTTACTGAAATATATGAATTCTACACTTATATAGGTTACTGAAATATATGAATTCTACACTTTATCTGCTCCGATGTGCCCGGACAGCCTTAAGGGAACTTTACTTTTTTTTTATATAACAAATTGAAATCCACACACAAAAAATTAGCAAAATTTCCATCGGAAATCGACCGATGCTTTGGAAATTCACAAGCCCATCGCATGTGTGATTCTGCGTATTTTCCTAAGAGTTCGGGAAGTTTGTCTTTTTGTTGTGTTATTTCTTTAAATTTAATAACAATTTCGAGTGAATGTGCTGTAATGATATGTTTCTTTTAAATCGCTACTGTAAATACGTAAAGTCATTAAATGTAGGAAGAATATTTCAGTAATGCGGGAAATCAAGTTTCAACATTCTAAATATGACGTCATACATGTAGATACGGACAATGTAAACATGATCGTCTAGTCGGACTGTTCCTTCAAGCCAGACAATCGGAATACATGTATGAATAATACATGTGTGTTTATCTTCCAGTTTCATGCTATTAATCCATTTCATCTGACTTGTGTGTGTGGGGGAGGGGGGAGGGGAATTGAATTCAAACTCTAATCAATTTACATTTGGAACGACTTTCAAGAAAGGAATAGATCTGTGTTTGAAGCTGTTACAGAATTATCGAGATAACTGACAATAATATTCTATATATACATTACGTCATTCACAGACTTTTCCCAATCATCATAATTACATTATACGTTTGATATCATACAAAGTTATTGTTTAGCTCATTGACAAGGCCGGAAAGTATTAAGCTGGACTCAATCGCCATCCATCAAGTGACCATTTTGTAAAAAGGGAAGGGGGATTCAGTTAGCTGTAAGAGTGCATCGTGTAGGAAGGGGTTGCTAGAAAAACCATACGGTACAAATGCAAAAAGCGAAAACCATATGGTACAAATGTAAAAAAGCGAAAACCATAGGGTACAAATACAAACAGAAAAAACCATACGGTACAAATATAAAAAGCGAAAATTATAGGGTACAAATTCAGACAGAGAAAACCGTACGGTACAAATGCAAAAAGCGAAAACTATAGGGTAAAAATACAGAAAAACCGTACGGTACAAATGCAAAAAGCGAAAACTATAGGGTACAAATACAGACAGAGAAAGCAATACGGTACAAATGCAAAAAGCGAAAACCATAGGGTACAAATACAGACAGAGAAAACCATACGGTACAAAGCCAAAAAGCGAAAACCATCTAGCGAAATTTAAATAGGAACTTAAAGCTTAAAATTGCGGCCAATCCCCCATTAACATGTCTGTCAAAGTACGTTAGGAAACAAACAACAAATCCCCAGCCTATGTTGAGCTCATAAAAAAAAAAAAGTTGTATCGTATGGCTGATTCAACAAACTGACTGCTAGATGACAGAAGAATATAAAAAGATAGTTGTACTTGTAATGTATTCCAGATAGGACTACTTGCAACAAAGGGTTTTGTCAATCTGTTTAGAAAGAAACCACTATTAAAACATATGTGCCGGGTGGAAGGGGGCGTGGGGGGATTAGTTTCTGCGACAGGGCCACAAATGTGAAAATAAAACACAAAATTGGACGGTGCATTCAAACGACCGTGGTATAATGACCCGTGGGTGTAGGGGCGTATTAAGGTTGGTTGAGGTACCCAAAGGAGAAGAAATTATTTCGCCTCTTTTTAAAAAATAAAGATAGTAAGTAGCACAATAAATTTACAAGTGTCAAATTAGGATTTTGAGTGCACCCTTTAGACGTCAGGGCCCACGGCGCCCGCCTGGTAAATCCGTAACCGTTTTGGGGGGGGGGGGGAGGGGGCCCGATGTTTGTTTGGAACAAGTGATAATTTTAGTCTGCTGGAGGATGCTAAATAGTTCATTAACACGCAAAACTGCAATGTATATCTTGAGGCTTACTCATGATTTAATGTCAGTGAAAGTTTGTCATTTGACTGGGGGGTTGTATAGGTGGGCGGGGTTAATCCTGGGGATGAGGAGGTGGTTGGCTTTGGCCTTCGCCTACTTTTGTCTATTCCTGAAAATGGATAGGAAGTCTACTTGTTAAAAAGAACTATAACAGCTATTGACATGAATATTAAACATGTGACTATACCCCTGGACTTAACTATAACAAAATTTGTCATGAAAATTGAAACATTTGACTTTATCTGATGAAGTGTAGAATATATCTCTCTGTAACCGCGACGACGTATAAATGGATTGTGTGGATGGGACAACTCACAGCCGCCTTTACTTCCCCAACTTGTCAGGTAGCCATTTAGGGACTGTTAACCAAATTTTACCAGAACCTGGGGAAAAATTCACTGTGTCTCACGGAGGATTGAACCAGGGATTCTCAGTTTGACAGTCGACAGCTCTACACCACTCGGCCACACGTTCCTCAAAAGTGTGACATGGACTGAGTGAATCACCTTGGACTGGGTGAATCTACATGGACTGAGTGAATCACCTTGGACTGAGTGAATCACCATGGACTGGGTGAATCAAAATGGACTGAGTGAATTACCATGGACTGAGTGAATCACCATGGACTGAGGGAATCACCATGGACTGAGGGAATCACCATCTTTCAATCTTTAATCACTGATCGAAAAAAAAAAAACGTTTATGAAATAACTTTCGTCAATTCACTAATCTACACAATCATCCAAATATGAATGTGACCGTAAAACAATAACAAATATGGCTTTTAAAAAAATATAATTTAAAAGAAAGAAAAAGTTTTGTTGTCGGAAATATAAACTATAAAAATCTGTTATGAACCGCTCACATAAAACATGATATATAAAAAAATGGTCAGAAAATGACCACTCCCTCTACCCATTATTTATATTACAACAATGTAGGACACGCTACTCCTCTCCCCCCCCCCACCCCACCCCAACCTCCCACTCCACTTAGTCTTCTCATCTCATCGAAGGAGATTTACGATTTTTGTCAGTTTCACTTTTTGTATTAGCGATATATGACTGGCATAAAATACCAACACACCAATTTAAAAACAAAAGACTAACAACAAGACTCTCCACCCACCCCACCCCACCACCCACACACCAACGTTCATGCGTTATCGTTTTATTTCTAAGCCCGCCCCCCCCCCCAACGATATAAAATCAGCGTGTGTTTCATAATAAATTGTGCGCTCTTTAAGGTTCAAAGTCCGGACGTGAGCAGTGTTGGGTGCGTGGTGGTGGTGGTGGCAGTTCACAGACTGAGTGTCGCCGGTCACTCTCTGTGGGGGGGGGGGGGTCACAAAAATGTCGCGGGAGTCCAACGCTGTTTTTATTTAGACTGGTATCTCTGTGACCTTGACCGTTAGGCGAGGAAAGGGGGGAGGAGGGGGGGGTGGAGAAGGGCTTAGAAAGTTCAACTACATACTGACTGGTCAGTCGCCCTCAACTAGCGTCTTGTTCTGTGTGCATCTAGTTCGTCCTTTAAAAGCAGATTCTGTAGCCCCGATTGGGCCACCCCACTTAAAAGAGATGGGGGCTCTTGCGTTAAATTTTAATTTCAAGGTATGATAAGTAACCACGCACAAACAACAACAACAACAACAATAACAATGCAACAGTCTCCAAATGTTTGGGGTCCTGGGGAGGGGGGGAGGGAGGTGAGGGGCCTCTGAGATATTCCCAAGTCTTATGCAGGCCCTGTTTTATATCAAGCGTATTATGCCCTGTGCACTAGGGTGGAGTGAAAAAACATTTTTTCTGAATATCTTGTTTGGATAGCTATAAAAACTTGCTGCCGCATGCATTTAGTAATGTGGCAAAAAATTAGACAATTTAAAGAATATCTTGAGGTTCCACAGTTGACCTAAAGTATAAGCATATTTCGATAAAAAAAAAGCAATAATCTTTAAAAAAAAACAAGTTTTATATATACAACATATTCATGTTTTGGTTTACCTTTTTAACAGTCCATACAAATGTTACAAGTAAAAAGAACCATATATTTGAAGGGAAAACACATGCAAACTGTCTAACATGTTTTTATAGCTACAAATGATGTTGGGCTTTACTGTCCAGTTTTGGCAGTTTTTTTTCACTCCGCCCTACTGTGCAGCACATTGACTTTTCTTGGCTGTGGTATGTTACTATCAACATCTTATTATACATTTCAGAACGATAATAGATCATCTACTTTCAAATATTCCCCTGAAAATGCACAGAATGCTATCTTCGTATATAATCCAGGCGTTTTAAGCCTAGCTCATGTCGTGAGTTAAATGCTACCATATATATGTTTATATTTATATAAGAAACGTTGTAGGCCAAACTGATCTGGCTCACGGTGTGGGTTAAGCCAATATGACTTATAACGCTTCGGTTAGGGTTAGAGTATGCAGTTCTGAACAAGTGTAAAATCTTTTATAATTCGTGTCTAGTCTTGGCTTCGATTAGAATTATTCTGTAATAAATTGTATTTTTTTTAGTGATTGTGTTTAATAAAATGTCTTCAATTAAAGCTTGTATTGATTGCATGCTCATGAATTTGATATCTACCTTCAAATCGATCGATTAATTACCTGATTGATCCAGCAGCTCTCTTCAACAACTGGTGCCCGTAATCCAAGAAATGTTTCTGGAAGTTATCCGATGGCGTCATGAATCTTCAACCAGTTTTCAAATATTTCATGTACCTGCAGCGTACTTCCCCCTCTCTGTGTTAAGCTCGTTATACAAATAGAATCAGTCACTTGTTTCCGTTTCTACCATTGATACACACTGGCTAACACTCGTTGGCTTGGTTCAGTTGTCAGCAATCAGTATGGACACGTAGAATGTCACACAATGGAATATAGTCGCAGAGTAGAATAGATGGCCGTGAGCTGGAATAGAATGCTTAACACTAGAAGAGATGGATAAATACTGGAGCAGATAGCTAAACACTGGAATAGATTGCTAAGCATTAAAATACATAGCTAAACACTTGAATAGATGGCTATACACTAGAATAGGTGTATAAACACTGGAATAGGTGTCTAAAAAGAATAGATGTATATACACTGCAATAGAAGGCTTAACACTGGAATAGAAGGCTAAACACTGGAATAGAAGGCTAAACACTGGAATAGAAGGCTAAACACTGGAATAGACGGCTATGCACTGGAATAGATTTAAACAAGTTGGTTTTAATTATATGGATTTACTCTGAATTAGATGAACACCGTCTGAATTAGATGGAAACACTTTGAATTATATAGATACACTCTGAGTTAGATGGACGCACGCCGAAACAGATCAAAGACTCAGAAAATTGTAACAAAAGTGAAACCTGATGTTGAGTTGTCTACCCTGTCTTCAACAGTTCATAAAATTTTCTCCCCCTGCGTTATGTCAACAAAATGATTTTTTTTTGTATCCGGTATTTCTCTTGTCAACATTTAGGATTTCAAAACATGGATTCTTTTTATTATTCTTGTTGTTGTTTCTGTTTTTGTGCCTGTCCTTTCTATTGTCTGCAGTGTGTGTATTAATTCTGAGATGTCTCTCTGTCAAGCTTGGGTTCTTATCTTGGCTGGAGAAGGGGAAAAAAAAGATAATTTAACGTTAATGGCGCAAGGAAAAAGATTTACTTGGTATAAAAACATCTATATAAATAATAGCGGTGTGAGTTCTGCGTTAAATCGAAAGTAAAGAATTAATACAACAGTATTCCAGTTTAAATTATAATCATGAAAAAAATCGGATCTGCCCGAAACCAAAAAATAACCTAGCCTACCGATCAAGCCTAATGGGATATAACTCTATGCAAAGGTTTTGCAGGGTACAGCTAGTACATAATAAAATAATGTATGTAATTAACGTTCCCTTGACCCTATAGGGCCAGTGGGGCAGACGATTCTGTAACCGAGGCATATAAGGGGATTGTGCGGTTGGTCAGCACAACGCCCAGCCGCCTTAACTTCCCTAAATTTTTCCAGGTGAAATTTGGTGCAAAGGCGTCCCATAAGTCCACCCAGTTTTAAATAGGGACCTGACTTTAAGTAGGGGAAGTAAAGGCGGCTGGGCGTTGTGCTAACCACACAAACCCCTTCATATGCCGAGGTTATAGAAACAGATGAATTCTACACTTCATCTGCCCTGATGGCCCGTTAAGGCTAAGGAACTTTACTTTTTTACTGTCAAGTACTTATTTAAAACTGGGCAGAGTAGATGGACTTAAACCAACTTTCACCAGGACCTGGCAACATTCCTTTGATTTTCACCAAGGATTGAACCCGGGACTTTCATGTACGACAGTTGAGCGACTGACCGCTCTGCCATTCGGCCATTTATATATATATATATATATATATATATATATATATATATATATATATATATATATATATATATATGATCATAATGAAATTTATTGTTTATTTTTTACTTCAGTTTAATAAAAGCTTAGCTTTTTCTTAAAGAAATGTTTTAAAATATTTTATTCTATTATTGAACTTACTCATTATCCCAACTAAATCTTAACCAACTCATAATGGTGCAGACTTGTAAAATATTTTGTACAATATAAAACCAGAAAGATGTTATCGACATCCTGCGAGGCCACCTCGCTCCAGGTATGTCACATTAGAAACCACAATATTATGATGAAATGTCCGTTATGACGTATTACAAAACAAGATGACCGGTAGAATGAAAAATACACCAAGATATAAAAACATCAGCAACCAATGAATGCGAATCACATAGGATGTTAACAACAACGTAATTAGGTAAATCACTATTTAAAATAACTATACTCGTAATTATTGGAATATAGATAAACGTACTCACAAATAAAATAGTGTATATTATCGAATTAGAAGTAATTATCTAATAAGAATTAATTTACTCTATTTACTGAGTTACTACTGCATTATTATCTAATAAGAATTAATTTACTCTATTTACTGAGTCACTTCTACATTATTATCTAATAAGAATTAATTTACTCTATTTACTGAATAACTACTACATTATTATCTAATAATAATTAATTTACTCTATTAACTGAGCTACTACTACATTATTATCTAATAAGAATTTATTTACTTTTTGTAAAAACATCGTAGTAAAACATTTTTTTTAAGAAGAACAACAAACTTATTTCAAAATGAAATAATAATTTAGTCAAATGAGACTTCAACCTGAGAGTTTAGCTTCTATTTACCCTGTAACTGGATACTCCATATACTTCCACCTCAATCATTTCAGAATGGCAAGTCCAATAACGTAAACACTGAATTGTTTGAACACCAGCACCTATTTCCGATAAGTCCATTCATAAAAAACGAGTATTCCGAGTGTCAGCTAAAAGAAATTTTGCCCCAACACACACACACAAATTTAAGTGACTGCATGCAGATTGGGTTGCAAGTCAGCACTACCAGCTTCGTGACTGAAGTCAGTTAAAATACCCTCACACTGTTTGATACTTTCCCTGTCTATTAAACTTTGGGGGGAAAAAAAATTATTGTAGATCTTAATAAATTGTTCCCACTTCATAACAACTAGTTTCATTCACACAATACATTTACACACACACGGCCAATTACTCCATGCACGTCTGTATAGCAATGTGTCTGTGTGTATTTAACAAATAAAATATTTAAAAATAAAAAAAAATCTGGATATAAAAAAAAATGGGACCAGGTTTTATCCCCCCTCCCCTCCCACTTACCCCTTTCCATAAAATAAAAAGGAAGAATGAATTGTTTCCCCTTTTTTTTACTTGAAAGGGGGGGGGGCGACCATAGAGCCAGTGACGAAATTGATTCTATCATTCAATGTGATGAGTAGAAAGTTGATTATGACACTTACCAGGGTGAGGGGTCAGTTACCAAGAACTGAGTTTAAACATGAGATTTTCTGGGGTAAATTTGAGTCCCGTAAAAGAAATTTTGTTGTGGAATAAAATGAAAAGTTCAGAAAAATAGATAAATAAGGTCCTAAGCCTGGTTCTAAATTGTGGACAAATTATGGATTATAGGTATAGAAGTAACAGTAAATTGAAGACTAGTTGGTTATAAGCTAGAATTTTTCGTAGGACATTGTGAGCACAATTAATAAAAATATGATTACATGAAAGGGACTGAATGGGTTGTGTATGAATTCTCTTGTTACTGGTCTAAAATTTTATATATTTGATGTATACATATAGAGAAGTATTTAGGAGACGTATTGTCTACAGCAGGTGGAATGTTTTAAGTGGTGAAACTTTCTTGTACACTATGTGCTCTCTCCAAGACTCGACATAAGCCTGCAGCTATGACTGGGTTAAAAGCTTCCCCTCAGATCACACACACATACGCAAACACACACACGCACACATACATGACATGATCTTAACCCTTTCGCGCCCTCCCCACCCTCCCAGCTCTCTATTCTCCTCTTCCCGTTCCCCTCTCTCTCTGAGCATACATCTTATATCAACTACTCTCACGCGCGTTACAATATTTTTTCTGCTTCGAGACTTGAAGATTTAATACACTATCTACCTGAAACCCCTACCCCCCCCACCCCTCCGCTATTTTACCCTCCCCCCACCCCCCCCCCACCCCCACCCTGTTTACCAAGGCCTTATCAAGTGTCCTATATTTAACGGAAGCATGACCAATAACTACCATCTAATCTTATTGACGCACCCCCTCCCATTCCCCGTCTCCTCCCCCCCTTTTACGTTTACCCTGGAGAATGAAGGTGGTGGGGAAGGGAGGTGGGGGAGCGGTGACTTCTTCAAACTGTCTCTAAAAAGCTGTTATAAAGTATGTTAAGGGTTCTTTACCTCACGGTGTATCACTTCAATGGATAAATGGAGGCGGGGGTTTGGAGAGAAAGAGATATATTGTGTACGTTACATAACACTGATAGATACATGGGGGTGGTGTGATAGTGTTATATATATATATATATATATATATATATATATATATATATATATATATAGGTACAGTACTTCAGTGCCGGCCTTTAGCCGTGTGGTACGATTGCTCCACACCTTGTAAGAACTGCCTTTAGCCGTGTGGTACGATTGCTCCACATCTTGTAAGACCGGCCTTTAGCTGTGTGGTACGATTGCTCCACATCTTGTAAGACCGGCCTTTAGCCGTGTGGTACGATGGCTCCACATCTTGTAAGACCGGACTTTAGTTGTGTGGTACGATTGCTCCACACCTTGTAAGACCGGCCTTTAGCCGTGTGGTACGATTGCTCCACATCTTAAAAGACCGGCCTTTAGCTGTGTGGTACGATTGCTCCAGACCTTTAAAGACCGGCCTTTAGCCGTATGGTACGATGGCTCCACATCTTGAAAGACCGGCCTTTAGCCGTGTGGTACGATTGCTCCACACCTTGAAAGACCCGCCTTTAGCTGTGTGGTACGATTGCTCCACATCTTGTAAGACCGGCCTTTAGCCGTATGGTACGATGGCTCCACATCTTATAAGACCGGCCTTTAGCCGTGCGGTACGATGGCTCCACATCTTGTAAGACCGGACTTTAGTTGTGTGGTACGATTGCTCCACATCTTGTAAGACCGGCCTTTAGCCGTGCGGTACGATGGCTCCACACCTTGTAAGACAGGAATTTAGTTGTGTGGTACGTATCTTGTAAGACCGGCCTTTAGCCGTGTGGTACGATGGCTCCACACCTTGTAAGAACGGCCTTTAGCCGTGCGGTACGATGGCTCCACATCTTGTAAGACCGGACTTTAGTTGTGTGGTACGATTGCTCCACATCTTAAAAGACCGGCCTTTAGCTGTGTGGTACGATTGCTCCACACCTTGAAAGACCGGCCTTTAGCTGTGTGGTACGATTGCTCCACAACTTTAAAGACCGGCCTTTAGCCGTATGGTACGATGGCTCCACATCTTGAAAGACCGGCCTTTAGCCGTGTGGTACGATTGCTCCACACCTTGAAAGACCGGCCTTTAGCCGTGCGGTACGATGGCTCCACATCTTGTAAGACCGGCCTTTAGCTGTGTGGTACGATTGCTCCACACCTTTAAAGACCGGTCTTTAGCCGTGCGGTACGATGGCTCCACACTTTGTAAGACCGGACTTTAGCCGTGCGATACGATGGCTCCACACCTTGTAAGACCGGCCTTTAGCCGTGCGATACGATGGCTCCACACCTTGTAAGACCGGTCTTTAGCTGTGTGGCACGATTGCTCCACACCTTGTAAGACCGGCCTTTAGCCGTGCGATACGATTGCTCCACACCTTGTAAGACCGGCCTGAGCAGGAGTGGTACGATTGCTCCACACCTTGTAAGACCGGCCTTTAGCCGTGCGGTACGATGGCTCCACACTTTGTAAGACCGGACTTTAGTTGTGTGGTACGATGGCTCCACATCTTGTAAGACCGGCCTTTAGCCGTGCGGTACGATGGCTCCACACCTTGTAAGACAGGAATTTAGTTGTGTGGTACGATTGCTCCACACCTTGTAAGACCGGCCTTTAGCCGTGTGGTACGATGGCTCCACATCTTGTAAGACCGGCCTTTAGCCGTGTGGTACGATTGCTCCACATCTTGAAAGATCGGCCTTTAGCCGTGTGGTACGATTGCTCCACATCTTGTAAGAACGGCCTTTAGCCGTGTGGTACGATTGCTCCACACCTTGAAAGATCGGCCTTTAGCCGTGTGGTACGATTGCTCCACACCTTGTTAGACCGGACTTTAGCCGTGTGGTACGATTGCTCCACATCTTAAAAGACCGGCCTTTAGCTGTGTGGTACGATTGCTCCAGACCTTTAAAGACCGGCCTTTAGCCGTATGGTACGATGGCTCCACATCTTGAAAGACCGGCCTTTAACCGTGTGGTACGATTGCTCCACACCTTGAAAGACCGGCCTTTAGCTGTGTGGTACGATTGCTCCACATCTTGTAAGACCGGCCTTTAGCCGTATGGTACGATGGCTCCACATCTTGTAAGACCGGCCTTTAGCCGTGCGGTACGATGGCTCCACATCTTGTAAGACCGGACTTTAGTTGTGTGGTACGATTGCTCCACATCTTGTAAGACCGGCCTTTAGCCGTGCGGTACGATGGCTCCACACCTTGTAAGACAGGAATTTAGTTGTGTGGTACGATTGCTCCACATCTTGTAAGACCGGCCTTTAGCCGTGTGGTACGATGGCTCCACACCTTGTAAGAACGGCCTTTAGCCGTGCGGTACGATGGCTCCACATCTTGTAAGACCGGACTTTAGTTGTGTGGTACGATTGCTCCACATCTTAAAAGACCGGCCTTTAGCTGTGTGGTACGATTGCTCCACACCTTGAAAGACCGGCCTTTAGCTGTGTGGTACGATTGCTCCACAACTTTAAAGACCGGCCTTTAGCCGTATGGTACGATGGCTCCACATCTTGAAAGACCGGCCTTTAGCCGTGTGGTACGATTGCTCCACACCTTGAAAGACCGGCCTTTAGCCGTGCGGTACGATGGCTCCACATCTTGTAAGACCGGCCTTTAGCTGTGTGGTACGATTGCTCCACACCTTTAAAGACCGGTCTTTAGCCGTGCGGTACGATGGCTCCACACTTTGTAAGACCGGACTTTAGCCGTGCGATACGATGGCTCCACGCCTTGTAAGACCGGCCTTTAGCCGTGCGATACGATGGCTCCACACCTTGTAAGACCGGTCTTTAGCTGTGTGGTACGATTGCTCCACACCTTGTAAGACCGGCCTTTAGCCGTGCGATACGATTGCTCCACACCTTGTAAGACCGGCCTTTAGCCGTGTGGTACGATTGCTCCACACCTTGTAAGACCGGCCTTTAGCCGTGCGGTACGATGGCTCCACACTTTGTAAGACCGGACTTTAGTTGTGTGGTACGATGGCTCCACATCTTGTAAGACCGGCCTTTAGCCGTGCGGTACGATGGCTCCACACCTTGTAAGACAGGAATTTAGTTGTGTGGTACGATTGCTCCACACCTTGTAAGACCGGCCTTTAGCCGTGTGGTACGATGGCTCCACATCTTGTAAGACCGGCCTTTAGCCGTGTGGTACGATTGCTCCACACCTTGAAAGATCGGCCTTTAGCCGTGTGGTACGATTGCTCCACACCTTGTTAGACCGGACTTTAGCCGTGTGGTACGATTGCTCCACACCTTGAAAGATCGGCCTTTAGCCGTGTGGTACGATTGCTCCACACCTTGAAAGATCGGCCTTTAGCCGTGTGGTACGATTGCTCCATACCTTGAAAGACCGGCCTTTAGCCGTGTGGTACGATGGCTCCACACCTTGTAAGACCGGCTCTTCATATGCTGGGACTGGAGGGTAAACTGTCCGGAGTTTGACTCTTTCACTGACCCAATAAGTAGAGGATTGAGAAAGTCGTGCAGATGATAGATGATTACTACATGTCATCGTCTGTTGGGATTAGGTTGGGGGATTAAAATAGATTAGCGCTAGGAAACATTGGAACACACAGCTCTTGGGAGTTCATAAATCTGGCGCCGGCTTTAAATTTTAAAAAAAGTTTTTTTTTGTCTTCAAGGTTCTGAGAGTAATGTTTTCTGACCCGGATGATTTCACTGAGTTTACAAATGTCAACAACATTAAACTGTCAGCCGGACATCTACACGTTTGGTTTTAAGATACCTTCATATGTGTATCTTTAAAGTATCTGTATAAAAGTCCTACAAGCTGAGATGTCGGTTATTAAAATACCTGCATATGTGTATCTTTAAAATATATGTATATGTCTGTCTTAAAATATCTGCATATGTCTGAGAATAAACTCCCTGAGTATGCGTATTTTTAAAATATCTGCAATAAGTCTGAGAATAAACTATCTATTTAAAGTACGCACGACCGACTGGTCAAATAACTAATTTTAGAAGTAATGTTGATGTCTCTTGTTGTTTTATTTACCATGGAAACATAATCAACTCAGTGTTATTTCCCCTTTCAGTTAAATGGGATGGGTTATTTGTTCCTGAAACATGTTCTACATTCTAACAAAAATTAATTTTCAATTTTTACAGTTTGAGTATGTTGATTGTTAACTCCCTCCATCTAGAACATTTATTGTTAACACCATCTAGTTAATTGATTGTTGACTTCCTCCATCAGCGAGTTGCTGAATGGCGTTTAAAGTGGAGTGTCCACACAAACACACACACACACAAAATAACACAAGTTCTCCTCTTGATCTACATTTATTCTTATCTGTGGTGTACTTCAGTGTATCAATGTCTTGTGAAAGAGGTATAGGTGGTGATGGAGGGGATGGGGGTGACCAGTGCTCGATTTAAGAAAAAAAAACAGTGCCGGGGATGAACAAAAATTTCTGCAGAGCCGGGGATAAATATCTATGGTTTCATCCCCTGGCTGGGATATATTAGCTAAAGCAGAGCCGGGGTTGACAGGTCTCAATGCCGGGGATATCCCTGGCATCCCCGGCGGTAAATCGAGCCCTGGGGGTGATATTAAGGATTGGGAAATATATTCTTAAATTAAAGACGGAGGCTTTAATATAAAATTCGTATTATTAATTTTTTTTGTTAGGTTGTCGTTTGCCCAGTGGCGTAGCGAGCTTATCTCGCGCCCGAGCACAATATCTTTTTAGCGCCCCCCCCCATCTGAAAACCATATAATATTATATGTAAAATATACCATTTGGCGCCCCTTTGTGAGTAGCTCTCGGGGCATGATGCCCCCCCTCCCTTGCCAACCCCTCACTACGCCTCTGCATTTGATATGCATAAAGAAAATGAGACAAACATTGTAATAAAGATGAACACGACAACACAAGACTAGAGTGACTGTTGCGAGAAGGTACTAGAATGTAGAAACTGATGATCATAATGTCAGCTTACATGAATATCTCTACACTACATGTAACATCTTCACATCCTATGTAGCATTGTTATGTCCCGTGTTAGTCCTTCTATGCAGCCTTGTTATGTCCCGCGTTAGTCCTTCTATGCAGCCTTGTTATGTCCCATGTTACCTACCCTTTCTATGCAGCATTGTTATGTCCCATGTTAGTCATTCTATGTAACATTGTTATGTCCCGCGTTAGTCATTCTATGTAACATTGTTATGTCCCGTGTTAGTCATTCTATGTAACATTGTTATGTCCCGCGTTAGTCATTCTATGTAACATTGTTATGTCCCATGTTAGTCATTCTATGTAACATTGTTATGTCCCATGTTAGTCATTCTATGGAACATTGTTATGTCCCATGTTAGTCATTCTATGTAACATTGTTATGTCCCATGTTAGTCATTCTATGTAACATTGTTATATCCCGTGTTAGTCATTCTATGTAACATTGTTATGTCCCGTGTTAGTCATTCTATGTAACATTGTTATGTCCCGTGTTAGTCATTCTATGTAACATTGTTATGTCCCGCGTTAGTCATTCTATGTAACATTGTTATGTCCCATGTTAGTCATTCTATGTAACATTGTTATGTCCCGTGTTAGTCATTCTATGTAACATTGTTATGTCCCATGTTTCCCTTTCTATGTAACATTGTTCTGTCCCATGTTAGTCATTCTATGTAACATTTTTATGTCCCGTGTTAGTCATTCTATGTAACATTGTTATGTCCCATGTTTCCCTTTCTATGTAACATTGTTCTGTCCCATGTTAGTCATTCTATGTAACATTGTTATGTCCCATGTTAGTCATTCTATGTAACATTGTTATGTCCCATGTTAGTCATTCTATGTAACATTGTTATGTCCCATGTTTCCCTTTCTATGTAACATTGTTATGTCCCGTGTTAGTCATTCTATGTAACATTGTTATGTCCCATGTTTCCCTTTCTATGTAACATTGTTATATCCCATGTTAGTCATTCTATGTAACATTGTTATGTCCCATGTTTCCCTTTCTATGTAACATTGTTATATCCCATGTTAGTCGGTCTACTAAACATCGTGCTACATTAGTTTATAATACTTGTGCCTCAGGAGTTCTCAAATCAAGCCCCACATAGCATAAACGACTCGGCTCAAGTGTAATTAAGCTGATGCAGCTAAAAAGTGAAGTTTCATCTTAGTGAAGCTGACCTCTGATGTACACACTGAGAATCACTGATATTTTACTTTTATTGTAATGTATTGCGAGGATAAAACGACCAAATAAAAAGCGTTTTCATGTCATTTACTATGTGTCTCAAGATATTTCCTTCATCAGAATGTTCGGTATTTGTTTGGTCATTTATTATGGCGTTATGACTTGTTTTGTCGACCAATATGGGTCATTTGAAGAGTTTTCCGTCTGTCTAACTAAAAGATTCTACCAATTTATACGCGAGGACGGACGGTAAAGCTCTCAACTGTCGACCTGATGGTCCCTGGTTCTATCCCCGGAGAAAGTCCCCCGCTATATCTCCCGTGGTGCCTCCATGGCCATTGCACTATAGGCCATGGTGGGGATGAAAGAAGGGCGCCATAAAAACCACCCCATTAGTGGCTAATTTCATCTCATCCTTACAGGGACTTCACACACCAGTTTGTACCATACAGTGTTCTTTGAAGCATGTAAAATAACAAGTTTAAATGTATTCGTCTAACCTCATATCCATAATAACTAGCTGACTCATCATTGACTCTCAAACTTCCCATGTAGACAGAAGACTGAAATTTGGAAGGCTCATTTCAATACATTTTTTTTGTAACAGTTAATAAGCTGGTCGTCTAATAATCGCCTGTGTATTATTTATATTAGACTGAAGCCTCAATACAATGTATAGTTTCAGGGGAGATTAAAACACCTTTTTTTTAAACATTATATGTATTGTAAAGATAATAATAACAGCATATTGAAATTTAAGAAATAACAATAGCAACATATGTTTTAAAACTCTTGAGAATAATATAAACAGCACTTAGTTTAATTTTGACAAAGATGTGTCATGATATTATGGAAGCTTCAGAACTCCCGTCACTCTATATAACTCAATGGCAAGCAAAAGTTGCTTGTCCACCACAGTCAAAAATGTAACATATTAAGAAAAAGATATAGCATAAAGACAAACATTATATAACTTTAATCTTCATTTTGTTATACACAGCCATTTCGGAAATGATGTTTATTCTCATGTAATCCGTGTGTTGTTAAGCTCCAATATTTGGATTACACAAAGAAAATACAAGTACATAAATAATAAAACAAACAGTGTATACGCTTGATAGAACAGCTTCATAGAACTATCATTAGACTATTGACTTAATCTCTGTAATACCATTCAGAAAGCATTACAAAAACATTTTTCAGCGATGGCAGATTTTTTTTTTTGCCCCTTTGTCTAACGGCCGACAACGTACGCTTTGTTGTCCTTTCTTATTTATAACCCAAAATCCACAAAAAAAATTTGTAGGCAGCTTCCATGCACTAACAGAAACCAACGTACATACGTATTTCGTGGTGGAGTAATATTATTCTCGTATACCAGATTAACATTTTGATGAACTATGTTATAGCGATTCCCAACCCTAACCTAAACAGACAATCAAACATATTTAGTCAATAGGAATTAGCCAGCAGACGACATATTCAATTTTATTGTTTACGGAACAATTATTTATATACTTACTCATTTTCAGATCGAACCTATTTATTGTTTTTGTTAATTACAAATATAGTTCAGGGGGAGGTAATTAAAGAGTTATCGCCCCTTATTGTTCCAAACTGTAGCCTCCATTAACGTCTGTTGAGAGGATGACCGTTGATTAAAATGATAGGATGGTACCTGTGGGCCATCTGGAGATGGAATTTGGAGGGATGGGTCCCGGGCACGGAGTGGAGGGGTTCGAGGAAGGCTTACTTTTCTAATTAATGATAATTCTAAGGCGGAACTTCTCAACCGAAAAAGGTGGGTGTTTTGTTAGTATACAATATATAAGTATATTTCATACATCTTGAAGGTGGGTGTTTTGTTAGTATACAATAAATACGTATATTTCATTCATCTTGGAGGTGCGTGTTTTGTTAGTATATAATACATAAGTATATTTCATTCATCTTGAAAACAAGCCTAGTTTTCTTGAACGCTCACGTGACGGTGCTGCTAATTAGTTTCTACTTTCATCCTAGTCTGGGGATAACAGTCAGTTATTCTCCAGTGTGCATGTGATCACTTGTGTCCATGTTTGATGAGCAGGTCATAATCGGTGGTTCTCGGACGTTTAAAAGATATATTGCAGAGGCGGTCAGTTTACGATATTTCTCTTTTAATGGCTAGCAGGCTCAGTAAAGATTGATCACCGGTGCTTGAAAACAAGTGATCAGTTCCCTACCCCCCCCTCAACGCCCCTCCTCCCACACCTCTGAGGCCAAACAGTGGCTCTCAAAGTGATGGTCATGGGCGAATTATTGGTGGGTTGAAAAGAAATTATTGGTGGGTCGAAAAGAAATTATTCGTGGGTCGAAAAGAAATTATTCGTGGGTTGAAAAGAAATTATTCGTGGGTCGAAAAGAAATTATTCGTGGGTCGAAAAGAAATTATTCGTGGGTCGAAAAGAAATTATTCGTGGGTCAAAAAGAAATTATTCGTGGGTCGAAAAGAAATTATTCGTGGGTTGAAAAGAAATTATTCGTGGGTCGAAAAGAAATTATTGGTGGGTCGAAAAGAAATTATTGGTGGGTCGAAAAAGAAATTATTGGTGGGTTGAAAAGAAATTATTCGTGGGTCGAAAAAGGAATTATTGGTGGGTTGAAAAGAAATTATTGGTGGGTCGAAAAGAAATTATTCGTGGGTCGAAAAGAAATTATTGGTGGGTTGAAAAGAAATTATTGGTGGGTCGAAAAGAAATTATTGGTGGGTCGAAAAGAAATTATTCGTGGGTCGAAAAGAAATTATTGGTGGGTTGAAAAGGAATTATTGGTGGGTAGGAAAGGAATTTTTGGTGGGTCGAAAAAGTAATTCTTGGTGGGTTGAAAAGGAATTATTGGTGGGTCGAAAAGGAATTATTGGTGGGTCGAAAAAGGAATTATTGGTGGGTTGAAAAGGAATTATTGGTGGGTTGAAAAGGAATTTTTTTGGTGGGTAGAAAAGGAATTTTTGGTGGGTAGGAAAGGAATTTTTGGTGGGTAGCAAAGGAATTATATGTTGGTCGCGAAAGGTAAACAGACTAAAAAAGTAAAGATTTGATGATCCAAAATACATACGTGGTTGATTACAAAGCTTTTTCTCTATATACTACAAAACTAAAAGTTTGTTTATCTGAGAAGTGAAAGCGAAAAACTAACCACAATTATTTTATCATAGTTCTTTTTTTTTTACATTGGCGTTGCAAAAACAAATTAGTTTTTACGTTTGAGGGAGAATCCTGTATGTTTGAGAAACACTGAACTATAGACTTGGTTCCCATTCTTTTTTTCGAATTTACGGATTGAGAAAGCACTGCCCTATGGACTCCTATTTGAGAACCACTCTAAGCAAGAATTTTTTTCAACATTCATTTGTTGGCTAAGCACACTGTAACTCATATTTCTTCTTTAGCATTCCAACCAAACCAGCTACATTTGGGATCAAACAGTTCACATACATTGTATAATTTGTATCCATTAGTAGGTCAGTAGCAATGTTGAAAAATAGAATAATTTATCTTTTTAAAGTCAGGTTGTTAATCAGGCCCGTAGCGTGAAAATTCTACAGCAGGGACCAGGCATTCTACAGCAGGGGCCAGACATTCTACAGCAGGTGCCAGGTCAATAGCAGTGGGGGCAGGAAATAAATGTTACTAAGTAGAGCAAACAAGCGGAGGGGGGCAGACCAAGGGCAGGGGGGCCCATGCCCCCACCCCGCACGCTACGGGCCTGTTGTGAATGCGTCTGTTAACTAGAGATGCCCTATAGTGTTAACTTCTTTGTAGATGGCTGTACAGGAATGATGCATTCATTTTGTTTTACACGTCGGTGTTCAATAGGTCAGTGGTGAATCGTTATACGTGTTAAAGTGTTGTATTGTGACATAAAACAGTGTTTTTATTTCTCTAAAGGTCGGTGTTTGTATTGTTCAATAGGTCAGTGCTAAATTGTGCTATAGGTCAGTGTTGTAATGTCTGCCACGATCCCATAAGCCACAACGTTAAACCCCTGACAAATAAACAAATAAACAAAACATTTGCTCTACCGACCAACACATGAGTAGGTTTCTTCTACATTTGTACGTTGATATGTGTTGTGGTATACAGGAAATATGGTGTTCCACCCACAATCCCCCCCCCCCAAATCCTCTCTCGTCCCCTACCCCCCAAAACAAAACAAAACAAAAAAAATAATATTAGATCATAGGGGGTGAACTGTATTTGTACTCACGTTACGTAATGTGCGTGTACACACGATGTGTCATAACCTCCACTGTATGAGTATCAAGGGAGGGAGGTAAGCATGGGCGTATTCATGGGAAGGGGCCGGGGGGGGGCATTTGCCCCTTCTACATTTTGAAAAAATGTCAGATAAGAGGGGGGCATTTGCCCCCCGCCCCTTACATTTAAAAAAATGTCATAAAGTTGTTATTTGCCCCCCCCCTGGAAATTTGTTGCCCCCCCCTGGAAAAATTCCTAGCGACGCCCATGGAGGTAAGGCTGTATCAAATGTAAGCTAATAATACTTAATGGTGTCTGGCATTTATATCTAGCAGCTGATGACTATTTACGTACTAGTCGTACATGTGGCACATCAGGCAGATACAGTGAAGAGAGAGAGAGAGAGAGAAAGAGACGAAAAAAGACAGGAATGAAATAGTTCAATTGAAATCTCACTTAATAATGTATTAATGACATTAACGATCTATCAATATATCTGTGTTGAAAGAACCGATCTCAGGAATTTCGGGGCCTTAGGGCAGATAATTCTAGAGATATTTGGATGCCCTAGGGCAGATAATTCTAGAAAAATTTTGAAGCCCCTTGGGCAGATAATTCTCTCTCTTTCTCTCTCTCTCTCTCTCTCTCTCTCTATATATATATATATATATATATATATATATATATATATATATATAATGTAACCAATACTTTACTTTGCCTGCCTATAAGAACAGTTCTCTGTCTAATAAAATAATAGCGGTGTGGGTTCTGCGTTAAATCGAAAGTAAAGAATTAATACAACAGTATTCCAGTTTAAAATACAAACATGAAAATATCGGATCTGCCCGAAACCAATAATAACCTAGCCTACCGATCAAGCCTAAGGGGATATAACTCTATGCGAAGGTTTTGCAGGGTACAGCTAGTATATGTATATAATGTAGTGGTAGCCTTTACTTTACTTTGACATATCAATGGACAATGTTAGAATAAAGCTCCTTTTGTTTTTTTAAATATATCGGAATATACTATACAAAAATATGGAAAATTTAGTCCACTCTTATTTCAGTGGGCTAATAATTAAAAAGGAATTGTCAACAACATTGTCTACAATATAACGAATAATGAACATTATTTCATTAAGTCCAATAAAATACATGCATTAAATACAAAATCAATATATAATCAATGATCAGTAAAAACAAAATCAATAATAAATCAACAATCAATAAAAACTAAATCAATGATCAGTAAAAACAAAGTCAATAATAAATCAATGACCAGTAAAGACAAAGTCAATAATAAATCAATGATCACTAAAAACAAAGTCAATAATAAATCAATGATCAGTAAAGACAAAGTAAATAATAAATCAATGATCAGTAAAAACTAAATCAATGATCAGTAAAAACAAAGTCAATAATAAATCAATGACCAGTAAAGACAAAGTCAATAATAAATCAATGATCACTAAAAACAAAGTAAATAATAAATCAATCATCAGTAAAGACAAAGTAAATAATAAATCAATGATCAGTAAAAACAAAGTCAATAATAAATCAATGATCACTAAAAACAAAGTCAATTATAGATCAATGATCAGTAAAAACAAAGTAAATAATAAATCAATCATCAGCAAAGACAAAGTCAATAATAAATCAATGATCACTAAAAACAAAGTAAATAATAAATCAATGATCAGTAAAGACAAAGTCAATGATAAATCAATGATCACTAAAAACAAAGTCAATTATAGATCAATGATCAGTAAAAACAAATCCAATAATAAATCAATGATCAGTAAAGACAAAGTCAATAATAAATCATTGATCAGTAAAAAAAAAAGTCAATAATAAATCAGTCAAATTCATCAAAGACAACGCCTCTCACTTGACTAGTTATTGCGAGTATACAGAATGGCGGGAAAACGTTAGTTCATCCTCTTACGTCTGAGGTGCTCGGGTTATGTCAGGGGAATCTACTCTACTTTAGAACCCATAATCATAAGACAAACAGACTCAAGTGCAGCAAAGGTCAACTACACACACACACAAGGAAACTTGAGGCAGACGCGTGTGAAAGGAAGCAGACGATATGCTTTGATCAGAGTATGCGTCATAGTATACCTATTGAATCTGTTCATCCAGTTGGGTAACATGCTAATTAAAACAAATTTATATCTATGATCAAGTGCAAGTTTAGGTAAGACACCATTAAATTATCGAAATAATATTTGTTCTAAGACCAATTTTCAACAATGAAAACAGTTTTGGTCCCCCCCCTCCCCCGTCAAAGTTGTCTAGATCTGCCCCTGTCTATGACAATGCAAGACACTTCATGTCTGATTCTTATCGAAACAAAAGAATACTGTTTCCTGTCCGAAAACATTTTGGCTGCTTGTCTGTGTCTCGATTCGAAAAATGTGGGTTTCTTTTTTAAAGCTATATTTAATTTGAACATAAAAATAATATGCTAATTTATAATTTAAAAAAAACAGTTTAAAATAGTATCTGTGGTTTTAAATATGAGAAAATCAAATAGCATTTTCAAATCGCAAAGCGACAATAATCATTCCAAGTTGAACTATTTTGTTTGCATAAATAAGTACATACTTTTTGTAAAGGTTTTGCTGGGCACAACTTGTATACACCTACACAGTCCATCATCCGACGTTACCTGTCTTTGCTAATAACCTTTAATATTTTCTTTTCGACCAATTAACTGCTTTCGACCTATTTCAACCTGGTGTGTGTACGTCAGATTTTAATGAGGGCTGGCTGCTTCAATTTATTTGTTTATTTTATATCAACCCTGTGCAGGCCTGCCGTCAGAAATTTCGGGCCCCTGGGCAGGGCTGTCACGGATCCCCCCTCTTCCCCCAGTGCTGATAATAATATTTTCAAAAGTTGATTAGTCAGCTCAGTCCGGGCCCCTAAAACTCGCCGGGCCCCTGGGCATTTGAACCCCCCACCCCGCCCACTCCCCTCTCGGCGGGTCTGACCCTATGTCTGCGTGTGATGTCAAGGTGTTCAAACAATGCAGACTTTGATATTTATACATTTGCTTTTCACCTCGATTTGCTTTTCTATATCCTCTTTCAGTGCCAACTTGGCAATAATAAAAAAAAAAAATCGCACTCTCTCTCTCTCACTCTCTCTCTCACTCTCTCTCTCTCTCTCTCTCTCTCTCTCTCTCTCTCTCTCTCTCTCTCTCTCTCTCTCACTCTGCTAGTGTTTATTTAACATGAAATCTGGCTATTCATATTTCATACCAGTCAAATTTACTTTCTTCCAGCTATCAATACAACAGAAGACTCAACCTATAGTATGGCAAGAGGAGCAAATGTTCTCTTATTTATTTATTCTGTCGTGACCATTGTTTCCAACTGCCAACAGTTCCCCTTGTTGATGGAAGCAACAAATTTGGGGGGCTAAAATATTTGGTCAACCTTTTCGTTTTGGGTGTTATTCTCGGAGAGTGACGTTTTCTTTTTTTAACCAATTTATTTTTTTTTTTAATATTACTTAGAGGCCATGGTTTTATGGGACAATTAGTGACTGGTGGAAATGTTTCCCATATGTGGTTTATCATATTTGTAGCTCAGGGATAGAACAGGTGGGGCGAGGGGGGGGTGTAGTATCAGTCTGATCGGCATGTTTTCCAAAGCCACTTTTAAATCATCGCGTGGAAGGCCGGCTGAGTCACCCCGTCGTACCTGCAAGGTCAATGCGCCTGAGGAATGTAGGAATGGATACACAAGCTCTCTCTTTCTTTCTCTCTCTCTCTATATATATATATATATATATATATATATATATATATATATCTTTCAAACACACACATTTTTTTTTACAATAGTGACCTAGTGGCGATAATTCGCTTAAATCAAGAGATGACTATGATCTCTCATAGGCAGAGGAGATGGCCTTTATTAGACAGATCTCTCATAGGCAGAGGAGATGGCCTTTATACAGATCTCTCATAGGCAGAGGAGATGGCCTCTATAAGACAGTTGAGTTTTTGAAGTAAATTGTTGAAGATATATATTTTTTTTAAATCTGTTTTATCCCAATATTGTTTTTTTTATACACATGGAGTCTGGAGGTAATCTACGAGATGACCCATTCCCTCACCCCCTGCCTTTTTAGCCAGAGAAATACGTTAACTCCACTGCTAGGTAATGTAACCGAAAGAAGCCAGTGAAACTTTGTTCACGTCGAAAGACAAAATGTAGAAGAGCGCCCACCACCACCCCCCCCACCACCCCACCCCGCTTGGATAAATAGGGTTTGACAGTTTTACTGTTACAAAGAACACAAAATTCTTGCCAGACATTTATCGGGTATTAAGTCTGGTCACACAAATTTATCTCTTAAGAGAAACGGCTGAATACATTGTACACTGACTGATAGAATTAAACAGTCTCGATTAACTCACAGTACTACAGCGGCGTCCAATATTATGTTGATACATGGAGCCACTTTATAATCAATTTCTGTAATGGATCCCCTACCACTATCATGGGCCGAACCCCTGACACTTACCATCGACCGATCCCCTACATATTACCATGGGCCGATCCCCTAACACCAAGAACCGATCTCTTACCATAATCGAGCAATCCCCAAACCCTTACCAATGACTGATCCCAATACCAATTACAATAGACTGATCCCAATACCACTTACCATGGACTGATCTCAATACCACTTACCATGGACTGATCCCAATACCACAATGGAGTGATCCCAATACCACTTACCTTGAACTGATGCCAATACCACTTACCATGGACTGATCCTAATACCACTTACCATGGACTGATCCCAATACCACTTACCATGGACGGATCCCAATACCACTTACCATTGACTGATCCCAATACCACAATGGACTGATCCCAATACCACTTACCATGAACTGATCCCAATACCTCAATGGACTGATCCCAATACCACTTACCATGGACTGATCCCAATACCACAATGGACCGATCCCAATACCTTTTAACATGGACTGATCCCAATACCACTTCCTGACCCCATAACATCATACACCGATCCCCATACCATCCACTAACACCATTTAGCACGAGTAGCACTAACAGAGCCGATGGGGTTCAGTTTGAGAACCACTACTCTAATAAACGTCCATACATTTGTATGTGTGTGTGCGTGGGAGAGAGAGAGAGAGAGAGAGAGAGAAAGAGAGAGAGAGAGAGGGGGGAGGAAAAAGAGGGGTGGGGGACATCAGATGTAAACATTAGCGTCATTACTCCTATAGTGGGCGGGGAATGTTGCACTCTGGAGCTAGGGTAGGGGAGGGTTGAGGGAGCTGATAAAAGAACAATGTTGATGAGTATGATGACATATGCCGCACAGCTCACGGTCGATGTAATATTTGTTACAGACGTTGCCATATCGGACAGACTTTTTTTTTTCTCTTCTGGGTAATTAGCCCTCGAACTAAAGGTATCCTCAAACCAAAGGGAATTTCGCGTATCTAGGTAGCTCGCGAAATTCGCCCCTCTTTCGCGGCAATGTATTTATATGTAGATGCTCAAACCGCGGAGAATTTCCGCGGCGGTGCAGAGAAATTTCGCGGCATCGCTTCTTGCAGAGTTTTTTCGCGTTTCGCGAGTGTAAACAATTCAAAATGGCTGCCTAGAAACATCGACTCAAATGAAAATCAAGGTTAAAATTGATATAAATGTCTTAAAATTAACAAATAAGACTTACATTTATATACAGAAACATTAATTTTATCAGATTATACCAAAAAGTAAGTGTTTTTTTCACTTTTTACTTGTAAAATACAATTAATGTAGTAAATGTATAATGAAAAGAAAATGTCTGCCGACGTCTTCAAAAAAAAAAAGAAAATTAAAAAAATCATTATATCCGGTCGGCTGACGCTCCTTTTCGCTTCGCCTAGGTGTAGCGAGGGTTTTTCGCGCTTAGAAAAATCTCACGTGAGAAATAGCGCAGCGGGAAGTTTCCCTTTGGTTTGAGGATACCTTTACTGACGAAAAATTCCGCAGAGTGTAATTTGGGGAAACCTAGATATTTGATGATAAGTCATATCTTCGGTGAATACAAATACCACAACAGAACATGGTATGATTTACATATATTGATTAATTGAATGAACGTTTGACAAATCTCTAGGATTATTTGTACAAATGCCCAGCATGATACATCTTATTATCTAAATATAAATATAAATATAAATAAATGTATGTATTTCCAGCGGTCTAGCTAACTGCGCACCAAAACACACATGCCTATTTTGCTTTCCCTTAGATAGCCGCCGCTAAATGCTCCACTCTACATGGCCGGTCAAATCAATATTATTGACAAGAAATAAATGGGAAACTTTAGA
The DNA here is from genome assembly GCA_021962125.1 of Bulinus truncatus. NCBI lineage: Eukaryota > Metazoa > Mollusca > Gastropoda > Planorbidae > Bulinus > Bulinus truncatus. The sequence continues at coordinate 1,938,852 of JAGDYQ010000113.1, forward strand.
TTTGAATTCTAGTGTGGAGATTCCTTTCAATGGGGGACAGTTTTATTTAGCGCCCCCTTCTTTTATCCCCACCCATAGCCGAGAGTGCAATGGCCATGGAGGCACTACGGAAGAAGACATTGATAGGCAACAGTATTCGTTGAAATAATGCAGATTTGGGGTCTCAGCCAATCGATCCACTGAGTCACACCCTTTTTACATGAACAGATTCCATTTACCTCAATTCAGTAGAAGTAATACAATAAAGTTCCATCCAGTACAGGATATCATTGAGGACATGTTCTAACAATGCAATAGTGTGATACCTATAGATGGTGATACATATTTGTCAATCTTCCTGTATTACATTCACAAAAACAGCCTTTCGTTATTGTGGGCCTTAGACAAAGGTACGTTTATTGGGAGCCGTAGACAAAGGTTTGATGTTGGAGGCCGTAGAGAAAGGTACGTTTATTGGGCCGTAGACAAATCTACGTCATTAAGGGCCGTAGACAAAGGTACGTTTATTGAGGGCTTTAGACAAAGGTACGTTTATTGTGGGCCGTAGACAAGGGTACGTTTATTGGGCCGTAGACAAAGGTACGTCATTAAGGGCCGTAGACAAAGGTACGTTTATTGGGCCGTAGACAAAGGTACGTTTATTGGAAGCCGTAGACAAAGGTACGTTTTCGCGTGCCGTAGACAAATGTACGTCATTAGGGGCCGAAGACAATGGTACGTTTATTGGGCTGTAGACAAAGATACGTTTATTGGGCCGTAGACAAAGGTACGTTTTCGAGTGCCGTAGTCAAATGTACGTCATTAGGGGCCGAAGACAATGGTACGTTTATTGGGCTGTAGACAAAGATACGTTTATTGGGCCGTAGACAAATCTACGTCTTTAAGGGCCGTAGACAAAGGTACGTTACTGAGGGCCGTAGACAAAGTACATTATTGGGGAAAGTAGAAAAACGAACATTTGCGGACGGTAAATATTAAATGCTACAAAGAATTATAGATTTCGGACATTTAGAACGAAGTAGAGATATGCAGACATGACATACACATAGAATCTACATATTACATAGTTCAAATGACATGTCAAGTCAGCTTATGTTCTGGGTGAGGGTAATACAAATATATTTGAAATATACGGTTATGGGAATTACGTTAACTACTTCACATTTCAGATATACAGTGAGTGACATGCGTCTTTTGAAACCAAATTATTTTCATATTGCAAAGAGCCATTGTCTCCCTCACAATGAAAGACACACACAGACACACAGACACACACATACAGGCATGACATATAGACGACACTCCGAGTGCTGTATTTGTACAGCATGGCTAACAACTGGGTGGGTTTCCCATATACTAAGACCTATAGACTACCTCTGGTGAGTAGAACGTCACTAATCATGACTCAAGTTCAAATATGTATTTTCACATATGTGCCCACCCCGTCCATCTTACTCACCCCCCACCCCAGCAGCGTCACAAAGTATCAACCACGCCCTTTGCCCATCAGGCCTCCGCCTGGCAGATAATGTTTGTGTACCAGGGGTACGGCACCTTGTCAGTTAAATGTTATGACGGCCAGCGGACTGGGGGGAATGTGAGAATAAAAATGTCACGGAGATGTAACGGAATATACAACGGTATTGTCACACACGCACACACACTCACACACACACACACACACAAGTGTTTTATGGAGCATTCTAACGGAATGAAAAAAAAAAAGAAAACCATTTTCCACACAAGGTGTCGAGTAGCCAGCTAAGAAAACAAACAGACACATGCATATAGATTCATGGCAGATAGATAGATTTACATAGAGACAGATAGATATCGGATAGATAGGTAGACAGAGAGCGACACAGATGGTCTTGAAGATATGTTGACTGAGAAGAGAGATTGTAAAGCTGATGGACAGAAATAGATAGATAGATAGATAGATAGATAGATAGATAGATAGATAGATAGATAGATAGATAGATAGATAGATAGATAGATAGATAGATAGATAGATAGATAGATAGATAGATAGATAGATAGATAGATAGATAGATAGATAGATAGATAGATAGATAGATAGGTAGGTAGGTAGATAGATAGATAGATAGATAGATAGATAGATAGATAGATAGATAGATAGATAGATAGATAGATAGATAGATTACTATATCGACAGAATGAGCTAATTGGTAGACTGGCAGGCAAACACATATATGGACAGATTTTTTGTCGGTCAAGATGAACTCTGTGACTATACCGCTGACCATTGTTTGACTATTGCCGATTAGCAAACATTGGCCGGTTAGTAGACATTGGTCGGTTAGCAGACATTGGCTGTGACATAAACATTAATTAATCGTTTAACATTGACGCCTGTGGGTCGACCCATAGGTCAAGATGACATTTACTTAAATATCATCCCCCTCCACCCCCCCCGGGGTCCACCTTTCATAATGTGATCGTCACGTGAAGTGTGACAAGTGAAACCTGATATCACTCCTTCCCCCTCGACCGCAGTCACACGAGTTAATAGTTCGGTAATCGCCGGTCATTTGGCTTGTTGGGGGGGGGGGTAACTTTAGGGTCATCCTGTGGGGGTAAACTGCGGGGGTCACCCGAATGTCACTGGATGTGCTAGTGATGTTGACACAACACCGGGTGGCTCCGTGGCCGGGGGGGGGGGAAGGAGGCTGTTAGTGTCAGATGGAGGCGTCGCAGGGAACTTTGTTCCAAACACGGTGACGCCAGTCGGATTCTGTCACACAGTGGTGCCGCACAAAGGCCGTGTAGAAAGTGTACAGCGAAACTGTACCCCACTCCACACCCCCCCCCCCCCGTGAAAGTCACAGGTTTTGCTAGTAAGGACACTTCCTTGTGGCATCAAGTAGACATACCATAAACAAATAGAAAAAGCCGGCGCCTTACTAAGAATCATTAAACTCTTATGGAGCGCAAAAAAAATGATCAAAAATAATTAGCCCCATCCCCACCCACTATTTATAACAATTTATACCCAAATTCAGGACCCTCAGCTTTCAAATTGCATTACAACCCCCCCCCCTTTTTCCACTCCTTCACCTTTTTAAAAAATAATAATTGAATGTCATGTATAGCACTATATCACGGCTTTTAACTACCCCAATACCCTCCCTCCCCCGCTCCATGTAGAACGGACTGTACCTCAGATCGGACCACACCCACCACTTCCCTCACGTGACCTAATTCTAACGTCACTTTCAAATTTGTTTTTAAGAAACGAATACCTGTTAACGGTCTCTAGAATGTTTAAAAAAAAATTGAAAATAAACTAATCAATCAATAAAGTAATCAATCAATAAACTAATCAATCAATAAAATATTGGCCACCTTGACTCGTAAAAACGTTGGCCCCTGCACTGCTAAAATCGAAAACTATTATTGTACAATTTCCTGTCAGGATAAGATGTTTACCTCTACATTCTATAAACAACTTTCCTGTCAGGATAAGATGTTTACCTCTACATTCTATAAACAAGTCATGGGGCGGGTTGTTTTCAAATAAAAAAAAATTACATTTGTAGTGGCGATCATTTATTTACTTTTTATATTTCAGAATCAGGAGAGCCTTATTTCATCTGACACCGATGGTCAGTTTGGACTGTGTGATGGACTGTATTATGATGGACTGCATGATGGACTGTATGATGGACTGTATGATGGACTGTATGATGGACTGTATGATGGACTGTATGATGGACCGTATAATGGAATGTATAACGGATGTATAAAGGACTGTATAATGGAATGTATAATGGAGTCTTACAACTGTTCTGAGAGACCTCCAGAGATGTGTGGGGGTCCTATGTCAAATACATTCTTGGGGGCCCTATTAGCATCAAATTTAATATGAATTAATACTTGAAGGGCTTATTTGCATCGGGGGGAAGGGGCCCCAGATTATCGCCTAATTAGCCTATCCATAACGACGTCTTTGTTTCAACAATATCTGATATAGTAAGAATGTCTGTAAGAATGGGGATGGGGGTGGGGAATGGCACAGTTGGATAGTTAAATAGGAGAATGACATTTGGGCAAATTTTGCGGTATAGAAATGAATGGAAACTTACACGGAATCAAAAAAACACATTTTGAGAATTTCTAAACAAAAATAAAAATAAAACAATGAAATTAAAATTCACATCAAAAAAACTAATATACCAGAGGCGGCCATCATTAAGTTGATGATAGTCGCATCCCGGTTTCTCCTGACGTAAAAAAATAATTATAAAGAGCCATAATCAACTTTATATAAGACAAAATGCAAACAAAAAGAAAAGTTATGAAAGTATTATTGAGCAAAATGAATTCAGCATGTGCCACAGGTAAGTTAAAGAAGAACTCAATGTAACTGGTATTGTAATACACAGAATTAGCAAGGCAATGTTTGAAAGCTGCAAGACGTAATACTATCTGTTAGCAAGGCAATGTTTGAAAGCTGCAAGACGTAATACTATCTATTAGCAAGGCAATGTTTGAAAGATGCAAGACGTAATATTATCTATTAGCAAGGCAATGTTTGAAAGATGCAAGACGTAATACTATCTATTAGCAAGGCAATGTTTGATAGCTGCAAGACGTAATACTATCAGTATTATCATAACCACTATTTAGATGTATTCGTGGTTTACCTCTAACATTTCACGGATAGATAAAGAGTACAATTTGTAAGTAAAATTTTCTAAAACGGAAATTTCATAACATTAGAAAAAAAAATAGCGAAATAAATAAGTAATTCAACCATTTGTAGAAAAATTCGAAGACTTAAAAAAGTTGGAGCAAAGTTGTGTTAACACAATTTGTAATAAAATTGTCCAGTTGTTATAAAAGTTACAATTAAGTTATATGAACAAAGTTGGAATTAAGGTGTGCATTTTCTTGTAAAACATGTGATTGTAAGAGTACTGTTGTATGTATTGAAATGTGCTTGTTTTTGTAAGTTAACTACATATGTAAAAGATCTATTTTTTGTTTTGTAAATTACCAACCAGTAAATAAAGAAACAACCTGTCACTATGGACCAGGAAGTTGGTTTCACTTCTTAGTGAATTGTATACCCCCCCCCCTTTTACAGTCAAGTAGTGGTTTCACTTCTTAGTGAATTATATACCCCCCCCTTTACAGTCAAGTAGTTGTTTCACTTCTTAGTGGATTGTATAACCCCCACTTTACAGTCAAGTAGTGGTTTCACTTCTTAGTAAATTGTATACCCCCCCTTTACAGTCAAGTAGTGGTTTCACTTCTTAGTGAATTGTATACCCCCCTTTACAGTCAAGTAGTGGTTTCACTTCCTAGTGGATTGTATCCCTTCCTTACAGTCAAGTAGTGGTTTCACTCCTTTGTGGATTGTATTCCCACCCCCTTTATAGTCAAGTAGTGGTTTCGATCCTTTGTGGATTGTATCCCCACTCCCTTATAGTCAAGTAGTGGCTTACATTCAGTTAATGGAATGATCATGGCCTAATATCAGGGATGCCCATGTTTGGGTTTTCGCTTCCAGATCTTCGATTATTTTTTTAAGTCTGCCTCGAACTCTTTGGTCTAATTGAAAGAATTGTGTGTGTGTGTGTGTGACTTAAATCAAATAAAATTAATCAATCCGTTTATAAAATTCCACACACTTGATGTCTTAATAGGATTATTTCTATGTGAATAATGTAAATGCCTTCGATAAATTTTATGAAAAAAAAACAAGGAGAAAATCTTAAGATTAGCACCGAAGAAAATAGAGAATTTACAGTAATCTTAAGTGCGAAATTGAAAATATGATCTAATTTTTAGGACGTTTTGCATTTATTTAGTATATATGTGTTACTGTATTTCAATATCTAGTTGTTTTTTTTTTTACTTCTTGGGTTTATAATCACCCAATTCTTGGGTTTATAATCAACTAATTCTTGGGTTTATAATCAACTAATTCTTGGGTTTATAATCAACCAATTCTTGGGTTTATAATCAACCAATTCTTGGGTTTATAATCAACCAATTCTTGGGTTTACAATCACCCAATTCTTGGGTTTATAATCAACCAATTGTTGGGTTTATAATCACCCAGTTCTTGGGTTTATAATCAATCAATTCTTGGGTTTATAATCAACCAATTCTTGGGTTTATAATCACCCAATTTTTTTGGGTTTATAATCACCCAATTCATGGGTTTACAATCACCCAATTCTTGGTTGTTGTAGTTTTTTTTTTAATCCCATTGGCAGGCCTGTATGGTTCAGCTTTAATGACACAATCTTTTCACAAATACAGTTTTACAAACACGTCATTTCAAACTCGGCTGAACATTTGCTAAATGTGTGTGTACACTATTAAGACATAATTGCGCCACTAAAAGTCTAAAGCTAACCGTTGGTCTGACACTAATTTCCTATCGTTTAAATGCCTTGCCCCAACCCCCACCCTTCCCCCTTATTTATTTCTATACTTGTTTATTTTACTTTGAGCTACACATTCTCAGACCCTACACAGCTAGCACAATATTAACAGGACAATGGTATATGGGGGCACAATATTGTATGGGATATTTCGTTCTCTCTTGTTGAGACTTTGTTCTATGAAGCTGTCAGGAAAGTTTGTCAATCAGTTCACTGCTGTCACGTGCTAGTAGCTCAAAACATTCACACACAGCCATACAGAAACACACACAAAAACTACACACATTCACACACAACCACACAGAAATACACACAACCACACAGAAACACACACAACCACACAGAAACACACACAACCACACAGAAACACACAGAAAATCTACACACATTCACACACAGTCTCTCACAATCAAACAGAAATACACACACAATTACACACATTCACAACATAATATCGCATAGCTCACACAAACACACAGAAATACGCACACCCGCACACAACAACATCCACGACAACATATACACTTGTAGATTTTTTTTACTCCCAAAAAGCTATTTGAAAGCTAATAGCTTTCTATTTTCATCTATCCAAAACAGATTCTTTTCAATCACTGATGTCGTACGAGTGGAAGAGGGAGGTGTCACCTAAGAGTCTTCCCTTCCCCGGAATTATAATGGGTCCCTATCGAGAGAACTATTGTTTTAGTAGGGGTACCAAAATGTTCAAGTGGGACAGATGGCCGACGAGTGGTGTAGATACTCGACTGTCGACCTGATAGTCCTGGGTTCGATCCTATGTAAGAACACTTAGAATTTTTCCAAGTGAATTGTGTTTCAAAGTCGTCCCACAAGTCCACCCAGCTTTAAATGGGTACCTGACTTGAGTTGGGGAAGTAAAGGCGGCTAGGCGTTGTGCTAACCACACAATCCCTTCATATGCAGAGGTTATAGAAACAGATGAATTCTACTCTACATCTGCCCCGATAGCCCGTTAAAACTGATTAAAACACCTATTCCCATCAGAACACACACACACTTACACACACAAGTTCACAATTAATTCATTCATGCACAAAGAGCCGTTCTTAAATATCTATGCGCAGGCAGTTGGAGAGGAAAAGACTTTCCGAGATACTCGTGGGCCCTATGGAAAGACAGAGTAGATATCTAAACCCTTATAACATCATACAAAATATGAATCAATTGCTGGTAAGGCCTCTTTTCCATTAAGAACCCTAGGCATAGTCATGTTCCTTTCTGTTGTAAAGACAATGCCTACATACATACATACATACATACATATATATATATATATATATATATATATATATACATGTTTGTATCTGTATAAATCTAAAGTACAGTCATAATCAATGATACAGGAGCGTATCTACCAGTCCGACAGTGGGTGTGGAAATTGCCGGTTTAGATTCAGGGCACAAAATCATGTTTCTTGGAAATAATTGAGCACTCAACATTATTAGGAATCAGAGAATGATTAATCTGAATCTTGTGCTGAGCAGTCAACACTTTGGTAACATAGACCATTGGTAATACAATCATTTACAGACAGTGAAACATACGAGTGGTACAACACGTAGAAAACTGTTTTGTTTTGTAAAAATATTATGTTTGTGTACAATTATGAATAAAATAACAAAGATTATCTATTCTATATTTTAAGTGTTTTTTTTACATTATTGTTTTCATACCCCGTTGGTAACCGACATCCCTAAACACTAAAGTAAAAAAGACAACACTGTCCCGGTTGGTCCGTGAAAAAATATGGCATACCCCTATATATATATATATATATATATATATATATATATATATATATATAGAGATCATGTATGCTACACTCAACACACAAGGGTACAGTCATAGACAAATTGGTACACGAGCGATCATTTGCTACACTCAACACACAAGGTGTAACATAGACCTTGAACAATCTACTACACAAGGATCATGCCGTTGGCAAACGAATCATTTGCTACACTCAACACACAAGGGTAACATAGACCGTTGGTAAACGAATCATTTGCTACACTCAACACACAAGGGTAACATAGACCGTTGGTAAACGAATCATTTGCTACACTCAACATACAAGGGTAACATAGACCGTTGGTAAACGAATCATTTGCTACACTCAACACACAAGGGTAACATAGACCGTTGGTAAACGAATCATTTGCTACACTCAACACACAAGGGTAACATAGACCGTTGGTAAACGAATCATTTGCTACACTATACATACAAGGGTAACATAGACCGTTGGTAAACGAATCATTTGCTACACTCAACACACGATGATAATACAGACTATTGGTAAACGAATCAATTATGAGTTATTTTTGTTTCAGTGCCATGTCCTCTTTCACTTTGGTTTTGTATTAATTAAAAAAAAATGTCTTACTCCACCTCGTAACATTTACTTGAGACACGGAACAAATAACTTTGATTAAAATGAAAGTTTAAAAGAAATGCTCATTAAAATTGTAATAATGGTTTAACAAGTACATTCAAAATCCACAATTTTCTTAAAGTGTTTAGTTTAAGTAAATAACGTAATTAGCAAAGGGACCTCAAAATGCCAATATATATATATATATATATATATATATATATATATATATATATATATAGAGAGAGAGAGAGAGAGAGAGAGAGAGAGAGATAGAGATAGATAGATAGATAGATAGATAGATAGATAGATAGATAGATAGATAGATAGATAGATAGATAGATAGATAGATAGATAGATAGATAGATAGATAGATAGATAGATAGATAGATAGATAGATAGATAGATAGATAGATAGATAGATAGATAGATAGATAGATATATGTAGCAGTGCCGTAGCAAGCTGAACTCGCACCCGGGGCACAATAACTTTTTAATACTTTTTACAGCCCCCCCCCATTCGAAAACTATACAATATTAAAAGTACAACATACCATTTGGCACCCCTTTATGAGTAGCGCCCGGGGCATGATGCCCCCTTGTCCACCCCATGGCTTCGCCTCTGCTATGTAGTTAAATAATTTGGCAATGATTTTTTGAAAGATTTTACCAACCTCGTCTACTCCTAAATGTGTACCAAATGTTCTATTACTCCTTAATCTTACTGATTTTCCTCCCTTCTACACTAGCGATCTTCAAACAAGGAGTTCACGGCAGTTACAAAAGCAGTCTTTTTTGAGACAACTAAGAAGGGCCACTCTTGTTGTTAAATATTATAACCATTCATCATTTTGGAGTTATCTTCCATTAGTTTTGTCAGCCAGTCATATCTGTGCGCTAAACTTTAAAGGTGAGGGCTGCTACAAGTAAGATTAAAATAGCAAGAATGGAGATTTACCATTTATTCTGAGACAGGGGGAGAGGACTGTCACCAAGGTATGCTCTACCGACCGACCTGTGGGCGCTGTCCTTGTGTGTTAATGGAAAACATTTCCACCATCGCTTTGTCTCGTTGAATTTCTAAGTTGACAGCGAAGTGTTTAATATAACGCAACTGTTATTTTTACGTCATTTAATATATATATATATATATATATATATATATATATATATATTACGCAATGAATGGCCCAGTTTTGTTAGTTTAAATCCAACTTTATATCAGTATAAACCAAATACATCACTTTCAAACGTTGGACTAACTTACGCATAATTATGAAGTTGTAAATGCACTTTAGAAGTTGATTTATTTTATTAGTTTACGCATTTCATGTAAAACAAAAATCAAGAAATCTCCGTTAAATTATATGAACAGAATTGTCATTAGCAGAGTCTATTGACTCTACTCTGTCTCTCTCTCTCTCTCTCTCTTATGTGCAGAGGTGACTATTCTACTCACTTAAGTTAAGATACTAAACGAGAAGATTAAAAAGCTTGACTTACTTTGAGAAGCAATGAAACTATTTCAATTCTTCTAAACAATCAGCGGTGTCTATGCTATTTAATCCCTGCACTTGAATATACAAAAAAATCCTGCCGTTGACTAAATATCAAATAAATCCCTAACTGAAATGTCCAGATTATATCCTCCACTAACAGATCCTCAGATCTTCTATCCTTTTTTAACAAATGTCCACGTAAAACACAGAATGTCAAAGCGGCAAAAAAAAAAAACGACAAATCAGCACTAAACTAGCAGACGTCTGTTGGGTTTTTTTTTTTAAACTTTTGGTCCGCTTTTACCTCCCGTTATGTCTTTTTTTTATCTTTTTTTTTTGGTTTTACCTTATTGTGTGTGTGTATATATCTATATCTGTGTGTGTGTGTCTATATCTGTGTGTGTATGTCTATATATGTGTGTCTATGTCTATATATGTGTGTGTGTGTGTATAAATAAATATATATATATATATATATATATAAATACGCTTATGTCTATGTATACCCTCGTTTTTTGCGTGTGTGGTTAGAAAATGTTGCCTTTGATTACGTCATAAGATGTATTAAAAGGCCCATTTAGTGGGAGTGAACAGAGACCCCGACCCCCCACCACCACCCCTACCCAGACCCCCAGAGCTATCTAGCCCTCCATTCTCTCTTTTATCTTTTTTTTTTTATTTGTTTCAAACTATACGTCTCTCTCTCTCTCTCTCTCTCTCTCTCTCTCTCTCTCTCTCTCTCTCTCTCGTCTCGACGTAATTTGGCGTCAACCAGCAAAACTACGCGCCCAACGCACTTTCTCAACAAGTAACCTTTTTTTTTATTTTTACTCCCGGAAAGGGTTGGTGGGGTGGGGTGGGGGGATGGGGGAGGGGACTCTAACCTCACCACCCCCCCTCCCGTGCTGGATGTGTGGGAGCGTTGTGCATTGATACCTAATGACTTGAGTACATAGGTGCTGGTCATACATACCTGGCGTCAGTCGACACGTCTGCCATACCGGGCCAATGAGTGATGCCGGTGTGATTCATCATACGTTTTTTGTTGTTGTTGTTGTTGTTGGTGTCGCTGTTGCACAATCGCCTTTTGTCATAACAATAGACCCCACGACTTAGGTAAACATAACAAAACAGCAAAGCAGACACCGTAAGGCGAACTCTGATTAACGCGACGAATTTTGGCGGGAAATAAACGAACATAGATAAAAAGCCACTTAATTCGGTAACAAAAATGGTAAAGGAGCAGACGTTAAAATCACATTTTTCCCACATAAATATGTGAATTAATTTAATTAACAAATAAGGCTGTCCACTTTGTAATGTAGGGACGGGTGAGGTGTAGAGCACTCGACTGTCGACCGGAGAGTCATGGGTTCGAACCTCAGTGAGAACTTTGGGATTCTTTCAGGTCCTGGTGTAAGTCCCAGTGAAGCTAATTACAGCGCTACCATTTCTACATAATTGTTGCTATGGTGGCTTGGTGGCGCTTTGGTGGATGAAACAGATTTACATGCTGTGGATTACGGGCTCAACTTTCAGTCATCTATGTCTCCCGTGGTGCCTCGATGTCAACTGCATTATCGGTCATGGTAGGGATGAAAGAAGGTCAATACAAAAAACCGTTTAATTACTTGTTTCTATTATTCTATAATGACATTTTTTATTGACACTTCACCACCCACCCGCCCCCGTCTTCTTGTCTGTATCAATTTTCGCGTTCAGAATTGTCTGTACTTTCTACCTATTGTCCGGCTTGTCCGTACATTCCACCTATTGTCCGGCTTGTCCGTACTTTCCACCTATTGTCTGGCTTGTCCGTACTTTCCACCTATGTACTTTCCGCCAATTTTCCGGCTTGTCCATACTTTCCACCTATTGTGCTGCTTGTTTGTACTTTTAGCACCACAGCGTACTTGCGTTATTTGCCTTTGTCTTTCCTAATTTTAACGCAATGGGCAGTACAGTAAGTAATTTGAAAGCAGTTGCGTAATACAATTCTGTTAAATGTAGAAGTGAAAATAAGACAACAGCAGCTACATTTCAATACAACTTGGTTGCATTAAGTAAGTATGTAACGACTACTTGATTTATGTTCAGACATGTGAAGCGATTTTTCTCTCATGTGAACAATTAATAATATTTAGTAATATTTAGTATTGTCACCCCCCCCCCCCAAACTCTCCGTACTATTTTTGGCATCCGTATTAGTCCGCACTTTAACAACTCCCCCCCCCCACCCCATCTCTCCCCCACCCGACCAGTACTTATCACCGAGAAAACGTGGCAGCTTATTTATAATTTATAGGACCTAAGAGATAGCGCTCAAATTTTTTTTAGGGAATTTGCAAACAATAAATCAATCCAATTCGTCCAATTTGGCTGTAGTTGTCTGTAAATAACACAGATTTTAACAAAATGAATTAAACGCCTTTAGAAATATTAGACTATGATTACTATCAGTGGTGCAACCAGGAGGGAGGGCATACATATTTTACTATACAAACTGTCTTTTTTCTATATATGAGCCCCCCCCCCCCAGCATTTTTGCTGGTTGCGCCACTGATTACTATTAGGTAAATTGGTATATGTCTAATTTAAAACTTCCAGTTATTGTTAGTTTATACATAATTTGCATCTTATGACTGGTCTAGAACCAACTGTAATAAGACTGAACACGATGAAAGATGTTAGTAAATGATGCAACAAGGTGAGGCTTGAGGAAAAATTATCTAGCATGCCAGAACATGACGGACAAATAAGGAACAAGATGAGAAATAAGGGAACACGAAGGTATAGAAACATGGTGAAACATGACGAACCTTGATAGGAGATGATGGACAATTATGGAACAAGTCCAAGATGAGAGATATGGAACATGAAGGAATAGAAAGATACGTGAAGCAATATGGAACATGATGAGAGATATGGAACATGAAGGAATAGAAAGATACATGAAGCAATATGGAACATGATGAGAGATATGGAACATGATGAAGCCTCGTTGATCATAATTGAACAAGATGAAACACAATGTGAATCAGGAACATTGCAAAACACGGTCATTTTGAAACTGCAACTAGAAGTAGTTGAACTCTGAAAGGTAGCTATAGATAGGAAAGGGGGGGGGGAAAGGAGGGGGGGTTCGACAAAAATAGTTCGAAAAAAAGTTACACAAATAATGGATGTCACTTGGATTTACATCATTTACTGCAGCCATGCTAATGTGACTGCACAATGGGTGTGTTTGGGGAGGGGAGGGAAAGGGGGGCTTACAGTCGCGCACCCCGTGTCTTAAGGTGGCGGGACGGCGGGAGGGGGCTAACATTTGCTTCCGCCGTGGATCCGGCTGTTTTCATTGCGTGGCCAACTTCCTGGGGTCCCTGCTTTCAGTGTGATGAGTCTCACCTACGGCCCATGTGGCACGGATCAGGGCTAACACCCTGCCGGTGGTAATGAGCTTCTAGACACCTTGCATAACAGGTAAGAAAACAAAGGTGAAGATTTGTACATGCCCGTTCAACTTCACATGGGGGTGGGGGGAGTACGGGGGAGGGGGGTAAAATAAAGAAACAGCTTCCCATAAAAAAAAAACAGTTCAACTTTTTTTTAACATAAATTGTTCAAAGTTAACATACTCATTTCAAAGTTAATATAAACAGTTCAAAGTTAACATAATCATTTCAAAGTTAACATAATCATTTCAAAGTTAACATAATCATTTCAAAGTTAACATAATCATTTCAAAGTTAACATAATCATTTCAAAGTAAACATAATCATTTCAAAGTTAGCACGTCTTTCTATTCATTTTATTTTTAAAAAATGTAAAAATACTGATGTCTGAAGTGTGTAGCTTCATGATATAATCGTATTAAACACGGCAATATACCCAATATATATAATGCCAGATAAAGGAAATATAATCTAAATAAAGCCTGGTAAACCAAATATATCATAAAGAATATGAAAATTCTTCAATTCGTGAATTAATTAAAATGAGATTCAGGCTCATCGGACCAATCGATAATTAATGTCCAATTGCAAATAATTTGTTACAAAAACAACTTACACCAAAGACGCCAAAAAAAAATTGTTTTCAGTCTTTTAGTTTTCAAATAGATTTTTTTTACGTAAGACAAATGCAGATATATAATAACATCACAGTGTAAGTTGTTTTTTTAATTCGCTGACTTAACATGTAACCAACCCAGCTATAATATTAACATGTCCAACAAAATTTAGTTTATAGAGCTTATCAGTTGTGGACCTGACAGTCTACCTGAAAGTCTTGGGCTCGAACCTTGGTGAGAACCAAGGGGATTTTCCCAGGTGAAATTTGCTGAAAAGTCCCCCCGATGCCCAAGTCCATCCAGGTTTAAATAGGTACCTGACATTAGTTATGAAAGTTAAAGCAACTGGTGGGCGTTGTTCTAACCACACAATCCCTTCTAAAGCCGTGGTTACAGAAAAAGGGATGAATTCTACACTTCATCTGCCCCAATGGTCTATAAGGTTAAGAAAACTTAACAAACAGTCGTACGGTAAAGCGTTCCACCTGAGGGTTCCGGGCTCGATTTTCAATGTGAAACAATTTTTTTTTTGGAGTCACGGTTTAAGTTCCCTCTATGTCTCCCGTAGCACCTCCGTGATCATAGCACCATCGGCTATGGTGGGGATGAAAGAAGGACACTGCAAAACATCATCCCATACATCCCATAGGATCTAAGAGATTAACATTTCATCGTTACATGGATTTCACAGGTACGGCCAATCACAGAGCCAATAATTTTCATAACAGAAATGAAAATATTCTATTTAGGAACAGACTAATTCATGCACATTGGATATGTCGTCAACCCCCCCTCCACAAACACACACACACACACACATTTTCTTCATCGGTCTTCTTATAGTGAACTATATCCCACCCCACCCCAAATGGTTGATTGAGAAAATAACGGTCTAAATATAAACTTTGATATGACAGTTCGAACCAGTGGTTCATTGATTAAAGTGACAGTTCGAACCAGTGAGTTTTCGTGATGTATTATTCATTCGTTTGTCAATGATATACAACATAAATCAGACATAGACTGATACAAACAATGAAATACAACATACAACCAGACATAGAATCATACAAACAATGAAATACAATCAGGCATAGAATCATACAAACTTACACAGGTGGGTGGTCAGATTACATTGCCATTAGATCACTCATACAAGCTTCATACACCTACACACATACACACAAAGACACATAATACTACACACATACACACCCATATATCAAACACCGGAATCAATCAAAGTATCACAAGACAGAACGCGGCAAAACTCATTGAAGTTTTAAAAAATGTGCTGATAACATTCTTGGCAGAGGCGTCACGTGACAACAGGGAAAGAGGGGATGGGGAACAAAACAAAAATTTGTTTCTGATCGTCTGCTTCATCTTTTGAAATCGTGAACGGCGTGTAATGTAAGTCATGCAGACATAACACTATGACGTCACGGCGTAACCTTTTCCTCCATCCGGGGAACGGAGGAAGAGAGGGGTTGGGGGGAAGATGAGGTTAAAAATAAAAAAAAGACTCAGTTTGCACAGTCAAAACGTTTAATGACCGTTAGTGCCTTGGTACAGGGACAGACAACTGGTCGCGTCTGTTACTATATTAGAAAACTAACTGGTCAGACAGCTCCATGTTGATGACGTCATTAAAAGTTTTAAACAATTGGTTTCAAGTTTGGCTTTGGTGATCTTTTTGTTGGAAGAAAAAATAAATATGGAGTGCTGGCCCGTTGTCCAAAGTAATATAATGTAGAATTCATTTATTTTTAAATAATATAATATAATAATAGCGATTTGGGCGCTGCGTTAAATCGAAAGTAAAGAATTAATACAACAGTATTCCAGTTTAAAATACAATCATGAAAAAATCGGATCTGCCCGAAACCAACAAATAACCTCGCCTGCCGATCAAGCCTAAGGGGATATAACTCTATGCAAATGTTTTGCAGGGTACAGCTAGTTGTTCATATTGTTTAAAAGTAACAGTCAGATGCAGACTAAGGTTACTTGAGGCAAAAATAATATGTTGGAACCTCCTTTAAAAATAGGAGGGGGTGGTGTGGGGGGGGGGTGACAAGAAGACAAGCGTTAAGGCGCTATTCGACCACCGGATGCGCCCACCGTTAAATCCGCGTCTGCAAACAATACCATATTATGAAGTAAATCTTCTACTGTATTGTAAGACACCGAAGTGCCCTTTAGATTAACGAGGGATGGATTCATTGAGTGCTGGTCCGTTGTTTTATATATATATATATATATATATATATATATATATATATATATATACAGTGGATTCCGCTTAATTGGGACAGCCGCTTAGTTGGGACAGCCGCTTATTTGGGACAAATCTCAAAGAAAAAAAAACAAGAAGCCAATAGTAAATGTGTATGTTTAATTGGGACAGCCGCTTAATTGGGACAAAAAGCCTCGGTCCCGATGTGTCCCAATTAAGCGAGAATCGACTGTATATATATATATATATATATATATATATATATATATATATATATATATATATATATATATATATCACTTTACAGAATACATCATTAGTTTTTTACGAAACTTTGTTTATTGCTAAATCCGTTTATTTTAGTCTTGTCCCGAGGAACCCTCTCCCCTCTTCCCCAATCCACCGCTCCTTTTCCACTTTCCACTACCTTTTGGCTACCTGGCAACGCAGCTCCTTTGTAAGATAGTGACGAAAGATTATATCAGGAACAAATAAAACTATACAAGAGACCACAAATAAAACCCTTTAAACCATAAATATCATAATTCCATGCAGAAAAAACGATTAAGGAATAACAAAATTTATTTATTTCTCTAAAAAATTCTAAATTTAAATTCAAATTCGTCCCTCGTTAACTAAATTACAGCCACACTCCATTCTTTCAAATAAAATATTGCCCCGTTGGTTCATTTATAAAAAAAAAAGAGAGAACAACTCATATGAAGTACCTCACCACCGCTTACAATTTGGACGAACACTTTAAATTACTCGCCCACTCTAGTGTATGTGACACAACAGGATGTCGGCGTGAGTATGAAATCTAATGCACACGACAATCACAGCTCGATGTAACAAGACATTTACTCCAAACATTTGCCTGCCATATATAAACTACAGTCTTTCCCTTTGATGTCAGTGTAATATTGGACAATGCGCAGGTGTCTGCTGGCTCCAGGAAATCAATCCCTTGTTTCCTTCGGCATCTCGCCCCAGAAAAATCTGGCCCCAAAAGTGGTTGCGTGTGCCAGCTGCACAGCGACATGTGATGCTGTTTTAGTTTTCGCTTTTTCTTCATTTCTTTTTTTTTTTGTGTTTTGGCCTGAGGATGAACAAGTCATAAACGAAATACCACATGTTGCTGTCATAGGGCGGGGCTTTTGGGTGAGGGTTGTTTTATTTGTGAACTGGTTTATTGAGCAGAAAAAAAAATGTAGGTTTAGTTATGGGTAACAGTGATTCAACAAAATTCGAAAACATCAAATTTGAACTAATTGGAATAAATATAATTCGAACGTTATTTAGAATTCGAACGTATTTTGTATTATTTATAAATGTTGCTTAGCTTCCCCCCCCCCCCCACTTTTTTTTTTAGAATATTATACCAGCTTAGTGTTTTTGTGGCATAATTTGCTAAAGAAATATTCAACGTTTGCCTTTAATTCGAGAATATTTCCTGCACAAAATCTATTATACGTGTTTATATAGTTAACAAAATCATACCACTATGCACATGTATAAATCACACATGTATATATCACACATGTATAAATCACAGATGTATCTATCACACATGTATCTATCACACATGTGTCTATCACACATGTAGAGTGATCGAAAATTGTCATAAAACTAAAATCATTTATCCTTTTCAAGTGTGTGTAGAATTCCAACAAATTCAGTCAGACGGGAGGGAGACACAGTGTAATTCAAGTCGTGGCCAAACATAACGGAACATCCTTAGAGTTCGAATTCCTATCTTGCATCACCCTAGTGTGAGTAAATATTGGCCCCGTTCTTCTGACTTGATTAACAATGGTCGGAGGGGGGGGGGTGAACGACATAATACAATATACCTACAATATACCTCCAATATACCTCAAATATACCTGCAATATACATACAATATACCCATTATATACCTACAATATACCTTCAATATACCTACACAGACAGGAATAAGGGTGGGGGGGAGGGTTAACTTTAAATATAATTAAGTAAACCAGGGGTGGGCAAATTACGGCCCGCGGGCAGCATGCGGCCCGTCTGAGTATATTGTGCGGCCCGTATGCATGTATATGTTCGTATTTTAAAATGTAATGTGCATCAGTGCATGTGTAATAAAGCGTGAGTGTGAAATAAAATGACATATTGACCGTCATTATCTTTAATTCATATATTCATATATTCATAGGTTGTAAATTGTAGTTGAAGTAGACAAAATATA
Source organism: Bulinus truncatus (assembly GCA_021962125.1). NCBI lineage: Eukaryota > Metazoa > Mollusca > Gastropoda > Planorbidae > Bulinus > Bulinus truncatus. The sequence continues at coordinate 1,957,715 of JAGDYQ010000113.1, forward strand.
TATGCGGCCCGCCAATAACAATCAACTTTTCAATGTGGCCCTCCGTAGAAAAAGTTTGCCCACCCCTGAAGTAAACGATCGATTGGTAGAGGTTTGAGCTGTATACCACATATCCCCTGACCGCGCGTTACTGCGCATGTCTTAAAACTTAAACCCGTTTCACAACTGTGTGAGTGCGTTAGTTTTAGTGTATGTTGAGTGTGTGAGTATGTGGTGTGGTGGGGTGTGCGTGTGTGTGTGAGGCTGCATGTGGAGTGTTTGTGTGTGCGTGCGTGCGAAGTGCACTGCGGATGTCTTCAGGTAAGGGGCCCACTTCCTCAGTCATCTAAGCCGCGATAGTTTCCCACACCTGTCACTTGCGTCACTGTTCAATTGACTTTGCTGGAAGTCACCAATTTATTTGTACAAAGTAGATGACAGAAGGGTGCTGTGGAGAGAGGAGGAGGAGGGATTTGGAGGAAGTTTACCTGGTACTCATGTGTCAATTCAGAGTGCCCTGAAATATGGGGTAACGTTTGAACACTATAATCGACACCCACAGGTCCCTCTCATGCACTCTCTCCTTCACGGAGGAAAAAAATAGAACCGTTTCAACGCTATAGTCAAACCTGGTTGTCTATCTATGTAGCTATCTGCCTATCTATAAATATAACTGTCACATGATGACAGTGTGTGTCTTTGATTGTGTGTGGGAGGGATGCATGGTGACACAAGGGGGAAGATTGGTCAGGATGGGGTGGGGGGGGAGTGAAATCTGTGACTGCGGCATGCATGGTGACATAATTGGAAGATTGGTTTGGGGGGGGGGGGGCAGAAAAATCTGTGACAGACTGGGGGACAGACAGATTAGTATTCTGTGTATTATAACATTTCTATATGAAATGAAGTAACTGTTAATTTCTTTTTTTTTTTTGGTTGATTTCTGTGTAAAAATCAAGTTTATCGACTTAGATCCCACAATAATTATTCTGTGCAGGTTGTAGAATGTAGAACTAAATCAAGTTTTTTTTTATGAGCTGATGTAGGCCCTAGTTTAAAATGTATTTTTTTATTGATCACTGGTGCTATTTTCTGTCTAATCCTACTGACATTTAAAAAAAAATCACCTCCAATGTAGCACCTGGACATGCCATGGACCACACAGGTAGATCGACAATCACTCTCAGCTATTACATGCAATTGAATTTATTACCATTAAAAACAATGATTTTAATTTATCCATTCGATAATGGCGGAACGAAGAACAAAGTTACAATTTTTACAAATTATATATTCAAAAAAAAAAAAAAACAATTAAGTCGAATCAATATTTTTTTTAAGTTGATTAAATTCTTTAAACACTATTCATAACTTTTCGTCTTGTAAAAGATCATTAAAAATGTAAGTATAATGTTGTTTTTTTTTCCAAGACCTTTAAGCCTTAATCTGGCCTAAGTGCCCCCCCCCTGGGCCGGTGCAGATTGGACAGTTAGCTCTCTAAAGGGCCCTGTGTGTAATGTTGTGAATGTAACCTATTTTATGGCTTGTCGATTTCTAACTTCAGCGCTTTATATTTGTTCTTTCTATTGCATAGTACAGAGGGAGAGACAAGTGTGTACAGTATATATAGTAAAGTATAGTAGTAAAGTATAGTAACGTAAAGTATAGTAGAGAACAGTAGACCAGAGTATAATAGGGTAGTGTAGAGTACAGAGTGTAAAGTACAGACTTGTACAGTAGAATAAGAGGAGAGTATTGCAGTGTAAAGTATAGTTGTGTAGAGTTCAGTAGTAAATACTTTAGATTCCCCTAGAGTACATTAGAGTACAGTAGAACACAGCAGAGTGTAGTAGTGTAAAGTACAATATAATACAGTAGAATAAGAGTAGAATACAGTAAAGTACAGCATAGTACAGGAGAGTAGTGTAAAATACAACAAAATGAACAAAGTATATTGGTGTACTTCATTTTCTTTGGCGTAACGGCGCAGAGGCGTACCTAGAGAGGGGGTCCTAATTCGAAAGCCCCTCCCCGGGCCCCAGCTTGAAGGGAACCCCCAAAAAAATTTGTTTACATTAAATATTAAGTACATCATCTCATGTCGTGGTGTCGAATTTCAAAATGCAGGGGCCTTTAAAGAGGCCAAGCCACGCCTCCCACGGGCACCCAAATCCCTAGGTTCGGCACTGCGTTATGGACACAATTTCTGTTTATATTGTCTCTCTCTCACACACACACACACACACACACGCACACACACACACACACATTGAATGTAGTTGTCAGGGAGAACAGAAAACAAAACCAACAAGGGACATAACTCTGTTGATTGTTTATAGAAAATGGGTTTGCCCGTTTAGACCGTGAATCAGATTGAAATGAAAAATGTAAACAATGAACACATAATATTAATGTTTGTATGGCACAACTAGTTTTATGAACTAGTGTAAAGTACACTAGTAAGTATTCCAGGTAAGTACATTAAAACTATTTTAAAAACTCACTTAAATTGACCTAGTTAATACTCCTAGTTAATACAACCATTTATTGAACTGGTGTAAAGTTCACTAGTAAGTATTCCAGGTAAGTACATTAAAACTATTTTAAAAACTCACTTAAATTGACCTAGTTAATACTCCTAGTTAATACAACCATTTGTTGAACTCATGTAAAGTACACGAGTTAGTACTGGAAGTAAGGTTCATCCATCTAAATACTCTAAACAGTACTCCTTCTAAAGTACCATCCAATCTTATATGTATTTTTAGGAACAATATAAATTATAATTTTTAACTTTGTCAGTATGGCTCTCATTAGTTATAAGCAAATGACGTCATTGAGCATGTTAGGCCCATCCTTTGACCTAATAATCTCATTTAAAGAGAGTACTTCATCGTCTTAGTGTAATTTTATTTTTAATTATATTCACAACATCTTCAAATTTAAAAATAAAAAAAAAATGGTTCTTAAATAACAGTTTCCTGAACTTACCTTGTACAAGTCAAATTTAAAAACAATAATGATAAATGTTTTATCCAGAGCAAAAATCTCACTGAGAAACAAATTTCTAAAGTTATTTCCCCTTAAACGAGAATAATTTCAAAACGGATCCCAACTTAGCAATGAAAAATATTTGAAAAAAAAATAATTGTGCCTCAGTCATACGTGCATAAAATAGTTCAATTGATACAAGTAAAGAAAAAATATTTAGGCCATTTGATGAGCCAAATGAAATTTAATGTTTTGTTTATGTTTATTATCTTGCTGGATTTTATCTCCCCTTACTTGACCTTTATGTTTACTCATGATACCATATGTGCCTGATAGGTATCCAATACATGCATTGAGATGATTCGATCCATCCATATCGTCTATGATTCGATCTGTCCGACTTACAGGCTGGTGCAAGGCCGTAGCCAGGATTTTGTTTTGGGAGGGGGCTGTGCGGAGACTTTTATGTGAGAAAAAATTGGAACGCAATGATAAAGTGATAAAATGATATTTTATAATAGAATTTGATTTTTAGAATTAATTACAACTAAAAATTAACAGCTAACAACTTACAACTTACAATTAACAATTAACAACTTACAACTTACAATTAACAACTAACAACTTACAATTAACAACTTACGACTTACAATTACAATAAACAACGTACAACTTACAATTAACAGCTTACAACTTACAACTTACAATTAACAACTTACAATTTACAACTTACAACTAACAATTAACAACTAACGACTTACAACTTACAATTAACAAATTACAACTTACAACTTAAAATTAACAACTTACAACTTACAAATAACAATTAACAACTAACGACTTACCACTTACAATTAAAAACTTAGAAATTACAACTAACAACCATTGTTTTAAATATTTAGAGAGATATAGAGAATGAAAAAATTTTAAAAATTTGAAATGTTCGTTGAAAATCTTTTTTAGTAAACAATATAACTTAAGTTTATTAGTTAAACTTTTAAAATAAACTGGATTAATACTTTATTTTTTTATAATTTACCTAAATGTTTATATGATCTAAGGGATTTTATATTAGTGCATTTTAATAAAAATAAATTCTATACTTTTCGTTTAATTTCAAACGGAATGAGAAGCTTACAATGAAGTTCGTTAGCAAAACATCTTATGCACGTTGGAGTTAGTTCAACACAACAATTTGTTTACATTTTCAATGAGACACACAGGAACATTTTTGTTTTTTAAACCTAAATTAATCAAATGAGCAATCTTTTGACTTATACAGTCAGTCATCAATTATAGTAATGTAAGCAGTCATCAATTATGGTAATGTAAGTAGTCATCAATTATGGTAATGTAAGTAGTCATCAATTATGGTAATGTAAGTAGTCCTCAATTATGGTAATGTAAGTAGTCATCAATTATGGTAATGTAAGTATATTCCATTTGCCAGAATGATTACAAACTTACAAACCATGGTTATTTATTCCTGTGATCAGAAATGGGTTACAATATGCGGTATGGCCCATTTAGGTTATGTTGAAAATTTCTTTAACTGCAAATGGCAAGACAGGAATCTTTTAAAACCACGTGGGGGGAGGGGGGATTCATTTTGTCAATGTGTACATCTTGAGCACCTCTGTACTGCTCCAGTGGCGTACACATGCGACTGTAGCGTTAATGACTGCCAGAAATATAGGACAGGACGTGGTAGTGCAGTTTCATGTTGTGTACATGTACCACAGTATCACGTACACACGAGTGCAGCGATAACAAAACACATCGTTGTCAGTGACCCACATGGCGAATTTGGAATAGGATGATGGGGCGGGGGGGGGGGTCAAGAGGGGTATAGGGTGATAGGTGGGAGCGGGTATGAGACCTGTGGGCCGCATGTGGACCACGACAGGAAATCTTTCTGATATGTTTTACGTTTTAAAATGTTGGCGTATCGGGTGCAGTTATTTGTATGTGCTGCCCTGAAACAACTCTTTGACTTCCGAAGTGTCCAAGTGAACGTAATACCTGGTTGTTAAAGGTAATAATAATAATAATAATAAGTCTAATATATATATATATATATATATATATATATATATATATATATATATATATGTCACTCATAAAAAACTTCTTGCGAGATTGATCTGCATTTCGCAGAGTCATAGCGACGCTCTTTACCCGCGTCCTCCATTAAAATCATAAAATGCTGACGTCAGCCGATCTCCATTAAAGTCATAAAACGTTGACGTCAGCCAATCTCCATTAAAGTCATAAAATGTTGACGTCAGCCGATCTCCATTAAAATCATAAAATGTTGACGTCAACTGAATGGAATGCTAAATGATCTACAAAAATTGCTGTCTGGGGTGTGATATATTTAGTTACTTTCAATGTAAAGTTGTAGTTTGTTTTGTTTTTTTAATGTCCTATTTTCTGACCAATACATAAACAACCTAATTCATTTCTAAATATGACACACCCGCTTAAAGTAGCAACATAATGCTAGGGCAGGGGTCGGCAACCTTTTGAGACGGAAGAGCCAAAATTTATAATTTTCAATTTTCTCAGTTTTTAAAGATCCACTAAAATTGTTGTTTCAATAGTATGGTATCTGATTAGGATTAGGTATATAAAATAATATAATTATTATTATTTCCACATGGAACTGGAATGCCGCAATTTGACATCGAAAGAGCCGCAGCTGGACATCGAAAGAGCCGCATGCGGCTCGCGAGCCGTAGGTTGCCGAGCCCTGTGCTAGGGGATTGCTAGTATAGTACAAAGCCCAGCTGTATTTACTTTTTAGCTGCTAAGTATTCGGTTCTTCACTAGGCTGGAGTTAAAGACCGTCATGTAGACTGAGGTACTACATGGTGGCCCCTAGAAACACACTGTGAACTGATATCTTATTTTTATGACAGAAAGGAAAGCAATCTAAAGTTATGAGAGATCATTGTTGTTCTGAGATCAATGTTGGCATAGAGGCATTCCAATATCAATGTTATGATATTAATTGTCTAATGTCAATGTTTTTGGAATAATTTACTGAGATCAGTGTTCGAATGTCAAAGTTATAATATCAATGTGCTGATATCAATGTTATGATATCAAGGTTCTGATATCAATGTTCTGATATCAATGTGCTGAGATCAACGTTCTTCTGAGATGAGGAGCTAAAGCTTATTTCACCGTTTTTCAACGAGTACAGACATACAGGTTGTACTATGAGGCAACTAGAATTCAACGAGTACAGACATACAGGTTGTACTATGAGGCAACTAGAATTCAACGAGTACAGACATACAGGCTGTACTATGAGGCAACTAGAATTCAACGAGTACAGACATACAGGTTGCACTATGAGGCAACTGGAATTCGTCAAGAGCTGGTGGGGTTTTGTGCATGATCTGTATTCTATGTTTACCCCCCACGTCTTTTCTTCACGTCGTTCTTCCCTTGGTCGTTGACCTCAGGGTACTTCAAGGAATTTTATTGACGTAGGCCACGAGGTCATTCACCACCCCCCCCCGCCGCCATTATTGCACATCAGACTCTGTGTCGACACATAGAAGCTCGCACATCAAAACGTCTCAGGCAGTCATAATTCTCTGGAGGGAACACTACTTTAGGCAGTCATAATTCTCTGGAGGGAACACTACTTCAGGCAGTCATAATTCTCTGGAGGGAACACTACTTCAGGCAGTCATAATTCTCTGGAGGGAACACTACTTCAGGCAGTCATAATTCTCTGGAGGGAACACTACTTCAGGCAGTCATAATTCTCTGGAGGGAACACTACTTCAGTCAGGCAGTCATAATTCTCTGGAGGGAACACTACTTCAGGCAGTCATAATTCTCTGGAGGGAACACTACTTCAGTCAGGCAGTCATAATTCTCTGGAGGGAATACTACTTCAGGCAGTCATAACTCTCTGGAGGGAACACTACTTCTGTTCGCTGCATGTGAAGCCTGGGATATGTTTACTAACAATATCAAAAGTCTATATACAGTGGATTCCGCTTAGTTGGGACAGCCTTTTAGTTGGGACAGCCGCTTATTTGGGACAAATCTCAAAGAAACCAAACCAAGAAGCCAATGGTAAATTTGTATGTTTAATTGGGACAGCCGCTTAATTGGGACAAAAGGCCTCGGTCCCGATGTGTCCCAATTAAGCGGAATCGACTGTATATTGAGGTTCGCCTGATGCCATCAACGAGTTCGCTTAGAATAAGGTGATAGGAGGGGGGGGGGGTATATAGCACCGAGGCGAACGAATTTCTGGGGCTAGGGTTTGGGGGAGGGGGTGGGCTCATCAAGAAGGGACGTCTCCCGTAATTTTAACTTTTGTGAATAAATTACCTGTTAAGTTACATTGAATAGCTAAAAATACCTATATCAAAGAAATACTGTACGAGTTTCGTAAGTATTTTATGATTTATGTAAGTTATTTTGTAAATGTAATAATTGTTACAGAAAAAGAAGATTTGTTTTCCTCTGTCCGGATTATTACCCTAACACTCGGCGACTCGCGACTCTTTTATAGTTTCGAAGCTGGAAACGATTTGCAAAATTAGTGCATGAATTGAATAGATGTTACATTGTGAATTTAAAATATAGATAGATGCGTTGCGATGTTGCTTCGATGTCTCGTTGCGTTTCTCAGACAACGGAGATAGGCGGGGGCCAAAACGAGCGCCCGTCAGGACCGTCTGCCCTAGGGAGCCCTGTCGGGTACAGTTCTCTGCTAGCGCAATTAGGTGGGTGGGTGTGGACAAAGTTTGAAGGAGGGAGGGGAGCGGGGGAAGAAAAGATTGTGGTATTCCAGTACAAGAACGTTATAGTGGTGACTCATTGTCTCCGGCATGTACGTGAGTGATATAGTGGTGACTCATTGTCTCCGGCATGTACGTGAGTGATATAGTGGTGACTCATTGTCTCCGGCATGTACGTGAGTGATATAGTGGTGACTCATTGTCTCCGGCATGTACGTGAGTGATATAGTCGTGGCTCATTGTCTCCGGCATGTACGTGAGTGATATAGTCGTGGCTCATTGTCTCCGGCATGTACGTGAGTGATATAGTGGTGACTCATTGTCTCCGGCATGTACGTGAGTGATATAGTGGTGACTCATTGTCTCCGGCATGTACGTGAGTGATATAGTGGTGACTCATTGTCTCCGGCATGTACGTGAGTGATATAGTGGTGGCTCATGGTATCCGGCATGTACGTGAGTGATATAGTGGTGACTCATGGTCTCCGGCATGTACGTGAGTGATATAGTGGTGACTCATTGTCTCCGGCATGTACGTGAGTGATATAGTGGTGGCTCATGGTATCCGGCATGTACGTGAGTGATATAGTGGTGACTCATTGTCTCCGGCATGTACGTGAGTGATATAGTGGTGGCTCATGGTATCCGGCATGTACGTGAGTGATATAGTCGTGACTCATTGTCTCCGGCATGTACGTGAGTGATATAGTCGTGGCTCATTGTCTCCGGCATGTACGTGAGTGATATAGTCGTGGCTCATTGTCTCCGGCATGTACGTGAGTAATATAGTCGTGGCTCATTGTCTCCGGCATGTACGTGAGTAATATAGTCGTGGCTCATGGTATCCGGCATGTACGTGAGTGATATAGTGGTGGCTCATGGTATCCGGCATGTACGTGAGTGATATAGTGGTGACTCATTGTCTCCGGCATGTACGTGAGTGATATAGTGTTGGCTCATGGTATCCGGCATGTACGTGAGTGATATAGTGGTGGCTCATGGTATCCGGCATGTACGTGAGTGATATAGTGGTGGCTCATGGTATCCGGCATGTACGTGAGTGATATAGTGGTGACTCATTGTCTCCGGCATGTACGTGAGTGATATAGTGTTGGCTCATGGTATCCGGCATGTACGTGAGTGATATAGTGTTGGCTCATGGTATCCGGCATGTACGTGAGTGATATAGTGGTGACTCATTGTCTCCGGCATGTACGTGAGTGATATAGTGTTGGCTCATGGTATCCGGCATGTACGTGAGTGATATAGTGGTGGCTCATGGTATCCGGCATGTACGTGAGTGATATAGTGGTGGCTCATGGTATCCGGCATGTACGTGAGTGATATAGTGGTGGCTCATGGTATCCGGCATGTACGTGAGTGATATAGTGTTGGCTCATGGTATCCGGCATGTACGTGAGCGATATAGTGGTGGCTCATGGTATCCGGCATGTACGTGAGAGATATAGTGGTGGCTCATGGTATCCGTTTCATAAAAATGAGCCCATTTGTATTTTTTTTCATTTTAAAAATAGCTTCTGCTAGAACAGTGGATATTCAGGGCCTAGAACAGTGGATATTCAGGGCCTTATTCAGAAATTCTGGGGTCCTTGCCAAATTTGACAATTAACAATTTTCGGAGGTATAGAAAAATTATTATTTTTTAATTTTAAAAGCTACGGGACCCTCAACGCATATAAAGTTCAATAATGTTATCAGTTACAGAAAAACTTTTTTCAATAATGTTATCAGTTACAGAAAAAACTTTTTCAATAATGTTATCAGTTACAGAAAAACTTTTTCAATAATGTTATCAGTTACAGAAAAACTTTTTCAATAATGTTATCAGTTACAGAAAAACTTTTCAATAATGTTATCATACAAAAAAACTTTTCAATAATGTTATCATACAAAAAAACTTTTTCAATAATGTTATCAGTTACAGAAAAACTTTTTCAATAATGTTATCAGTTACAAAGAAAATTTTTTTCAATAATGTTATCAGTTACAAAAAACTGTCAATAAAGTTATCAGTTACAAAAAAAAATGTGAATGTGTTAAAAAAAAGCTTTTTTCAATAATGTTAATAACGTTATCAGTTACAAAAAACTTTTTTCAATAATGTTATCAGTTACAAAAAAACGTCAATAAAGTTATCAGTTACAAAAAAAATTTCAATAATGTTATCAGTTACAAAAAAAATTTCAATAATGTTATCAGTTACAAAAAAAAAACCTTTTTTCAATAAAGTTATCAGTTACAAAAAAATATTTCAATAATGTTATCAGTTACAAAAAAAAATTTCAATAATGTTATCAGTTACAAAAAGGGGACGGATGGTCGTGCGGTAAAGCGCTCGACTGTCGACTTGAAGGTACCTGGTTCGATCTCCGGTGAGGACCAAGGAAATTTTTCAGGTCTTGGCTCAAGTACCCGATATATATGAAAGAAGGGCACCATAAAACCGTCCCATTAGTGGTTTATAGGATCTAAGGGATTTCATCTCATCCTTACAGGGACTTTACACACATCAGTTACAAAAAACTTTTTTTCAATAAAGTTATCATTGTACGACCATTCAAAGTCTGGCCCAGTCGTGGGGGAGAACTACAGTCGGACAGTTTTATAAGGCGCACCTTTCGTTTTGAAGTCAATCACAGCACTTGGTCTTTTAAGATATAACGTTACATTAAAGGTGTGTCAACACTCCAACCATCAGCTCTTGGTCTGGCCCACCGACCAAATTTACGAAATCAACGTGGCCCGCGATTCAAAAGTATGCCCACCATTGGTCAAGTTTCCCCGTACTGAGCAATTAATTAGGCCGACTTTCGTCTCGGGTAAATAACGATTAAATTGTGAAAAAAAAAATGAAGCAAGAATGGATTACTTAATTTAAGTTCAGTAAAATGAATTATTTGAAAGTTTCACTTGATCATCACCAGTAGTCTAGCGACCTTGACCCAGTCAATGCTACCTTGTGCGAGGAACAGGGTTCCCTTTAATCTCCTGTCATAGCATGAGCGCTAATAAGACCTGGACTAACAAAACCCACTGACCTAGTTTTCTTGCTGAGACCTGTCCCGAGACCAAAGGTTTCAGATTAGTCTGTGTGTACATGTGTGTGTGTGTGTGTGTGAGAGAGAGAGAGAGAGTGTGGGTATGTGTGTGTGAGTGTGACAGTGTTTGCTTGAATTTTAACAGAAAAAAAAAAATTTCCTCCAGCATCTGTTTACCAACCTGCAACAAATGTGTGCAAACATAACACACAAAAAAAATCACTTGTTGTGGTTGAGTTAAAGCGTTTCCCATGTCCAAATGGATGTTCTCACTTAACAACAGCAGCCACCAGCTGAACATGGGTTAAATTAAAGTGATGTTAAATTTTAACATACTCTCTCTTAACATTAAAGAATGGAAATCGTATGATCAATACATGTGTGTGTGTGTTTTTGTGCGTGTGTGTGTGTTTTTGATTGTGTGTGTGTGTGTGTGTGTGTGTGTGCTTTTATTTTTACATAAAAGTAACTTTCTTCCCAATAAATAGAAATAAATATTCACATGTTGCCAAATAACCATTGCGTCTTTTAATATTCAAAATACGATACTGGCATGACCGTCGTTATGATGGCTAATTTCGATACTGGAATGACCGTCGTTATGATGGGTAATGTCGATACTAGCTAGGCCGTCGTTATGATGGGTGCTCTCGATACTGGCACGGCCGTCGTAATCATGGGTGACATCAACACACTGATACCATGATGCGGGTGTTAGAGGGCGCCGAGACTTTAGGGTCTCTTGAGAGGAGGGGGGGAATTATTCTTAAAGGAGGGTCCCTGTCAAATGTTTTGGTTTCGTGAAGCCCCTGCAGCATCATATCCGGGGCTGCCAGCTACTTTAATAAACAATTGTATAGATAATGTATTTGAAAAATATCTAGAGTAGACGAAAAAGCGAGTAAATGATTAAAATTTCATAACTAGATGTCAAAGTAAAAATTGTCCAGATGTGTGGGTGTGTGTGCCAAGCCAAATTGTCTATTTTTTTAACATTGATGGGTCCTTATAATTGTAAATACTGTTAACAGATTTTGGGATATTTTTTATATGTAATGCATGGCTTAAAACGGAAAAAATTTAAAACTACTTATTAAAATAAAATGTAATTACAGCACTCTTTAGAACAATATCAGTTGTGTGTAGATGAAAGAAATATAATGCACTGTATGGGCATGCGTGTGTGTGTGTGTGTGTGTGTGTGTGTGTGTAATCAACAGGGCACTGGCATTAGGGGAAAAAAACTGTTTAAACCATAAACCATAAGGATGTGGTGTACCATGGCATCTCGAATAGACCAGGTTACGCCGTGTGTCAAACATCTAGTACATGTCATACATTGATATGTACAGAGCTGTCAAAGTTTATAAGGGGGGGGGGGTGTAGGCAGTGACTTTTATGCATCAAAAGAAGGGCCCCCTTTTTGGTAGTGTAGGCCCTGGTCAGTGGCCAAGTTGGCCTAACTATAATTGAATGACTGGTCAAAATGTGTCAGATACATTTGCTACTGTTCAAACTATAATTGACCGACTGGTCATCTGTTAGTTGATTTCACGAGAAGAGAAAAAAAAATAACAGTAATAATACCCCTGCCTCCCCTTTCCCTCTCCCCCACCTGCCCTTTCCCAGGGTGGTGTGCAGCGAAAGTGTGAGTCAGAAATCACAAAAACATATATACATAATAAAAAAAACATTAGGTCAACTTGACCTAACATCCAGCATAATGACGTCATGGACGAGAATCAGTGAGGACGTGACAAACCAATTGATTAATAGTTCAGGTGCAATAACTCTCTCTGACTAGGAACCACAACCTACACAGTTGCATGGGAATAGAAATCCCCACATCTGATCATACATATACACACATACACACATATGAATACGCAGACCAGTAAACACGCATACACAAACACACTTACCTAAACAGGAAAATACAATGCCTGTTTGTTACTGGTTTTGTTTGTGATTTTTTATTATTATTTTTTTTTTCTTTTTGCTCTTGAAAAAAGGGATATGGCGGGGGTGGGGTGGGGGAAGCTGTATTGACACAATGACTGCTTTTATAAATCAATTTTTTTTTTATTTTTTTTTTTATAATTATAACTTAAGATCTACACTTCCAATATATTTTCTCATGAATTAAAAAAGTCCATTCACAAAAATGAAGGGGTGGGGGGGGGAGGTAATGTTAAGTCTCCCCCCCCCTCCCAAACAACAGGGCAGGTTTAAATTATGGCGAAATTCTTAGTCAACAGATATAACTTCATATGTGTGTCATCGTTTGATGCGGGGAAAGAAAGGGGGGGGGGGTATATATTTTCTTTAACTCAGTTATGCACATCGGCTAACCTTTACACTCTTCATCCCCCTACCCAACACAATCAACACAGAAGTAACCCGATGTAGGTTATGGCATGAAGATTGTAATAATTCTATGTCTAGCACTGACTAGACGCCCTAACTAGCACCTCCAAAGCACCTCCAAAGCACCTCCCATACCGAATACCTGCACCGTTACGACAGACACAAAGACGTCTGTTTTCCTCTTGTATAAAGTCAACATGTACAAATTATATGGTTTAGAAATAATGTAACATTCGTTCTATTCCACCAGTACAGTGAGTTTTAAATCTGACCCCAAGAACATCTGTAGTGTTCGGGATCTGTACCACATCTCCACATCTAAATACCAATGCGGTGAGTTTTAAATTTGAGAGATCTGTGCCACATCTCCACATCTAAATACCAATGCGGTGAGTTTTAAATTTGAGAGATTTGTGCACATGTAAATACCAATATTATGAGTTATAAATTTGCCCCCAAGTTCACAGTTGACATGTAGTATTATGAAACTTTATCACACATTTCAGTAGAAGAATGTCAGAAAGCAGAGGCGTACCTAGGGTGGGGGTTCCAAATTCGACATTCCCCTGGGCCCCAGTTTGATGGGGGGCCCCAAAAAGTTTTTTTACATTAAATATTAAGTACATTATCTCATGTCATAGTGTCGAATGTCAAAATGCAGGGGCCCCTAAAGAAGCCAAGCCCCCAAAATCCCTAGGTTCGGCACTGTCAGAAAGCTAATAATGTGGGCCTTTACCGGAGAGACTCAAAAGCGTATTTTTCGAACAAAAACATGGTTGAAAAAAGGGTTTAGCCCTTGTCCTGACAGGCCAGCCCATTAGGGTGTATAGACGAGTGAATGGACACCTTCGGAGGACAAGGTAATGATGTTTCCTAACATCAACTACTTAAGTATGAGTCCAAGATCAAACAGTGTCCGACTTAAATGCGCTCTATATTTGCTTAACTTAAGACACCACTTATGACTGTAATTGTAACAAGTATATGGTATTAAAACTTTGCATTTACATGTCAAAACCTTTATTAACAAGCTATGAGAAAATATAAAATATTATCGTAAGAATACTTTTGTATATAACATCTTTACAGAGAATTGAAAAAAATTAATTCCCACAATCATTTCCCTAAAAGCAAAGAATGCCGCCTGGAATAACTAACCTCAGTGCATTTTTTTTTAATAGTGTGGTCGCCAGAAATAAATGAAACCATTAATTCCTTTTGGCTCTTGCGCTTATATCTACATAAATTTATATAGCTATCTAAGTCAAATGAAATATATACATTCGGATTTTGAGCTTCACTCATGGAAATGAAACACTTAATTTGAACTACACTATACATTTTTAAGATTATATGAACTTACACTATAGGTTTTTATGATTATATATATATATATATATATATATATATATATATATATATATATATATATTAATAATGTACATAAGTAAATGTTATTAGAAATATGATTTATTTTTAAAAAATCTTTATATACCCACGTGAAGTTCAACATTACTGCTTACATTCCTAATTAAAGTTTTTCCAAAAGTATCTTAGTAGAATATCTTTAATGTGAATGCAGACATTATTTATTTTGTTTGTTTTGTGTGTTGGTGTGTTTTGTAATAAATTCATGAAAAAAACCATAACAAAATAATTTGTTTTTAAAAAAGCTATAGGCCTACTAAATATTTAAATACCTGATTAAAGTCAAGATCTAGTAACCCAATTCATCATCTAGGACTCGAGTACTCCGCGACCTCTCGTTTTCACCTCTACATCTCGTGAGATTAAACGATGTTTGATGTCATAGGTCATACCACTAAAGAGAGGGTGACGTGAACCTAAAGCTAAACAAGGAGCTATTGAACTGATGCAACCCTTGATACAGTTAATCTTTTTTTGTCTCTCTGGACTTATAAACATAGGAAAATATATGGGCCAGTAAAGGACAATAACGCGTGGAGAAGTAGAACCAATTCAAAGCTGTACTAACTGTACGAAGAACCAAATATAACAGCTGAGATCAAAACGAATAGGTTGAGGTGGGTAGGGCACATAGAAAGAATGGTAAACAACAGAGGTCAAAAGGCAAAGGTCACCAGGCACACCGACAGAAATTTCGGGCCCCTGGGCAGGGCTGTCACGACCCCCCCCCCTCGTGCTGATTATAATATTTTCAAAATTTGATTGGCCAGCTCAGTCCGGGACCCTAAAACTCGCCGGGCCCCTGAGCATTTGCCCCCCCCGGCCACTGAGAAAAGGCCTACAGGCAGATCAAGAAGCAAATGGTTGGAGGAAGTGGAGAAAGGTCTTAAAGCCATTGGAGTGAGAGAGTGGAGGAAGAAGACCATGGATGGGGAAAAGTGGAGAAGAGTAGTATGGCAGGCCAGGGCCCTAAATGGGCTGTGGAGCCAAAGGAAGAAGAAGAAGGACTTATAAACATGGAGCTATTGAACTGATACAACCCATGATACAGTTAGCCTATTGTTGTCTCTCAGGACTTATAAACATGGAGCTATTGAACTGATACAACCCATGATACAGTTAGTCTATTGTTGTCTCTCAGGACTTAATACATATTGTCAACATAATGTTCAAGATGTATTTAATTCTAGTTTCTTTTTTCACATCTAACTATCAATTTCATTAATTAACATTTAAAATCGTTACTCGGCTTTTACCAAGCAGATATAAGACATCATATACCTGGACGTGTACAAATACGAGGGTCACCAATGCCCAGTACTGTCCAGAAACAAGGTGCACTGTCTAGTTTTTTTTTTTAATTTTCATCTTCATTTTGGTGCACATACCTAAAATCTGTTATTTTTTGTTGTTTTTCCCCCATGAGACTTATATTTTTTTGTATTAGGTATATGTTTGTCGGTAACGTAGGCTCGAGAGCCGCATGCGGCTCTTTCGATGTCAAGTTGCGGCTCTTTCGATGTCAAATTGCGACCTCATCAAATACCAAAATATTGAAGAAACAATTTTAGTGGCTCTTTAAAAATTGAGAAAATTGTAAATTATAACTTTTGGCACTTCCGTCTCAAAAGGTTGCCGACCCCTGGTCTATAATAAACCAACATAAAACAAAATCTGTTATGTCACTTGTTGTTATCTGGATTTAGTGTCAAGCAATGCCTAAAAAAATGATAACCGTGATACACTGTTTGAAACATATGCTCGTAATGTATACTTACAAGAAATCTTCTAAATATAATCCTGAACAACGAAGTCGACAGTTCCTACATTAATCCATTAAGAAAAGCAGCAATACATTTTTTTTTAACTTTCTTGCGGATGTCTAAAGTACCCAGCCCTAGTAAGACTGGTCATATGGGGGTCATTGGAAAATAGTTCATAAGATGACGTCAATGTTGACGACCCTATCAGCCCCCTTCCTACGGCCATGTAGTTCTTTTTTTTTTCTTCCTTGAAGTTTCTCAAAAGGTGACCAAACAAATTCATCTTTTACCTGGTGGCGTTTTGTTTGTTGGTATTTGAAGTTGGTGGACTCCGGTCTGTTTAGTTTTCTAACTTTTTTTCTTCTCTTTTCGAGTCCTCAGCAGAGTCAGTCAGAGTCAGAGCTAATGACGTACAGATGGAGTCATTGACTTGAAAGTTCAGACATTGGTCTTTTATTACATTTTGGTGTTATGCCAACAAAAAAATATTTAGAAAATCACAAGAAAATCAAAAAAGTAAGGCAGACAGTGGATGAATTAAAACTATCAATTGGCGAGCGAAACCGTTCTTTGGTTTTGGGGGTAGGGGTGGGGGTCTAGGGGGTCCCTAGTCTTTTAGGGATATTTGGGGGGGGGGGGTCCCTTTGGAATGTACATGTCAGTACATCACCTATTATGCCCCGTCACAAGTATGACTCTGTTAGCGGAGATCACCAATGTTGAGATAATCAAAGTATGTTTGAAGAGTATATAACCGACCCTGTTAGAGTGGTCTAGTGAATTATCCTATTTCAATTTCAATGGTATAATGACTATCAGATTGATTATCTTACTTACAACTATACAGTTTAACAGATTGATTATCTTACTTACAACTATACAGTCTAACAGATTGATTATCTTACTTACAACTATACAGTCTATCAGATTGATTATCTTGCTTACAACTATACAGTCTAACAGATTGATTATCTTACTTACAACTATACAGTCTATCAGATTGATTATCTTGCTTACAACTATACAGTCTATCAGATCGATTATCTTACTTACAACTATACAGTATATCGGATAGACTATCTAGCTTACAACTATACAGTCTATCAGATCGATTATCTTGCTTACAACTATACAGTCTATCAGATCGATTATCTTACTTACAACTATACAGTCTATCAGATCGATTATCTTACTTACAACTATACAGTCTATCAGAGCGATTATATTGCTTACAACTATACAGTCTATCAGAGCGATTATATTGCTTACAACTATACAGTCTATCAGATTGATTATCTTGCTCGCAACTATACTGTCTCAATTTAATCTGACATTGGGAAGAATTTTTTAGTAAAATGAGTTATTCTTAGAATAAAAGTTGTATTTTTTTTACAGTCGGAGTGTAAGTAGAAATTGTGATTTTGCACCATACGACCTTCTTTTATTAAGGCCGGAGTGTAAGTAGAAATTGAGATTTTACACCATACGACCTTCTTTTATTAAGGCCGGAGTGTAAGTAGAAATTGAGATTTTACACCATACGACCTTCTTTTATTAAGGCCGGAGTGGGGTTTAAGGTCTGAAAAAGTTTGACAGTTGTTGATATAGGGTATTGGGGGGGGGGGAGAAGCTAAATTATGACGTCAACTAAATCATTATTTTTACTGTCCAGGTTGCAGGATAAACCTGCTACCATACAGGCATGGTATTTGAGTATCCCTCCCAACTGGCCTGCAAAGCAGGCTATCCCCTACCAAGCTACCAGAAAGGCGAGGTGTTCTTGGTCCTGCCGTTAGCTAGAGTTCGGCGAGGTGAACAAGCGCCCTCCACTTCTACCAACGGCAGGTAAGTGCTGTGCCAGCCTTTCCGCCCAGCACTATTTTATTGTTAGACCGACTAGATCATTACCAAAAAAAAAGGCGATGAGAAGCAATGTGAACAATAGCTTTGTTATGCACAAAAAAAAATAATAAAAAGAAATAGGACTACAACCTCACTGTCATTAGGACCAAAGCCTCACTGCCATGTGGACCAAACCTCACTGTCATTAGGACCACAGCCTCACTGCCATGTGGACCACAGCCTCACTGCCATGTGGAACAACGCCTCACTGTCATTAGGACCACAGCCTCACTGCCATGTGGACCACAGCCTCACTGCCATGTGGACCACAGCCTCACTGCCATGTGGACCAAAGCCTCAATGTCATTAGGATCAAAGCCTCACTGCCATGTGGACCACAGCCTCACTGTCATTAGGACCAAAGCCTCACTGTCATAAGAACCAAAGCCTCACTGCCATTAGGACCAAAGCCTTACTGTCATAAGAACCAAAGCCTCACTGCCATTAGGACCACAGCATCACTGCCATGTGGACCAAAGTCTCACTGTCATTAGGACCATAGCATCACTGCCATGTGGACCAAAGCCTCACTGTCATTAGGACCATAGCATCACTATCTATAGGATTAAAGCCTCACTGTCATTAGGACTAAAGCCTCACTGCCATTAACATACAACAAAAACAGACAGACTATCTAAAAGGCTAACAAACAAAAAGACATAAAGACATCGCTAAAACTGGCAGACTGTTAGATAAGCCTAATGCATAGACAGACAGACAGATAGACTTACAACAACAACAATAAAGAAGTGGAAAGAAATCAAGACTTTTTTAAAATGTAAATTGATCAGTAAAATATAGGTCAACAAACTCAACATGTACGACGTACTTCATTACATGATTCATGATACTTTACCCATGGTACACTTGTAGACTGCTAGACTGTGTTACAACTGTTATTTTATTTCTAACGTATCTTACTCTTTCCTACAAACATAGTTGTTTTTGTTTTGTTTTTTAGAGCATTTTCGAAAAAAAATGCTCTATTGTCCCCGTTTTGTCTGTCCGTCATCACCCTAGATCTCAACAACCATAAGTCCTAGACCCATGATGTATATATCATTTTGTAGGTCTTGGCCTGCCAAGAAATGACTTTTTTCCATTTCGCGATCTGACCTCTGAGGGCCGTAAAAGGGGGCTTATAAAGTACCGTTTTTTTTACTATATAAGCTATATTAATAAAGGAGCGCCCTATATCTCAGCAACCATAAGTCCTAGACCCATGATGTATATATCATTTTGTAGGTCTTGGCCTGCCATGTGTACATCAAAAGTTCATTTTGCGATAAGACCTCTGAGGGCCGGGCTTCAGGGCTCCAAAGGGGCTTATATATTATATATATGACCCCTTTCTACATCTTGTACGTTCAATCACCCATTCATTTGGTGCGAAATACTGCAGCACGTAGTTTCACCAAGATTTATTAAGAAACTCATCAAATGAAATAGTAAGCTTGTGTTCTGAGTTTAATTGAAAGTATCAGAGCTATGCAACAATTGACGGAGTTTTCGGACGATTAAATGATTACAATTTCGAATGTTTTCAATTATGAGTCCTATTTCAGTAACCACAAACCATTTGTAGTTAGATTTAAGAGAAAATAGTTTTTTTTTCAAATATAAAGAAACGGCTTTATAATATTTTTTTACAGATATATGCATTACAAAATTGAATTTATAAACATTTCCAAAATTTACAAATATTTACTGAAAGCTAACATGCGTACTGATACATAACATGAAAATGCGCTAACACGTCCTGTGTCCAGAATGGAACAGGCTTAATTGCTTGTTTTTTTTTTTTAAATTATACTTCGAATGGCTTTGAACTGTCAATTTCGGAAGCATGGAGGAGGAGCACAGAGTGAGAACCGTTGTTTAATGGATTAAAGCGATCTCTGTTAACTATGGGGGGGGGGGTTGGGGTGTGGGTGGGAGCGGGGGAGGGGGGCGGGGTAAACTGGGTCAAGTGAAGGTGTCGCTCATCTCTGACACGTCAGGGGCGGAAGGTGGGGGATGAGTTCAACCAACTTCATCTAGGTCAGACTGTGAGGGAGTGGATGGGCAGCAGGGATAATAGCCGGTCCAGCAGGTTGATCATGTTACACCACACTACCCCCTTACACACACAGACACCGCCTTTCGACACATCAGGATTTAGCAGACGATAAGATGGACGAGATTACCATGTCGTAAGCTCTGGAATGTTTTCTCCCTCTTGAGCTTAAGATGTGTTTAAAGCCGGTCTTAGGTCTTTTGGGGGACTAATCAGATTTTGAGAGAATATTCAGGGGTCCTAAGATTAACAGGGCCCTTTACGCATTTGATTTTAAAAAAATGAGAACTTAAATAAGGGCCCCTTTGTTAGTGGTTGGGGGAGGGAGAAGGGATATACTGCAAATCTGCATTTATTTTAAATAGTTTAGGATTTAAAGAACAGTGGATCTCTAGCTATTACAATTTAGGAATCACTATGAATACTGTTTTGTTATTGCGATCAACCTGTAGCCTATATTTGGTAAAATAGTCATAATAATAGTGAGAATAGCAAAAAATATCAATTTAAGGGCGGCCCCAGTCGCTTCGTGGGTCACGTGAGGGCTAGATAGTCAAAAAGGCTCACTGCAAGAAGATACATGTGAGAGAAGGTTGTGAAATATGGGAGGAGGGTGAGTTCAGCAGTCACCTGGAGACACTGAGCTACTGTAGCACTGACAAGGAAACAAGATGTCTGTCACAGTGACTTCCGTCTGTCAGTCCCGTATGTGTGGTCCAGTCACCGTCACGTGACAGTGTCAGTGTCATTCTGTCACATCGTTTTGTTTTTGTTCTGGTTCAACCTAATTTAATCTGACTGCTGAATGGGAAGTAAAACTGGTCCAGTGTTTAAAAAATGTCACAGTATAGGTTAAGGACAAACTGGTGGTAGACTTACACCCACGCAACTTAACGTGCCAGTGTATTTACCAACACACACACACACACACACACACACACATATTTATTTGTTTCTATGCACATTGACGTAGCTTTAAAGACAAAAAAAACGAAGTTGGTGGTGGTTGGAGTACTTATAGGAATATAGATATAGCTAAATGTAGATATAGCTAAATGTAGATATAGCTAGATGTAGATATAGCTAAATGTAATTAGCTAAATGTAGACAGCTAAATGTAGGTATTAAATTCAATGTAGATATAGCTAATTGTAGATATAGCTAAATGTAGATTAGATATAATAAATATAGATATAGCTAGAGTGTAGATATAGCTAAATAGTTATAGCTAAATGGGATATAGCTAAATGAAATATAGATATAGCTAAATGTAGATATAGCTAAATGTAGATATAGCTAAATGTAGATATAGCTAAATGTAAATATAGCTAAATGTAGATATAGCTAAATGTAGATATAGCTAAATGTAAATATAGCTAAATGTAGATATAGCTAAATGTAGACATAGCTAAATGTAGATATAGCTAAATGTAGACATAGCTAAATGTAGATATAGCTAAATGTAGATATAGCTAAATCTAAATGTAGATATAGCTAAATGTAGATATAGCTAAATGTAAATATAGCTAAATGTGGATATAGCTAAATGGAAGTTATATAGCTAAATGTAAATAGTAGCTGAATGTAGATATCGCTAAATGTAGATATAACTAAATGTAAATATACAGCTCCAAATGTTAGATATACCTAAATGTAGATATAGCTAAGTGTAAATACATCTAACATGTAGTTATAGCTAAATGTAGATGTAGATATAATAAATATAGATATAGCTAAATGTAAATATAGCTAAATGTAGATATAGCTAAATGTAGATATAGCTAAATGTAAATATAGCTAAATGTAGATATAGCTAAATGTAGATATAGCTAAATGTAGATATAACTAAATGTAAATGTAGATATAATAAATATAGATATAGCTAAATGTAGATATAGCTAAATGTAGATGTAGATATAATAAATATAGATATAGCTAGATGTAGATATAGCTAAATGTAGTTATAGCTAAATTTAGATATAGCTAAATGTAGATATAGCTATATGTAGTTATAACTAAATGTAGATATAGCTAAATATAGGCATCTGTCCGCTGTGGTCTTGGTCTCTGGGGGTTTTGTGTTGGTGGTGGGAGTTTGTTCGCTTTGGGTGTTGTCTTACACTTCAAACGTACATCACCCTTTGGCAGATTTGAAATAGATGTTGTTAATATATATGCACAATTTTCATTTTAGTAAATAATTCAATTAATAATTATCAACATATCTATATTAGGATGTTATGGTTTCGTTTATTTCACTCAGTTTACATTATTGCTGTTTACTTTCGACTGTTGACTTATTTACTTTTGATTTTTTTTAAACTATCCCCCCCCAACCCACTATTTATAGCTTTTATTTTAAATCTTTTTACCGTTGACATTTTCTCTGTTCGCATTTAGACCGTTACTTTTGTATTTGTTGTCATATTTACACTTGTACAGCCTTCATAAGACACCGTCTTATCTGAAGTCGTTTACAGTAATTATTTAAATTGTAATTTCACCACCATTGCTAGATGTATCAATGTATTCATAATTCCCTAACACTTTCATCGTACAGTCTATACAATCATGATCTACATGTCACTGACCCAAATAATCAACATGAAATAAACAATTAAAATAATAAACAATTATTTAGGAAGCATTTTTTTCAGAGTATTTTATATTTTCTTTCACATTTTTTTTTACTTCGAATAATCTGTTGTAAAACAAATTGTTTCTCGACTTAAAACCAGGAAATGTGTAAATTATAAATGTGTGGACTACATGCAATACATGCAGATGGAGAAATGGAATGTTTGCTTTAAAAAAAAAATGTGTAAGTTTAGACATGTTTAGACTTTACCATTACAAAGGTTCCCAAAGATTTTCAGAATAGTTCCCATCAAAATCTGGTCTCAATTTATTCTTCAAATCGTTAACAACTCAAATTTTACTTTCTTTCTATTTCTTTTATCCATACCTCAATTCAATCGTCCTGTTCAAATTGATTTAGAAACCCTGATAAATCGACGGCACTACAGTTTAAGAAGCGTTGGGGAATGTCCTCTGAGACTTGTGAATCCCGTGTTGAAATTAATGTTATTTGGCGTCACCAATGCAATATCTTGAAATGTTAGGGTAAGCCCCTCACGTTTCAAACACCTGGACACACAAAGGAGACTATGTAGCTAATGAGTGTGGTGATGTCAGAAAACAGGACAAATGTGACAGACAACTTACAATGTTGTGTCAGATAAATGGATCAGAGATCATGCAATGTTGTGTCGACAGAAGTAAAAGAGAACATATTATGTAGTGTCAGACAAATGTGACAGAGAACATATTATGTAGTGTCAGACAAATGTGAAAGATAATATGGAATGTTGTGTCGGTCACATGTGACAGAGAACATGTAATGTTGTGTCGGTCACATGTGACAGAGAACATGCAATGTTGTGTCGGTCACATGTGACAGAGAACATGCAATGTTGTGTCGGTCACATTCGACGGAGAACATGCAATGTTTTGTCACTATGGGAGACATTCGACTGTCTCAGTCCTTTATCAGCCTGTCTGAAGACAGTTTGTCTCTGACACTTAAACATGCATAGAGACATGCCTTCAAGACAGATTGTGTGTGTGAATTTGTGATTGCACGCGCACGTGTGTATGTATGTTTGTGTTTAGTAACAGACTGGGGGGGGGGGCGTCATTTAGTGAACAGCCCAACCCCCTTACCTATTGAACAGCCCAAGCCCCTGGCCTATTGAACAGCCCAAGCCCCTTGCCTATTGAACAGCCCAAGCCCCTTGCCTATTGAACAGCCCAAGCCCCTTGCCTATTTAACAGCCCAAGCCCCTTGCCTATTGAACAGCCCAAACCCCTTGCCTATTATTTTGTTCCCTGATCATTATGAAACTCAACTGTCGACAGGGATGCCAATCTAGACATTTTTTTTTAATCCAGTGCAAAATAATTTTTTAGAGATATCTAGATATAATAAAATACTATAAAGAATATACCCTGAAAAAATTTAGATAAGAATTTCGATTTTTTGTTTTGTTCCTGTATTCATACTTTAATCTAGATATATGTTATATACATTTTCTGGATGATAATTTCAATAAAATAGTTGGCAGCCCTGTATGCTAGTGAGAGTGTGAGTTCCGAACAGTTCTCATCTTTTGACATTTCCATCTGCCTGGCCCAGTACCTGTATGAAGATTCAAAACATTGATTTGGATTCTGTCGGCTAAGTCTGAACAAGAGAACTATTAACCCTAGTGTACGGTGGTGACCCAACCAGTCCAAAGAATCTACTTACATAAACTGCCTATTTCACTTTCACTGTGTCCGTTTATCTAAGATAGCCCCAGTGGTATACATTGTCATCGTAAGTCTAAGAAATTGAAAAATTTAATAGTTTGAACCAATATAAAGAAATGTAACCTCTATAAAGTCAATAACTTTATTTTAAAAAAAAAATTGGTAGTAACATAGTCTAAGGGAAGTAACTAAATTAATTAATTTGATCATGTAATTAAAATACTTTTCCTCAGTTATCTTTCTTATATGTGTCGAACTGAATATAAAGGAAACAGCACACCCCATCAAGAAACAAATGCATTTTTTTTCAAGATGAAATACTTGCCAAAAGAAAGTTAATGAAGATTCTGATGAACTTGACAACCAGGTGGGATTGACACTGTGAATGACATGACGTGAAACATTAGTTCAAATCTAACGGACTCAGCTACGTGAATTACTTGGGTAACGTTTACCGTGGTTCCTACATCCTCTCTGCACCCCCAGCGAAATACAAAGAGCTCAACCTAACCTTTCCAACAGCGTTCAGACTCATATTAAGAGATATACAGTTTTGATTATACCTGTCAATTGTATTTTCTTATTTTACATGTATATTTAAATTGATAGAAATATAAATTCCTTTTTATGTTTCAATTAATAAATTGAACCACTTGAACAAAAACAAAAATTACTTTGGCACAGAATTAGAAAAAAAAACGTAAATGAGATAACAAATGTCATACAAACAAGCAGACAGACTACAGACTGTCGAATATGTTATTGATATATGTTAAAATTATATTTTAAAAAAAGTTTCTATTGATTGGGTGGTAAGTTAGAAGAACAGTTACCCAACAGATAAATATAGACAGACGAATTAACTGACAGATATACATAAATATTTAAGAGACATATCCACAGATACACTGCCAGGCTGATAGATTTATCGATAGCTTATATTATAATAGACAGATCTGTGAGGTCCCTGTAAGGATGAGATGAAATCTCTTAGATCCTTTAAACCACAATGGGACGGCTTATGTTTTTGCCCTTCTTTCATCCCCACAGTTGGCGACAGTGCAATGGTCAAAGAGGAACCATGGGGGTAAATGGAATGAACTCTCTCCATGATCTGATAGATTACATTGGTCCTCACCGAAGATCGAACCCGGATCCCCAAGGTCGACAGATGTGTCAGATAATAAGACTGGCTAATAGATCAGTGGATAGACAGACAGACAGACATAGATAAATACACCAGACAGACACACAGATAGGTAGATTATTTCACTTGTGAATTTTCAGGGGAGGCAAAAATCCACTAGTCAGCAAGTGAATGGAATTCAAAATCTTTGGCTCTGACGTAACATTTTGAAAAGTTCAAAATCTAAAAAACCGCCAATGTAAAATCTGTTGAGCTGTGGTGAATGTCAAGTTCTATTTTTACTCACGAAATATAAAGTGTCATAACATGTCAACCTTCTTACAGCCCAAGCAACTTCCGTTTTGTTGTATTTATCCCCCCTTGCTTAGAAATGTTTCTATATCAACACAACCTGCAAACCACCAGCTGAGTGGTGACAATACACGGTAGGAATCATTACTTTCATTGTGTGGAAACGTGTGATTCAGAAACCAGTAATAAAAATGAAAATAAATAACAAGAACCACTGTATTAATTTAAAACGTGATCAGAACATGTATAAATTCATATGATCAGAACATGTATAAATTCATATGATCAGAACATGTATAAATTCATATGATCAGAACATGAATAAATTCATATGGACAGAAGATTGATTTACATAACTTGATATTGAGATACCTAGTTCAGAGCAAGAAATAAGACTTAGTTACAGGTTTACGTCTTGTGATAAGATGTTCTGTTCTACACCCCATACACCACAGGGCAATTCTTATTGGCTGGTAAACTAGGGCGCCCCACTGCTGATAGCCCCCCTCCCCCCGCCCCACCCCATCGGGACATTTCTATTTCCAGGTGAGAGAAAGTGAAATATGAAATTAACCGTTGTGGTTTGTCAGAGAAAGTGAAATATGAAATTAACCGTTGTGATTTGTCAGAGGATGTCCCTTCTATTTTATTTCAAGATTAGATTCACCAATATTCGTCTTAACAGTATTTTCCGTCTAGGACCCCCACAAATTTACCTTTTTCTAGAGACCCAATTATTTATCTTTTCCTACGCTCCTAAATGTAATTTTTTCAAAGGGCCTCCAAAATCAAACAAACGGCTCTGCACACATTAACTGTTTGTCTTGTCCTAAGATTTATTTGCTCTGCACGTCACACCAAGTCCTACGTGTTATTTATCAAATCATATCTTTGTGTCCTACGTGTTATTTATCAAATCATATCTTTGTGACCTACGTGTTATTTATCAAATCATATCTTTGTGCCCAACATGTTATTTATCAAATCATATCTTTGTGCCCAACATGTTATTTATCAAATCATATCTTTGTGCCCAACATGTTATTTATCAAATCATATCTTTGTGCCCAACATGTTATTTATCAAATCATATCTTTGTGCCCAACATGTTATTTATCAAATCATATCTTTGTGCCCAACATGTTATTTATCAAATCATATCTTTGTGTCCTACGTGTTATTTATCAAATCATATCTTTGTGTCCTTTGTGTTATTTATCAAATCATATCTTTGTGTCCTACGTGTTATTTATCAAATCATATCTTTGTGTCCT
Organism: Bulinus truncatus; assembly: GCA_021962125.1. Classification (NCBI taxonomy): domain Eukaryota; kingdom Metazoa; phylum Mollusca; class Gastropoda; family Planorbidae; genus Bulinus; species Bulinus truncatus. Next base: position 1,985,055 of record JAGDYQ010000113.1, read on the forward strand.
ACGTGTTATTTATCAAATCATATCTTTGTGCCCAACATGTTATTTATCAAATCATATCTTTGTGCCCAACATGTTATTTATCAAATCATATCTTTGTGCCCAACATGTTATTTATCAAATCATATCTTTGTGTCCTACATGTTATTTATCAAACCATATCGTTGTGTCCTTTGTGTTATTTATCAAATCATATCTTTGTGCCCAACATGTTATTTATCAAATCATATCTTTGTGCCCAACATGTTATTTATCAAATCATATCTTTGTGCCCAACATGTTATTTATCAAATCATATCTTTGTGCCCAACATGTTATTTATCAAATCATATCTTTGTGTCGTACATGTTATTTATCATATCATATCGTTGTGTCCTTTGTGTTATTTATCAAATCATATCTTTGTGCCCAACATGTTATTTATCAAATCATATCTTTGTGCCCAACATGTTATTTATCAAATCATATCTTTGTGCCCAACATGTTATTTATCAAATCATATCTTTGTGCCCAACATGTTATTTATCAAATCATATCTTTGTGTCCTACGTGTTATTTATCAAATCATATCTTTGTGTCCTACGTGTTATTTATCAAATCATATCTTTGTGCCCAACATGTTATTTATCAAATCATATCTTTGTGCCCAACATGTTATTTATCAAATCATATCTTTGTGCCCAACATGTTATTTATCAAATCATATCTTTGTGTCCTACGTGTTATTTATCAAATCATATCTTTGTGTCCTTTGTGTTATTTATCAAATCATATCTTTGTGTCCTACGTGTTATTTATCAAATCATATCTTTGTGTCCTACGTGTTATTTATCAAATCATATCTTTCTGTCCTTTGTGTTATTTATCAAATCATATCTTTGTGTCCTACGTGTTATTTATCAAATCATATCTTTGTGTCCTTTGTGTTATTTATCAAATCATATCTTTGTGTCCTACGTGTTATTTATCAAATCATATCTTTGTGTACTAAGTGTTGTTTATCAAATCATATCGTAGTGTTCTACACCTTAGATATCAGACAGAAAGTGTTTTCTTCTTAATGCTACTTGTCAAATCATTTTATTTCCGCCTGCTATATATATATATATATATATATATATATATATATATATGTGTGTGTGTGTGTCACGTGACTTATGTGTTCTACTAACAAGTCATAATGATTAGGTCAGTTAGATTCTAACGAGTAAACAGTTCAGAGATACTCAAGATCAATGGTTCTCACAGTGTTTGTTTGCGACCCACCGGTATGTCGCGGATCACTGTCTCGGCAGAACTCAAATGAAAAATTAATGGATTAGAAAACCATTTCAGAATATTTGCCTCTGTATGTTGGATATAGAGACGTCTGTTAATCTGTAAAGTAAAAGTGACCAATCTATACATACTCTTTTATTTTTTTTCTTCATTGTCTTTGGGAGTAGATGGGGGTGGAGGGGGGGTGTGTGTTACAAAAACTGAACAGTTTCCATAGTGCGTCTCCTGTCTCCAAGAGTAAAAGTTTGGGAACCACTGAATTTAATTTTACCATTTCACTCTAACTGAATTCGAAGCATGTTTAATTAATAAAAACTAATTGATTAGAATTATTGAGCAAGGAAATTGAATTCAATGTAAGTTTAGTAAGTTAATCGATTTTTTTTTCATTTTAAAACATAGCACAGAAAATAACTTTTTACAAATTGTATTCATTCAAAAGCCGATAATCAACACACAGACACTCACACACACACTCACACACATTAACAGACACACTCACACACATTAACAGACACACTCACACACATTAACAGACACACTCACACACATTAACAGACACATTCACACACATTAACAGACACAGTCACACACATTAACAGACACACTCACACACATTAACAGACACACTCACACACACTAACAGACACACTCACACACATTAACAGACACACTCACACACACTAACAGACACATTCACACACAGTAACAGACACACGACACACTCACACACATTAACAGACACACTCACACACATTAACAGACACACTCACACACATTAACAGACACACTCACACACATTAACAGACACACTCACACACACTAACAGACACACTCACACACATTAACAGACACACTCACACACATTAACAGACACACTCACACACATTAACAGACACACTCACACACATTAACAGACACACTCACACACACTAACAGACACACTCACACACATTAACACGTTTCAAACCGAAGAATGTAGAAATTGATCTTAACATCGAGAGCAAATTTTTAAGTAGACAAATTTTAACAACAATAGCGTGATGCATATCAAAAAAAAATATCAATTTCACATAAGAATCCTATACAATATGAAATTATCTGAACGTGTTCTGTTTAACAAAATACTGTCAAAGAGGTCTGGTACACTGAAAGGTCATTTGATGATATTCCAGATTTCAACCAAAATAAGTTTCTTATTTTCAATTATCTCCCTGGTAACAGGACACTCTTCCCCCCCCCTCCCTTTTTTTCCTTTTTTTGCTCAGATTATTTTATTATTAGCTTCCAGCCCGACATATACACATTAGCTAGCTGGAATTTTCAGCCCAGTATATAAACATTAGCTAGCTGGAACTTTCAGCCCAGCATATACACATTAGCTAGCTGGAATTTTCAGCCCAGTATATAAACATTAGCTAGCTGGAACTTTCAGCCCAGCATATACACATTAGCTAGCTGGAATTTTCAGCCCAGTATATAAACATTAGCTAGCTGGAACTTTCAGCCCAGCATATACACATTAGCTAGCTGGAATTTTCAGCCCAGTATATAAACATTAGCTAGCTGGAACTTTCAGCCCAGCATATACACATTAGCTAGCTGGAATTTTCAGCCCAGTATATAAACATTAGCTAGCTGGAACTTTCAGCCCAGCATATACACATTAGCTAGCTGGAATTTTCAGCCCAGTATATAAACATTAGCTAGCTGGAACTTTCAGCCCAGCATATAAACATTAACCCTAAATAGGCATTTTCTGAATAAAACATTTCTAAAAAAAAATATGCAATTACATCATAATTTTTAGAAAAAAAATTGAACAAAATGTAATACATTAAATCAGAAATTGAAAAAAATCAAATGAAGCCAGTAACAGTGGTCTACTTGCAAGTTTACATTCTAATAACTAAATCAAATTAAAAATTCTAATTACCATACACCTTTCTGTGGAATACCTAAGAATGTAAATTTAATAACTGAATCATATTCTAAATATTAACGTCTCATACTACAAACCTCTCTAATGACTCAAATGGCAGCTACATCCTATGAAATTATTATTAAAAAAAATAATTAAAAAAAAGATTACAATTAAATTATTTACTTTGGAAAAGGTTACTTTTTTTGTGTGAGCAACTAAATTGATTCCACGAGAACACACTTTCTATATATCTGTGTATAAATCCATCAAAGATCCCGTCTTGTGGTATTAGTGGAGAACGCCATGTAGCGATCAGACAAAGTGACTGACTCCCATCTACCCTGAATCAATCAGACAAAGTGACTGACTCCCATCTACCCTGAATCAATCAGACAAAGTGACTGACTCCCATCTACCCTGAATCAATCAGACAAAGTGACTGACTCCCATCTACCCTGAATCAATCAAAGTGACTGACTCCCATCTACCCTGAATCAATCAGACTCACAAAATGTATTTTTATCGAGGACAGCCACATTACATGTCACGTCTTGGTAAGTGACAAACATGTGTCGTCACAATGTCACGTCTTGGTAAGTGACAAACATATGTCACATTTAACACAGAATAGTTTGTTATTTATCGGAATGAAATGCATAATGTTAAAAAAAAACTACAATAAAGAGACACAACACTTCACGTAGATTTATATTTATTGTAGCAATATATGGTAAATAGTACTAAATACTGAAAGACACATTTGATTGTTGTGGACACATGTGTGACTTGTTTCTAGTCATTGTATCCGTATCAACTGTGACATAAACAAAACAACAATGGACTTGTATGTATAGTCTTAGGTGGTATGTAGTATGTGCTGACACTGTACCTTTTTAAGTATGTCATTTGGGTTCTGGATCGCACTGAATGACTCGGGGGCGGGGGGGGGGGTAATAATAGCAACTAACTATAATATGACATCGTATTTCTCCACCTTGCAAAAATGTCAATCCTTTCAGTGCAGAAATCATTTGAAAAGCCGCATCGTAGACAAATTAACAAGATATAGCTATTAACTACTATAAGACTTAGTTATGAACTACTATAAGACATAATTATGAACTACTATAAGACATAGTTATGAACTACTATAAGATATAGCTATGAACTACTGTAAGACATAGTTATGAACTACTATAAGAACTACTATAACAGCTACTATAAGATATAGTTATGAACTACTATAAGAACTACTATAAGATATAGTTATGAACTAGTATAAGATATAGTTATGAACTACTATAAGAACTACTATAAGATATAGTTATGAACTAGAATAAGATTTAACTACTATAAGAAAAACTTATTCATTGTGAGCCGTAGTAAACTCAACGAAGAGCAGTGGCACACACTTTCCCGCCAATCGGGTGCGGCATCTGCCGTAATTGAGAACTTTTTAGCAAGGGGAATGAAGCGGCATTTTTCAAAATCCACCCCAGGCGCAACTATCACAGCTTACACTAAGCGACACAGAGCCGGAATGGTGTGTATATTTCAACAGTCTGATTGCATTTAAAACATTTGTTTACATTAATTGTTTGTTTGTTTTGTATCTAGAGGTAGATATAACAACAAATAACTGCACATTAGTGCAATTGTTCTATCTTATGAATAAGTACTTTAAAACAAATTCATCTAAACATTAAACTGATTATACTTCATAGTATTTTGTGGTAATATTGATATGATTAGGTGCGATTGGCTAATTCTCTACAGGGCTAATCCCATTAAGTAGTTTTATGCTATTTATTTTTTTTTAAAGGATTATGAGTTAAAATGCGCATTTGTATATGGAGTGTTTACCCATGCACTCTACCACTTATCATTAAAACAGTACCGTAATCAAAAGCTATAGAATAAAACAGTATCAAGTCGTAGTCTACTGTTGAATAAATTTCTCAAAGATTTTTTTTACCCAATGATGTTGATAATTTACCGCAAAAGAGTTGAAAATAATTGATTCATGAATTGTAATGAGCTTGCTGTTTCAGCAAAATCAAACTATTGTCACAAATCATGTCACATTATGTATGTCTTTGTTCATTGTTGTAACGAATCTTTCTTCATCTTGGTCGAGTTGATTCTGTTCATTCAACACTTCCGTAAGGTTTTATATTCGAGAAGTATCGATTCATCTCTAAATGATCCGAATCAACGAGACTTTCTTCACATTCCTTACGGGCTCCGAGATATGGAGGAAATTTCGGAAGTGACGTCAGCTCGTGCTCGCTTAAAGTGACGGACCTGCTGTTCATCGGAAAATCTGTCACAATCTGTGGCTCCAGTTGCGGCTCTGGGGTCTGCGTCTGCTTCGGGGCCATGCTCTTGGACAGGCAGAGCCTGTCGGAGACGATTGTCTTCATGAGTAGAGCAGAGGTTATGATGGCTCCGACCAGAACAAAGCCCATGCCTATGACCATGACGGAGTAGATAGTCAGCATGAGGCGGGCGTGGTTGGCCTCCCGCCTCTCGTTCTCCTCGGCCGACAGGCTCGTGTCCAGCTTGTAGGTGGGGCTGGCCGGCCACAGTAGGCCGATCAGAGCCATGATGACCCCTATGACGATCAGACACAAGGCGGTGTCGCTGAAACATTTCTCGTTAGCCTGGCATTTGCAGGCCATGTCTGGGTGGTGAGTCAGTATTACAACGAGTGTTAGAATACCAGTAGGTCAGGATACGACGAGGTCAGAATAACAGTGATTCAGGATGCCACGAGTTCAGAATACCTGATCAGGTTACCAATTAGTTAGAATACCCATAGGTCAGTTGGTTTGGAACCTACCGGGCTAGAATAAAACTAGGTTAGGTTATCACCAGGTCATTATACCACTAGCTCAAGATAATACAAGGTAATTTACCACTAGCTCAAGATAATACAAGGTCATTTGCCACTAGCTCCAGATATTACCAGGTCATTATACCACTAGCTTAAGATAATACCAGATCATTTACCACTAGCTCTAGATAATACAAGGTCATTTACCACCGGCTCAAGATATAGTGAGTTCATAATACTGACAGGTGGGTGTATAACCAGAAAAAAAAATATCATACGTCTAGGTCTGGATGTTACTCGGTCAAGATACAGTTAGGTCAGGATAATACAAGGTCATTTTTTTTTTAAATCTAAATAGTATATATCAAAACATGCACAATTATCCTTCACCAGGTTGACGTGAGCTTACGACAGGTTGATTTTTATGTGAGTTTATAATCAAGTGGATTATTAATAACGTTTCCTATCCAGATATATATATATATATATATCAGTTCAGTTGAATCGGCGACGTAATTAGCAGACATTAAGGTGCAATATTCAGGTATATTATAACAGTCGACTGTTTGTCTCTCGCACCCACTATCTGTTTAGTACCAACATCTATTGCTCTTGTAGTCACCCACTATCTGTTTAGTACCAACATCTATTGCTCTTGTAGTCACCCACTATCTGTTTAGTACCAACATCTATTGCTCTTGTAGTCACCCACTATCTGTTTAGTACCAACATCTATTGCTCTTGTAGTCACCCACTATCTGTTTAGTACCAACATCTATTGCTCTTGTAGTCACCCACTATCTGTTTAGTACCAACATCTATTGCTCTTGTAGTCACCCACTATCTGTTTAGTACCAACATCTATTGCTCTTGTAGTCATCCTTCTGAGGAATAAAAAAGGAAAATAGCATTTAATATATGTGTGTGTGTGTGTTTGTGTGTGTGCGTGTGAGTGTGTGAACATGTATTAGAATCAGCCCCGTAGCGTGAAAATTCTAGAGCAGGGGGCCAGGCCAATAGCGGGGGGGGGGGGGGGCAGGAAATAAAAGTTACTAAGTAGAGAAAACAAGCAGAGGGGGACCAGACAAAACGCGGGGGGTGGCAGGCTACGGGCCTGATTAGAATGGTCAATGGTCATATGATGTGTATGTGTTGTTATTTGTTATATACGTTTGTTTGTCGTTGTTGTTTATAATCTTGATTCGCAACATTGTATTTGTACTTATGCATATACACAGAGATCCCCACATTTAAGGGACAGGACACAAGTCTCAAAGATGGCGGCCACACGTTGTGGGTTTTCTATTTTATAATTTAAAAAAAAAAAAAAACACTTTAGAGAGCAGCACAAAGGTTAAATTATATAAAAAAATTGTGAGCCAAAGTAATTAAATCATATTTAAAAATACAACTGACCACACAAAGAGCCACACAAAGAGCCACATTTTGTCCACCTTGACGTAAATATCTAACTAAAAAAAAAATGATTTTGAGAAAAAACAAAATTCTCCTCTCTCCTGTGTCTCAGTCTGACGATGAATGAAGGAACCCACCCACCCACTGATAATACAGATGCCTCGCTCACATCTGTCGAGGGGGGGGAATGGATTTACCTTTTTTAAAATTATTATTTTAATATAAACTCTGCGTTATGTAACAGACATCAACTAGTACCACAGTACCACAACACTCGTACCACAGCACACGTGCCACAACACACGTACCACAACACACGTACCACAGCACGTACCACAATACACGTGCCACAACACACGTACCACAGCACGTGCGACAATACACGTGCCACAACACACTACCACAGCACGTGCCACAACATACGTGCCACAACACACGTACCACAGCACGTGCCACAACATACGTGCCACAACACACGTACCACAACACACGTACCACAGCACGTACCACAATACACGTGCCACAACACACGTACCACAGCACGTACCACAATACACGTGCCACAACACACGTATCACAGCACGTGCCACAACATACGTGCCACAACACACGTACCACAACATACGTACCACAGCACGTACCACAACACACGTGCCACAACACACGTACCACAGCACGTACCACAATACACGTGCCACAACACACGTACCACAGCACGTGCCACAACACAGTGCCACAACACACGTACCACACATCTTACCATACACTGATTATAACAAAGAGGAGCTCTCCCTCTCCACCCCCTTCCTTGACACTCACCGCCTCGCACGTGTTATGAACTATGTCAACGTTCTTGCAGTATACGCCTGTAGATACACATCGTTGTTTTGATTATAGAAATTGTATTTTTAGTACTTGGCTTGGTCAGATTGTTATTGCTGATTTAACTCTTTGTCTTTAGTTTTCTTGACCTTTCAGTCAAGGCAAGACTAAGTTTAGATAAATATCAACAACAAACTTCAATCTCTCTCTCTCTCAACTCTCTTACTCTCTCTCTTAATCTCTCACTTTCTCTTTCTCTCTGTTTTATCTATCAATTGACATATGCCTAGCTCTGACTATAAATGCCTAATTAATATAATAGACATTTCAACACAACCTATATCAATAAATAATATAATGCTTCAAGTCATTAAAAAATATCTACAACTAAAAGCTACACGTAATAAAATGTTTTTATTCGTGGTATCCTGAACAATTATATAACTGAAAATCTGTCCACTCACCTTCGTCTCGATGATATAATTAGCTGTGCTGCATAATGATGCTTTGTGTGTTTAGCTGTGTTGTATACTGAGCACACGTCCAACAACCGACTGTTCTTACATCAACCAACACATCCCTTTCATCGGTAACATCTGTTCTAACCACCTATCAGTACACGTGTGTGTGTGTTTGTGTGTGTGTGTGTTAATGTGTTATTGATTATGTGCTTTACCACATGTCAGTGTGTCCCATGGATATTGCGCATTAATGTGTGCACCTACATTGTTGTTGTTGTTTGTTTGTTTGCAATGGGGGGGGGGGGGCATTTTGAAAAATTCCTAGCGACGCCCATGTTTGTTTGTTATGTGTTTTTTTTTAAATGTCCGATAGCTACTGTTCAACAGCCAAAACTATAAAAAAAAATTGACATTGTGCAATCTTGACTACTCAGCTCGAAGTTATCCGGTCTTTATTCTATCCTGTCTTTATTCTATCCGGCGTACTAACAACTGTAATAATCCGTTATGAAACAACTCTGGTTTTTGAAAATTAAAAACCCTACAAACAGTGCCGAACCTAGGGATTTGGAGGCCCCGGGGGTGGGGGGTTTGGCTTCTTCGAGGGCCCCTTCATTTTGACATTCGACACCATGACATCATTGATTTGAGATAATGTACTTATTATGTAATGTAAAAAACATTTTGGGACACCCGTCTTATGGCAAGGGACATCAAAGGATGTCTAACCAAGACATCAAAGGATGTCTAACCAAGACATCAAAGTATGTCTAACCAAGTCATCAAAGTATGTCTAACCAAGTCATCAAAGGATGTCTAACCAAGTCATCAACAACATGTATATTGATAAACTGCTACAAGTAATTCATTCATGTATACAGAGGCGGATTAAGTAGTACTCGATGCCCACGTTGCCATTCATAACTGTGCCACTGCTGTGTCCTACTGTGTCTCTACTGCGTCAATACTGTGTCGCTACTGTGCCGCTCATGTGTCATGTAAAACAGTCCCATTAGTGGTTTATAGGATCTAAGGAACTTTTCTTCACCTGATCCAGTCTGTATAGGAATTATTGGGGAGACTTTACTCCAAGCTCCACAATAAACAGAAGGGTTTCACCACAAGCCACTCATGTGAGACAGACGCCCCGCAAAGGCTTATTGTACCTGACTGTAGGAAGGCTAAATAGTTCAGGACCAACTTAGTAGGCGTTCACTTATTATGTGACGATTTCTTTCTTAACAAAACACACACACACTTCCCCCAAGTAACCCAAAATATCTAACACCCACCCCCTCCCTATTTTTCAAAAACTATCGCGATGCTGCACTAAATGTAATCAAATAAAAAAATGATTCTTAAATTTTAGGGCTTTGTGTCCCAGGTCTCCTATGATGACATAACTAACTACATATTAGGCAATATACGTTTTGAATGTACAGTTTACGCTAATTACAGTGTATTGTTGGACGGAAGGCCGAGTGGTGTAGATACCCGACTGTCGACCTGAGAGTCCTGGGTTCGATCCTCGGCGAGACCCTTGAAATTCTTCCAGGTGTTATTTGGTGCAGTCGTCCCACGAGTCCACCCAGCCGGCTGGGCGTTGTGCTAACCACACGATGATTACTTCATATGCCGAGGTTATGGAAACAGATGAATATATCTCCCATGGTGCCTCCTTGGCCAATGCACTATCGGCTATGGTGGGGATGAAAGAAGGGCGCCATAAACACAACAGTACCATTAGTGGTTTGTAGGATCCAAGAGATTTCATCTCATCCTTACAGAGACTTGACACATGCACACTCCATCTGCCCCGATGGATGGCCCGTGGGAGGCTCAGAGAACTTTTCTTTACTAATCCTCAATTAAAAGTGCATTTTTTTACCAAGTCATTTTTCCATATGTTTCCATTATTAAGAAATTGCTGTTAGTGGCTTTTGCTCAAAAAAATTGAAACACTCCTCCTACCCCCTCCTCCAGGGCAACAATGTGCGGTTCATTTATTTACAGAATGTATATTCTACGGAGTTTAGCCCTTTACATACTCTTTTTACTGAGCTGTGTGGTCCAGTCCTATGGTTCTTAAAGTGAAAAAAAAAAATTTCACATGGGATTAATCACAAAACAAATAAAAATGAACAGCGGCTAATGAAAAAGGAGAAATTGAGTGATTTCTATAAGCTTTCGCTAAATATGAATACAGAAAAAGAAAACCCTACATTTCTACTTAATTTACTGTCTTATTGTAACCATACATTTTTTCCTGTATTTCAAAAGTTGATACAAAAAAAACAGTACAAATTTCAACACATACGTTTTCAATAGAAAAGTCACAACTAAAGTTTGACAATCAACTCACATTTTTTTTTTAAAGTTTTATTAACATAGACATATTATTGAAAGATGCATTCTATGACCACAACCACGACTGATTCCCTTTGGCAACAATAAACAAGACAAAAAAAAAACCTTAAATATGTATTCCACTTAAACACAATTATTCAAACCAACATTTCTTTCTCAATTGATTTGTATTAACATTAGACATTTATCCATCATACACATCACTGTAACTATAATGAGCCTCTAGGTGTCTGCAATCAAAACCAATATAGCATTTGCAGCTCTTGAGTAATATTTCACTTCAGGCAACACAGGGTACTTTACACTGACCCATCAATTCATTTGACTTTCAACTAAGTATTTAAACTTACAACAGTGGAACATGAAAATCATTTTAAATTTCTTTTTTTTTTTAACTCAAAGGCAGGTAAAGTTAACATGGGTTTATCAAAGTGCCAAAATTATAACTAACTGAATTTTATGTGAATACACCTTATGTTTTTATACAAATATTTTCAAAATGTAATATTCTGTCATTTTAATTTTTTAACAATGCCAAAAAAAATTCTGTCTGGTATGTCAAGTTTGGCACATGTACAGTTTAAATGCCAACCCTTCTTTAAGGGCAATGAGTGGCAGCAGCAAAGTTTGATAGTGAGTTGGCCTAACACAATATCACACAAAGAAAAAAAAATGCACATACAGAGCACACTGAACCTAAAATGTTAATTTATAAAATGAAATGATATATCCAGTAGCCTCTACAAAAAATATGAACATTTCCACTGCATTAAGAAACAATGTGTAGAAACAGAAGCAGGACACACATGATTAAGGTTGAAGAGTGTGGGAGTCGTTGGTGGCAGGTATTGGTCTAATTATCAGAAACACACAAAACAAAGAATCTCAGAGTTTAATTCAATCACTTTTCAATAATGCACAAGAAAAGTTTAAAAAACAAAACAACAAATACTCATTTCCTATAGTACATCATTCATGCAGAACTAATTCTCACAAGGGGAGACTACACATGTATATTTCATTAAAAATTGAAAAAAACAACAACACAGAAATGAAGTGACAAACATGGAGCTGAAAATATAAATGAATGCACCATTACTTCTGCATAACACTAATCTTAAATTAAAAAAAAATATTTTACTTTGGGAACATGTAGCTAAATTTTAACCAATAAAAAAAAAGGTAAGTCATAATATTAAACAGGCTTCTCTAAAAGAAAATGTTTTTTCCTTTAAAAGTGTTACAGAATATAATATTTCTTCTATCTATGTTAATGAAATGAAAGTTAAATCTCACTACAACAAACAAAAACAAAAAAAAAAATTCAATGTTATAAAGTAATCTTATGTTCAAGCTAAAATCAACATGCATAACCTTTATCTACAGTAACAAATTCAAAACTGATTTCTTATAGTTTACTATTTATCAAACAATTTTGCTTTTTTTTATTCTTTATTTTTTAATTAATTTTTCTTTTCTTTTAATTTTTTTTTTTAGATTTTTTTTATCAATTTTTTTTGTTTATATCAAAGGTTAATTTTAATCATACAATTACTATTATATCACAGTTAATTTCATGAACCAATTCTTACAGCAAAAAATGTTTTTTTTTTACAATTTAAGAGTGAAATATTTCAAAAATAAAATTCAATAATTAATGCTGTGCTAATGACATAAACCTTAAGAGATTGATATTTCTGTAAGTTTGTCATTGACATACATAAAACAATTGTAATATCATACCTCTGAATACAATGCTATTATTCCACTATGAATATATGAGTGGCTAAGTTTCACTAATGAGTTTTAGTATAGCTATGAATATGAAATTAAAGTTTTGCTTACTTAACAATTTTATAGGAAAGAATTAGAAAATATAACAGAACTTTGAAATATGAACAATAACGAACAGACTCTTCTATCCTTAAGGCTCAAATACAGAAAGAAAATTAATTATAAAATGGAATGTGTCCGTAATTTAGATAAAATTTTACCTTATGCAGAACTTATTTGTTTGTTAACTTTTTATTACACATTTTAGAATTTCAAAGATAGGACAAATTTGACAAGGACTAATTTACAAAAAAAAAAAAAAGTAAGACTAGAAATGTTGGTAAGCACAAACTTATCTTTGAAACACATATGGCGTTTAAATAAACAAAACAACATTTAAAAAAAAAAAAAAAACATAAGTCTAAAAATAATTACAATACAACTAGAGCTTTCATTATACACACTCAAACAATTCAAATTTAGAAGGTATAACTGGCAAAAACATGAATTGTTCCAAAAAATTCTAAGGATGTAAGTACACATGAAAATAGAGAAAGATGAATCAAAATGTAAACTCACACTGAATGATTTTTATTTTGAGGCTACACATCCAGCTGAATATTAAATCATAAGGTTGTACATGTATCACATTTATCTAAATTCCTTATATAGTAGTTAACTGAGAATAAACGTTCAATACACACAATAAGATATGCTATGTTGAAATAAAAAAAAAAAAAAAAGTATTTTTCATCAATATCCTGATCTCAATAGCAGCAAGTAATACCACCTGAATCTCTTGCAAAGGTCAGGTATTTTTTTTATTCATTCATGTTGTCAGTCATGCAATTACATGTACAAAATTTAAATAATTCTAGATACTCTCTTTACTAAAAGTAATAAGATGTTTGATGAAAGCCAAATGAAATTAAAAATGTATAGTTTTAAAATCTTTTAAACATACGCTGCTGAGAAATGTGATCAATTGTATTTAGAAATGATTTCTTTCAGTCATGAAAAAATTTTTTTTATCTGAAACTTTCAACTGGAAAAAATTGGAAGGGTTAGGGACAAAACGCATGAACAGAATAATATCAGAGAGACATAAAACAAAAGCCAAACGTTAAAAGATATAGAGATTTGTATCCAAATGAAACAGAACAGGTTGAGCACAACAAAACAACAAATGAACAGTCTTTTAGTTGGGTTTCTGGTAGTGAAAATGATCTCCATTCTTGTAAGGATACTGCTGCTGCTGTTGTTGCTGCTGAGGCTGTTCTTGATTTTGTTGTGGATGCATCATATGTGGGGGCATGGGTATGTGAGCATTAGGTGGTATGAAATAATTTGACATCCCTGGTTGCTGCTAGAAAAAAATATATGAATTTCAATTTTGTGGTATATTTAATCATAAGGCAATTGAAACCATACTGCACTTATTCTGAGGAGTGCCATACATGTGCTGTTATAGCCCCCCCCCATCTGTTCGGCTGTAAATAGACTGCCTTGAGTCATAGCATTTGATATTCATGTAAAAAATGTCACAACAAATACATACACACACAAAGTACAGTTAAAACAAAAGAGGTATGGTTTTAAAATATGTGGTTATTGTACATCAAGTTTTATTTTTGTGGTATATTGAGTATTATTTTCTTACTTTACCCTAATTATTTATTTTTTCCAGTTTTAACAATGTTGCATTTAAATTTAACATAATATGCTGTGACAACTGATGATTATATTTTATTTCATCAAATGCATATTTTTTAATTTTTTAGTAGAATCAACCTAAATTAAAAAATACAAGTAATATGAACTGTCTGAAATAGTCAAATAGCGTCTTATTGATCAAGACCATTGAGTATTTATTCCATAGAAAGTAATTCTGTTTTTAGAACTCCCAATCATGACAATATGGTTAACGCATTCTTTTAAGCATTTTATGTAATGTACAGAAAGTAAATACTTTAGCGATGTTGTACAGATAAGTATAGGTTTACTATAAACACACATATACCTTATTTAGAGTGATAGTTTATGACAGTGTGTAGTTTTTAGGGTACATTTTAAGACTTTTTAGGGCATAAATGAATATTTCTACCCATTTTGAAGTTTAAAAAATCATGGCACAAAAAAGTAACAATTTGAAACTTGTAGTAATTAGTTAAAATGAAAATAAACTCATTTAACCACTAAAGATAAGCCAATGGTGCTTTCTATTATGGCAGCATATCACTTAATCTGTTCTATTATGGCAGCATACCACTTAATCTGTTCTATTATGGCAGCATACCACTTAATCTGTTATGTTTTAGAAATTGAAAAAAAAATCAATGGGGCACATCATTTTTTTTAATCTTCAATAACATTGACTCTTATGCTATAGATTGACTCTTATGTTATAGATATGTCAAGATTGATGAAACTTACTGGATACATATGAAGTGAAGGCAAGCTTGGCTGTGTTGGTGGAAGACTTTGATTTGACTGATATCCTTGAATATAGTTACTTTGTACAGTGCTCTGTAGGAACTCTTCATAAGCTGCTTCTACCTCATCACCCATCCCACCATCATCTACTATTTCATCTCTGGGCATAAAAAAACAATTAAAAAATGTGAATGGTTCATTCTTACAAACAAACAAACAAAATAATAATGTTGTTTAATTGAAGCATTATAGTTTTTAATATTGTGTAAAAAGTTGTTTTTTTTTTAATTATTTACTTTGTGTTATTTGAAGAGGAACAATAAAAACAATTGACAAATATCCACTTAGAATTATTTATGAATACCATATGGCCACCAGAATGAAGAAGTAATTATTTTCTAGAACATAAAGACATCAACATAAGATCTTCAGAAAACATATGACAGTATTTTCTACCATAAGGAAAGAAGTAGACTTTCTAATCTGGATCACTGAGGTGACAAATAGTGTCTCTAAATGACAGTTACCTATTTGAAGTGCAATGCCATGTCAGCAGCTAATACTAATACTATACTTTTTAAATTGCTCTTTCCTACAGGTCAATGATTAGAAAATGAGTACAATTATCTCTTCATTTCCTTTTTTATAATCCAGATAATGAACTGGTCATCTTGAAAACTTCAATAGCACTATTTCTGTATGAATTAGAAAATACTTACAACGGATTGTAAGAGTCGTACCCTGTATCGCTTAAGAAAAAAGATTCTTGTTCTGTACTCTGTATGTCTTGCTCAGCTTGCCATTCTAGAAAAGCAGCCTCTTCTTCCTCATTCAGCACATAAGCACCATCCTCAGCATCTTCTTCAGGTAAGCCTGCATCTTCCCTACTGCAAACATTACCATTGTTGTAGAACACTGGTTCTTGTACCTAAATAAATATAACAGATGGTTAGTTTTAACTTATGTAAAGTGAAATGTTGCTACTATGAATACCAGAATAATGTAATGTACAGTACTTCAAAGTGCTTGGCCCATTTATTTAACTCTGTTAATATAGTGCATATCACTATTGCAAATGAAGCGTATAAATCTGTTACATTTAAAGTTAAGTGAACTTGTGGGAATTTCAAACTACTTCAACCAGAACCTGAAAAAAAACTTCTGGTTCTCACCAATGATAGAATATAGGATAACAGTCAAGGTGCAAGCAAAATGATTATAACTAAAGTATGCCTGGAATTTTTTCATGTCTAATATATCTAATATATCTTTTATTGGTATAGAATTGGGCCTATTAGTTTAATAATAAATGTTTTGTTCTGAACCATATAAGATGTTTTATGATTAACTTTTATGATTTCTTGACAAATAGTAAATGAAATTTATAGCTAATTAACATAAAATAAATGTTTCAAATTGCCATAAATGACAAGTTTAATACATGTATATCGATTCAGAAGAATAAAAATCATCATAGCAGGCACTATTTTGATGGCTGATTCCTACAATTATGATTTCCACTATTATCTAAAACCTAATGTACAACAGAAAGTAAAGTTTATTTAAATTTAAAAATCGATCTTAAAAGTAATCTAATTTATAGAGATGTACATGTGGTGACTGTCAAAGGAAAATGATGAAATGTCTCACATTAGTCAACAGTTAAAAAGCCAAAAAGTATCAAGTCGAATGATACTTATTCCTTTGAAAAAATAACCCACTAATAATACATTAGTACTTTTCATTTTTGAATAAAATTCCATGAAATTGAGAATTAAAAAGGTTGACTAGTTAACTGTGATCAACTTATAAGGTGAAGCAAAATAAAATCTATCAGAGACACTAGGCAGTTGGGAATAAGAGAGAATAGTAAATAAAGGAGTCATTACTGTACTCTTTAATGTTGATTTTTACCTGAAAATTATTTGGGTCAGCTTGAAAATACATTGGCTTTTTAGGTGGCGATGAAACACTTCTGTTCCAGTCTTTGTTTTTAAGGTCTATCACACTATTCACCAAGAATTTAGCATTTCTGTGAGAAGAAAAAAATGCAATGAGCTTTCCTAAAAAAACTACATAGGAAATATTAAACTTTTTCAAAAAGAAAATAGGATAACTCACTCAGACAACGATGAAGACTTGAGAGATTCGAGCTTGTCAAAAATATTTTCAAATGCCATGCAGTCATTTGGTGTTGATTTAACAATATCTTCCATTAAGCCACCAGATAACTGAAAATCACAAGCAATGTGGAAGATATGAAAAAACCTACATGTTAGGCCCCAGATACAGTAGTGAAAGGTATAGTGTGAGCACATTTTGTGTCCAGTTAAATTCTGGTGTCTGGTTTTAAACTTTACAAAGGACTGTTGAATTGATACCAATGAATGTTCTGGGGATTAACATTCTTTAATTTACTTAAAGATCAATGAACCATGAATTTAAATAAACACTACAAACGTATGTGTGAATCAATTTAATTTTTTGCCTCTGTTGAAATTTGATGTGAGAAAACTATCATTATGAAAATTAGATCCAGGATGAATGTTTATATATTTTTAATTATGCACCTCACCTTCAATAGTTGACATGAACATTTGACATTGGCATCATTAGCTTGCGTCAACAAAGTGTGAACAAAATCAATCAATATTTTGGGAAGAAATTTTATTCTTTCTTTTGTACCATCTTCTAATTCAGTCTGAGGAATGCAAAAAAATTTATTTTTGGAACAGAATGTTCTCTCTAAACAATTTTAAAATTTATATCTTAGCCTTTAAGTTTCAGTTCAAGAAAAGAATAATAATTTATACTTTATTAAAATTCTAACATTTTTGCAGGTCCTACAAAATTTTGAAATTCCAATATTTGTTAAGTAAAACTTTATCAAATCACAAAAAAAGAAATAAAATATAAAGCAGTTTTTTTCCAACAATTTTGTACTTGAGACCTAGAGAAGGTGCAAAAAAGAGTAAATATATATGGCATTTTGACTTAGTCCACCAGTATTTGTTAAGTTGATAAAAACAAGGTTTTCATTCAAAGTACCTCAACATTGAGAAATATTTCTGCCATAAACATAGCCAACCCACGCAATCTTTCTTGATCCGCAGGATTTCCACTTAGAAGTTCATTGCGCTTGGCATATTCTGACTGACACCTATAGAATAAAGCATCTCAGGTTTGATTTCTGCCAAAGAGCAATACACACTTACTAGCAAAAATTGATTTAACTGCACAAGCACATAAAATTAATTTTAAATGATTAACTCAACATACCTTTTCATAAAAATTTTGTGAAACCCATTAAACAAACTGTTACTTTTCAAAGCACTAGCTAAATATTGACAAATTCTGGCCCCTGTGTATCGAAAGTTCTGTTCCTGGATGCTCTGAAAGAAAAAAAGCAACTTAAAAATAGAGTTATTTTAAAACATTTACAGAGTCTGAAAGCTTTTTTTTTTTATGGTTGTATAAAAGTAAATACTTAGTCACAAAATAAACAGAGTTTAAAAAACAGTCATTTATTCATAAAATGTACGCTAAACAATCAACATCTAATGGGAAAACCTATTTTCTTTTATTACAAATGAACTTTTTTTTTTTTAAGCTTTGCTGAGGAGTATATAGACAGGTTGGAAAAAGCTTTTTATGTATTTGAGTTTATATACAGTAAAATGTCCTTAGTTCAAATGTCACTGTAACAAAACATTTATATATAACATCTGCTAAAAAGCATTGGTTTAAAGAATTATTTAATTCCCCACCTAACCAAAATAAATTTATTAAAATGTGACGAATTTCAAAATCTCAAGTCAACAACTTTTACAACAAGCTCTACTGATGAAGATAGTTCAAGAGGGGCAAAAATTCATACCACTAGGTGCTATGAGGTGAATGTTTAAAAAATCAATAAACCAGTGACACATTTGTGTTGGGGGAGGGTGAGCTAATGAACTAGAAGCACTAAAAGCATTTTAGAAAATTAAAATTAAAGTAAAAGTTAACTTTTTAAAACAAAATATTTTGCAATTGTTATCATCTCATGATTTAATAAATGAGACAATATGATGAGAGTATCTTTTGGTATATGCGAATAAATAAAGAGAAGCAAGTCGTGGAATAATTATTGAAAAAAATAAATGTGTTATACTACTTAGTTCAATGACCCTCAGCGGTAAATAACAAAAGCTGAAAGCTAAATTAGTAAGAATTAAACAGTGAGAAAATATTACACATATCTTTTAAAACAATTGACATAATAACTTTGCATATAAACTTCAGTGAAACATATCCACATACTTTGAACAGAAAATTTTCAGTAACGCAATTGTCACCCCCCCCTCCCATTTCAGTATAACAAAATTCTGAGTTGCCGTCAACTTTGATATAGCTACATTTCACTGTATACATGTGTTTACCATCTTAAGATTTATGTTGGACAGAAACTAATAAACCCTGTAATCCCAACAATGATGAAATTCTTAAAAAAAAAACTTAACAAGAGATGAACCTTTTGGGGCTTAACTATCCTCATTTATACATTTAAAAAAGGACAGTATTAAAATTGGGTGTCCACCTTAAAATCAATTTTTTTGTGTGCAGTTGTTTTTTAAGAATAATATCGTTTAGTCACTTATTTTACTATGATGAAAAAAAAAACAATTATTGCTAACAATGTGTTCCTTGTGAACTTTATAGATGGTAAACATTAATTTAAAGGTAAGCACAAGAACAAAAACTGAAAATCCTTCTTTCCTACTTAAATTGCTATTGAAAAAGATCTATTTTTTTATCTACCTGTCTGAATAAACTTTCCACCATGCCATTTACAGTCTCTGTTGACGCTGACGACTGCTGAATCATTTCACAAATTGGACGTAAATATTCTTCCATGTTGCCAGGATTCATATTGAGAATATCAAGGGAGTTGTTGAAACGATCCACAATGGGGTTGCCAGTGCTTTCTCTTTGCATTCCATATGGGGAGTAGTCTAGCAAGCTTAAGCTGTTCATGTCTGGAACTAGATAATTTCCAACATTACCGGCATACTCATACTGTGGCTGAAAGAAATAAAATCATTACCATAAATGTGCAGCTAAATTAAACTAATATAACTTCAAATTATTTCCTTTCACTCAATTATACAACATGTGTATAGAGGCAGTTTTTTTTCTATCTGGCAATAATTTGACAAACCGGATAATACTGATCGTAAGAGTAATCTTCTGGACCTCTGGGTACAAACACTGCAGCAGCAACAGATAAAGAGTAGGAAGAATCCTGTGGATACTGAGACCCTTCATAAGAGTTTACATCATAGCCTGCCTAAAGTGATGTGAAATAATTTTTCTTATTATTTTCCAATTAAAAAATAAATATTAAAAGGCAAGTATCAACTCAATAAAAAAAAACAGTAGATTATATTATATTCACATAATAAATAAATAAAAAATTAGCCATCTCCTTTTACTTGAAATATTTGTAAACAATACCAAAAAAAAATACAAGTGACATAAGAGTTTTCTATTGTGCCTTACAAATTACCTCCACCTGATTTCGGGGTACAAATTCTTTTGCTGTAGCAGACAGAGTACTTTTAATTTCAGGAAGAGTGAGGGGTTGATGACTGGTCTGATATGACTGAGTAACATGATTTCCTTGTGGTGGGGGTACACTACAATCTGGAGGAAATTGCAATGAGGCATTTTTCAGTAAATAGTTATTTTAAAGTTATATGTAATTTCACAATGTTCTAATTTATGACAATAACCAAGTATTTGCAATTTATGCACTAGTACTGATTAAAATTTTTAAGATCTTAGACTAAATGGTCCACCATATCCTTTTATTCAATAAATACTAAATTTGAAAAAATAAAAAAACTTAATCTAAAGCAGCTGAAAAAGTTGTTTCATTTTTTGAATATAACTGTCTAATTTGAAAAAAAAGCTTTTAAAAAATAATATATAATCAAAAGATTCAAAACACTATTTTAGTATTGGGCAATTAATCATAGTAACTTAATAGTGTGTAATTATAAGTGGAATCTCTATTATTGAGAATATGGCACATTTAAGTGATATTTAGATTTACTTTACAGATCATTTTATAAACAGCATGTTATAAGGATATTCCAAAACAGGTTGTTTAATGGGTATAACAAATTAGCCATAATTACACTCATGTATTTTTTTTCGTAATCTAAGGTATTATTTACATTTTTAATGGTAAATGATGTCTCACTGACCTATAAAGTTACATTTTTACTTGTGAAACCGCTTAATTTTGATGAAGTTAAATGCCTAATAGAATTTTGGGGTTCAAATGCAGTAATAATTCTCGCATTTCAGATTTTCATGTGATAAGGCAGTATTTTATTGTGGTTGATACCATTTTAAGGAAAAAATAATTTACCCTGATTTAACACTACAGTTAATTTTCATATAACCAAGGCAGCATTCCAATATCAGTTATTACACACTAAATTGACTTCATTTAACAAAAAAATGTGAACTGTCATAAACTCTTCCTAATTCAACTATCAATTGACACAACAAGATTATTTATATCTTCTGTAAAGAGTTTTTATTAGCTGTACCCTGCAAAGCGTTTACATAGAGATAGACTATTGTTCAGCTTTGACACATATTTTCAAAATATTTTTTTTTAAAGTTTTGAATGAAATAAAAAATCTAATAAGTAGTTGTTTCCTTGAAGCAACCTGAAGGATAAATTATATCAATTAAAAAAAAAAAGTTAAAATTTTGTCAAAGAGATCTAATTAGTTGTTGTTACTTTTCATTGAAACAACAAAAAAATTATATAAAAAAAATTACCACACAAGGAATTGAACCTGGGTAGCCAGCAAAAAAAAAAATGCAAGTTGCGTATCCATTAAGCCAACAGGTCACACAAAATTATGATTTTTAATACATTATAAATGATTATAGAAAAATTGCTCGACTTTTTTACACTTGCCTTTTTTTTACACTTGCCGTGTAAGTCTTTAAAAATATAATATTTTATAATTTGAAAATAAATCAATGCACTATTTATTTTTAAAAATTAAATAATGTGATAGCTGAGAATGTTATATGTATAGAATTTAGCAGAATTTCTTTTTTTTTTTTTTATTGGATTGACTTTTAAAAAGAATATTTTATTTACCTATATTTTATTGTATTTTAAGTATGTCTGCTGCACATGGGGCATAATAAAATGGTGGTGTTTAGTTTTTGAATACAATGAAATATAGGTAAAGAAAATGTTTTGTGAAGTAACTTAGAATTTTTAGTGAGTAATTTTTTTTTTCATTTTGTTTGATTCACACTAAGATTTTTGCTATAACAGATGAAAGAATCATTTATCTCGGGCAGACTATGTAAACAGTCCTATTATTTAGAACTATACTAACTAATACTATAGTAATACTAATATATAGTACAGATGTTACTTATTTTAATGAAATAATTCAATTAATTGTTTAATGATATGAATTTATTACTTTTTACATACTGTAAATGAAGGGAATAATAGAAATAGCCATATACTAGTTTATAATTATAAATTATTGTTCCTCACTAAATGTTAACTCCAAGTCCACTATGGTCTTATCTAAGTGTCATCAAGTTGTCCAAGTCAAAGAGTATGACTATCTTTCAATCTTTGGCTTGGTTGTGACTGTGTCTATGGGCTATGTCGCCTATGTTCACTATGTCTATGGCATGGATAGAGTAGCTGACTAACAAATTATCCTGATTTGAGGGAATATTTATACAATTTATTAAAGAATATCATAATTTTGTATTTAACAAATGATACAAGCGACTAGTGAAACCTTACCGTATAATTTTTGAGAGAGCTGATCACGATTGTTTTCATTATTTTGACGTTCTCGGACAATATTCAACACTCGACTTTCAGTGGTACACTTTGGTGGTCTAGGACTAGAATAAGATCCTTCGTTAGGCATATCTTGAGTCGACTGAAGATGTGTCCTTAATTCTTGACCATCGGGAGTCTTATCATTTGAGGACATCGCGAAAAATTTAATAACAGATGTTAAATCACCTTAGATTTAACAGCATGAGTTTACACGCTATTTTGTTGGTTTGTTAAGTTGTTGAAATGCCAGATTTTTATAGAGTGCTAGTTTAAACATCTATAATTTTTGCTGTTTTCTTTTTAACTGAATGAGAACTTATTTGAATACATATGCTTACTTTTAATCACTGAGTTATCTACTCGATCTATGTGAGTATATTTTTCTACTAGAATAACCGCTAAAATCATATTTTTCTTAAAGTTGTAAAAATATTTCAACATTATCGCGCATATGCTTCCTTTGACAGAAAAAGTTACATATGGCACGTCAGCAACAAAATCATCTTAAAAAATTGCATGAATAATATCACGATTTAATAATATTTTAGTCTATAATCTTATTATAAAAAATGTATTTATTTGTTTATTTTTCTAAAAGAGTTTTTTTCTATATAAAAGTGCACCTTTGTGTATATTTTTGAAAATTAGTATTTGCAAATACCAAATATCTGTAATTTTTGGGTTTACGTATCTTTGAAATGAACCCGCTATGCCTATACAGTTTTACTAATGTTATGTAGACTTATTGATGGACGTATCACATAGCCTATTGTCATATTTTAAAACGCAATAAGGATTAAAAACAAGCACCCTCTCCCGTCTCCATTTTATAGTTATATAACAAAATTTATGATTACCCTCCTTATATAAGTAGGTCTCCCCTATTCACCCTCTCTATAAAATTAACAGCATTACATAACAGCTATCAACCCCCCTTCCCCCCCCCCCCACCTTTTATTAATGTATCATAGCAGAAGAATGGGTACCCTCACCCCCGTTAAACGCTCGTATATGTATATATATATATATATATATATATATATATATATATATATATACGGCGTACAATGACGCGAGAGGGTGCTAAACACCCAGCCGCAGCCTCTGAGAGTTAGCAAAATCATCCCATTGAAACAAGTTTAAAAAAAAAAGAGCTTCTAAATTAATGTAAATTCTGCAAGCTATTTTAAATTTTTGATGCCAAGTAAGCTTAGATATTCACTAACTCAACAGTTTTTTTTTTTTTGTTTGCTTTTTTTTTTTAAGAAAAGATAGTTTTTTTTTTAATTGAAATTAAAAATGTTTGAAGACGAAAAAACTTTAGGAAAGAATGACTAGGAAACAACGGCAATAAAGATTGTATGTTTGTGAAGATAATATTTATAAATATCTTCTGTAACCAGATGTATTGTTTTTACTTATTCTTGTCTACTACACTGTCCATGAGTGACCATGAGGCAATACTAAACGTCAGGCCCGTAGCCAGGTCAAAGTAAGCAGGGGGGCACCAATACTCAGCAAGGGGGTACTTTCTCATTTTAGTTACTTTTTCTTTATTTTTACCTCTTTTTCTTCTTTTTAAGCGGGTGGGGGGCACTCCACACCTAGCGGGGAGGGAATCGCCCCCTAGTGCCCCCCCTGGCTACGGGGCTGCTAAACGTCATCAGATATGCTTCATATTTGGCTGGTATCCTTTTCTCGTCAAAAGGAACCCAAAAAAATTCACAAGCATCTTGTCAAATGAAGAAAAAAAAAGTGTAGATTTCACTAGGAAAATGTATCCTCCGAAGATGTTACTGTAAGATTTAGCGATTTATCTCTTGACCATTTCACCAGTATTGATATTGGTTTGAGGGCCCTTCTTTATCATCGCCATAGTCGAAGCTGTAAGCCTGCAATAGCCGTGGTGGGACCACAGGTGACATGCCTGGTCCCTCTGGCTATGCCCATTATCAGCACCACGGCACTCTGGCTCACCGATGTGTATCCAGGCACGTAGGCTATCAGGAATAAGCTGACCAATGTATCTATGCCTCAGACATATCTTGCAGCAGCAACTTTTTGCACACACTGGCTACTGAGATTAAAAGACAAAGATTTATCAAGAACTAGTAGAGGCATGTAGAGGGATTATATATATATATATATATATATATATATATATATATATATATATATATATATATATATATATATTGCTATTTCGAGCAGTTGTAGTGGCCACAATACATTGATTACACATGACTTGTCCAGGGATCCAGAATGCTGACGGTCCAGGTTCCATGCTCATTGTCCACTTGTAGGCTATATTTTCGTTCTGTTGAGGGGGGGGGGGTCTAGAGACCAATTTTTTCGTCCAGATAACCTTAAAGCTGCATCTGATCTTAATTTTTATTAGACTTGTTATACATACCTTGTTTAGAATTATACAAGAGCTGTTCTGCTTATTAGACCTGACTGCTATATCAACACATAGACTATCCGTATTCATCTTGATTATATAATGCTCAACGTTAACGGATTTTGTGGTTTTTCCTGGAATGGTGTGTGTGTGTGTGTGTGTGTGTGTGTGTGTGTGGTTAGGCTAGGGCCCATAAGGCTGCTAAGATGTCACGTTGGACGATCTTCATGCAGATGCAGATTTTGGTCGCCTGGGGCCACGGGCGCAGGAGAATAGTTTGGCGAACAATTTAGGCGTTTAGGTTAGAAGGCCGTACGTTGGGGGGGGGGGGCGCCTTTAAATCTGCCACTATCTTCACTAGTCCTCTCCATATATGGTCTATGCTTTTCTTAATTTGTACTGATCTTGTCGTCAGCCCTTAATAAACTTTAGGCCTACTGTTTTGAAAGGAAGTTACATTTTAGTTAATAGCTTACTATTCAATAAAAACAAAATGCTACTGCAGCAGTGGCGCAACTGGGGGGGGGGGCATTGGTGGCATTTGCCCCCCCCCCCCCCGAAATAAAAAAAAATTAAAAGATTAGACTATACTTATTTTGTTTTCATACGAATGCTTGTAATGTAAGTAAGTTGTATCTCATGATGTTTAATACAGGTGATTTTTTTGCCTCCCCCCTGAAAGTTTGGTCTAGTTGCGCCACTGACTGCATGTAGGTCTATATTTAATTGCCAACAGGAGCTGTGCGCTTATTTAGAATTACAAATTTTGTCATAATAGCAGAGTGTCAGATGTGAGGTCCTTACATGACGAAATAATAGCAAAGTATATTCTGTAAACCAGTGGTGGTACCAGGGCAGGCCCGTCGCCAGGCCAAAGTAAGCAGGGAGGCACCAATACCCAGCAAGGGGGCACCTTTACTTTTTATTTATTTTTTCCTCTTTTTCTTCTTTTTTAAGCGGGGGGGGGGGCACTCCACACCTAGAGGGGGGGCACGGCCCCCAGAGCCCCCCTTAGCTACGGGCTGTACCACGGTAATATATTTTATTATCTGGGCCACTTCATACATACCTTAGCGGGCCAGAATTTTTTCGACCAATGGGAGTATTGATAATAATTTTTCCGAAACTGTTTGTAAACAATATGGCGGAAAATGGTATACATTCCTTTTTATGTTATTATTTTCTTTTTTTTTTTTTAAATCAGAACCAAACAAGTCTCCGATCTGCTGAAGTGAATAGTCCAAATAAAAACAACTTATATGGAAGTTTCTACAATGTTTAATATAGAAGTGCTACATACATTTTGCAAACAATAGATTCGAAGAAAAAAAGCAGCAATTTAAATTGCATGTCAAAACGTGTATTATCACATTCACAGTATTTTTCATTAAAATTTCCTAGTAAAAACATGAAAAAAAAAATGTCTTTAGTTATAAATATACTGATGCTAAATATGGGGTGCATTTTAATTCTTTTCAGAATTGTACTTTATATATATCAGTAATCTATTTGCCTAGTGACTAGTGTATTAAAATTATTCATGTTAAATCATGATGCTACTAAATAAAAAAAAATTATTGTTAAATAATGACTTTTAATATAAAAAGAAATTGTGCACCAAATTGGTGTTCATTCTTAGATGTGCATGTGTACACACAACTACCTGGCGGTACAAACACATATTGCAACAGAACACAGCAAATGTTTTGTTTAGACGGGTATTACTAATACCTAATACTATTAGGAGGCTTCTGAGTCGGCCTACAGATGTGGTGCATAAAAGCAATTTCTTTAGTCACAAAAGCTTTTGGAAAACAAGAGGGAATATTGTTCTGTAGTATTTAAAAATGTTTTTATATGCATACAGTACCATTTAAAAAACAAAAGACATGACAAATTAGTAGCTCAAATAGATCTTTTCTGACAAATTAGTAACTCAAATAGATCTTTTCCAATATTATTGAGAAAAAAAATTATTCTTATTTAAGTTTAGTAAATGAAGCAACATATTTTTATCCAATAATTTGACATAATAATGTAAATTGGTTTCTACAAAAATCTTTGTTCTGAAAAGAAAGTAATGTATTTTTTATATTTGAGATTTTAATAATTTTTGATAATCACATTTTAATTGGATTGTCTCAACTTTTACATATTCTTAGATATATGTTGCTTGATATATTTTCTTCTTTAGCCATTGATAATCCCATTTCAATTAGACTGTCAAAATTTTATTAAGTTTTTTGTGGCTAAATGGATGTTCTCAATTTTGTCCATAAAGTCCCAATTAGCCTTCTTTGGTGTCAGACACCATGTCTCAAGTCTAAACAATTATTTTTTGGTCTTTTTGGCTTTCTTATTAAATTAGAACTGTTACTTTTCTTTTCAGCTTCTTTGGTTACTTATCATTTCCGTATTTCTTAAAGGTTTATCTATAATCTGAAGTTTTTTTTCTCTCATTCCTCTTTATTTGCAAGAGCTGATTCCAATTTTTCTTTTAAAGAAGTCTACATGTAAGTAAAAACTTATGTAATATATTTGATCTGTGAATATGAAATATATATCAAGGCTTATTTTTTAAATTTAATGAAATATATTGAGTTTATTTAAATTAATAGATTTGGTTTCTTCATATTACGTTTTTTCTTTTGAATTTGCTGCTCATTGTTTTTCTTAGGGCATTAGAAAAGGTTTCGTAAGCTTGGAATGCTTTAAAAAATATTTTAAGTACAAAATATTGACATTACCTCTAAGCAACATTTGATAAACATTTTAAGAAATAAAAGACCATATTATTTTAAACCTTAATATAAAATAGCTGATATTTGTTTGAGATGCTGGTTGCAAACATCAACTTTATTTTAAATCAAGTTTCAGTTAAATTTTTTGATGTACATAATCAACATTTCTGTTAAAAAATGTAATATAATGTAGCTCTGCAAGTGCAAGTCTAATCAGTTTTAGTCAATGGACGAAATATTTCACTGAATACATTGGGTGAGGGGGGGGAGCATATGTTAACACAACATTCATATGGAAAATGTGCAACATTAAAATACAAATATTGCAAAAAATAATATTTATATTTTGCAGAGTTAAAAATTACTAAACCAAGAAAGAGAAGGGCAGAAGCACATACTGATAGAACCAGACAAGAAGCCTTAATAAGTAAGTATAAGTAAGTCAGACAATGATTCATTGAAGAAATTTAAACACTGAGTTAAATATATTTGTATATAATAATTGATGTTGTTAATTTTTTATTAGCTGACATGCCATCTTCCAATACACAAATCAGAGTGGATGAATTATTACAGCAAGTTGTTGCACAGTCAGCAAAGTATGATCATTAATTTTTCTTTCATTTGCTAATTTTAAAGGAAATCCAACCATTTAATGTCATGTATAAAATATTGCATTTGGAAATATTCAGGCCCATTGTTTAATGAGGACTGAGACAATTAAATACACCTGAAATTAATACTTTTATTAAGCATTTTTTGGACTAATTTCCTTATTAAAAGTGTTTACTGTTACAGAGATGCTTCAGATGCAAAAAAGAAAAAGAAGAAAAAGTTAAGAAAAGATGCAGATGAAAATTTGGTGAGAGATTGTAAAACTTTAAGATCTTGTCTGTCTAAAAACTTTTTTTTGATAGTAATGGTAATGCCAATTACTCTTGATATATATACATATATCATATATATATATATTATATATATATATATATATATATATACATATATATATTGTAAACGTAAATGTAATTATTTATAAAGATATTTAAATGTTTGTATATACATGTATATGTATAAATGATTAGGATAACAAATGTTGATAGATTTTTCTCTAAGAGTGATGACAGGTAATACCCACACTTGTCCCTTGTTTGTACAGTCTGTAGCAATGAATTTCCAATGAACTTCTTTTGTTTTCTCAGAAACCTTTACAATTTTTTTTAGCCAACATTATTAAAATATTTATGAAAATACCATAATATTTCTAATACACTGTACCTTTACATAGCTTGAAAATTTACGAAAAGGAAAAGATATTGAAAGTCTTCATAAGGACGAAGACACAACTTTACTTGCCAATATATATGACCCTGATGAAAAAGGTGAAAAAAGCAACAAGCAGAGACAAAGGCAAAGAGAAGCTAGTAAGATATAGTGTAAAAATTACTCTTCTTGTCATTACATTTTAGCTGGGAACTTTCTTTAATATACCGCTTTAAATAGCCCAGGGCTGTTGCAATGTTCAGTAATATGTTATGAAATGAATTGGCCTTTAATTGGTGTGTGTTTGATCAGAGTCGATCACTGGTAGAGACTGTTAGGAACTGTACATTAGATGTCACTGATGGCCGATAACATATTTCGCTGTATTAAATATTTATATTGTTATTTTATAAAAACTGACAGATAAATCTACCAACTCTGATAAAAGCCAGCCAAATATTTCTCATGAAAAGTCAACAAACCCTGAGCCTAAGAAGACAAATAAGGTCAAGAAAAAAGATGAAAATCACCAGTAAGTAGTCCATTTAACAAATTTTTTTTTATTGAATTATACATTTACACTTTTTTTTCACTTTGCTTTTTTTTCATTTATTTATATAAATGTTTTCATGTATAGATTAACCTTTTCATTCCGGATGCGGATTTTTGACAACAATCGCGATAAGGCCCAAACTACGGATGCGGATTTTTGACAACATTTCACTTCAGCAATAGATTTCTATACCTTATGTTTAATATATCGCGTTGTAACCTATATATTCTTGTAGAGAAATCATTTCTACACAAATTCATTAATGGTTTTTCATCATTTTCTAGACAGTTCTTTTTTTATTACGTTTTTAGTGGGATGGGGGTAAAAATGACACGCTTTCTCCGATCGAAAAGTCCGCCGAAATGGCCACTTTTGATGTCCAGTTTAAGCCGGCATTCTAGCGTAAGATTACACACGTATGGTATCAATGTAAAGGTCAGCCTTCCGTCTATTTGAATATCTAGGTCATTTGCGTAACTTTTCCATTATGTAATAACAGGGAGGCAGAAACCAGACCCCCTGTGTGAGGAATTTCTTTGTCCCGAGCTCGCTGGTGGTAAAAATTGCATAACAGGTTCACCGCGCATGCGCAGTTAGCCTTAGACACAGAACACAGCGTGTTGCTTCAAAATCAAACACATTTTACAAATTATTTAACATTTACGTTTAAAAATGATTTTTTTTTACAATAAACAATATAAAAACTGATTATAATGAATTATTTCTAATAGATTTACGGCGATGTAGTTATTTTCGATAAACATCGGCAGATTTATGACATCACTAAAATCCCCCCCTCCTCCGAGATGAGGCCATAGGCGTGTTTAACGTCTTAAAATTACTATCACAATTTCTTTATATTAAATTGCTATAGACTATAGAATATATGAAATCTAAAATCATCACTTCCAATTGCAGTTTGTTGTTTTTGTTTTGTGAATGTGCTATATTTCTGTTATTAATGGATGCGTGTTTTTGTGAGACTTAGTATTTCAAAATGGATTACATTAATTATGATGACGTTAGAACAACATGTAAGTAGCTACATTTTCCATTTTAAAACATTGTTTGTGTCCCTATTATGTTTACTTTTAGTACTATAACATAAAATCACTTATTTTTTCTAAATCACTATGATTTTATTGAGATTTATAATTTGTGTCCGGACCGTTTTATGGTCCAATATGGTGACCGATTTCAAAAGTTCGTTATTATATTAATTTTGGAAAAAAAAATGAAGGAAGAATAGCCGATAGGAAGAGAAATGAACATTTATTATTATAAAGCTTAAATTCGGAAACATTAGTTATAATTAGTTTGTTGTTTTTTCGTTTGTAATGAGTAAGGTTTGAAAGTTGCATAACCAATTGGAAGGAATAAATTATATCGAATTTGTATACTTTTATCGTCTTTACTATAAAGTCAACATACATAAAATATATATCATAAAAAAGATTGTTTAATTTCTGACATGTTGATATATAGATCATACTATTTAAGATTGTAGTTGATAAATAGTTGCACAATAAAAAAAGTCTATATAAACAGCCCACAATCAGGTCTTCCATTAAAAATAGTGATTATTTTCATTTCATAACAACTTTATCAAATCTTGATCAATTTTAGTAATTCTTACACTGTTGTAAAGGAAATTGAATGATGTTTATTTTATCTCGATATACCTATAGGCTATTTTTATAATCTCCAGTTAAAATTTTTAGTTGAAAATAGGGTTTAAAAAATCAAAATTGAAAAAAAAATCGTCATACTTTTCTGAATAATAATTTTTTTAATATCAATTATATAACTTTAATTATTTCACAGAATGAAAGATAATTCATTTCTTTGTAATAAAATGTATACTTTTAAAGAACTATCTCTATTACTTTAAAAGTTACATGCGTTTTTGTCCACCCACCCGTTTTTTCCCAAAACTTTTTGCTCATGCCCAAAAACCCTCAGTAATTGCAGGGTATCTCTAGTTTTTCCCCTAAGGAACCAATGGGTTAATACATATGAAATAGTTTTTATATTAAAAGAAAATTACTGTTTCAAGAAACATTACACAATGAACATTTAAAAAAAAAATTAATTCCTAACAAGTAAGACTTATTTTGAAGGGTTGCCTAAAATATAGGACTGAGTAAATAAAATGTAAAACAGTCCAAAACTAAACAACATTTTGACATTGTGTATCCTTCTCAGAAATAAAATAAGAAAGTTTTTCCTTGCACAACATTGTACATATTTTATACTGAATTATTTTTGGTTTCTTATTTCTTGCTTTAGATGTACTTGTTAATTGTTTAATCATTTTTTCCCACTGCTTAAAACTTTACATTTTTTTCTGTTCAATCCAAAGACCAGTAGCTGCTGAAACTCAGAATATTTTGCCAGAGAAAAAAGAAAGAAAAACGGTATGCTTATTTCAGAATAATCAGTGTTATTGTCTTGCATGAGTTTTCCCAGTTTTTCTTTTTAATAAATTGAATATATTTTTATCTGATTTTTTTGTATCTCATATTAATTTTGAGTGTGTAAAATATTCATGTGTTCAGTAAGCTTGTGTGTTTTGTGTATTATGTTCATATGTCTTTTTTTGCCCAATCACTACATTATAACAAGATCATGGACATTTTGAGATTTAATTAATCTTTCACAATTTGTTGATAGAAAATAACAATATTTTAATGTTGTGTTCACTTCAGTTTTTCAACACCTGATAATTGTGAAATATTAATTAATTTCGGGGACAGATACTTGAGTGTTGTTGAGCCCTCGACTGTCAACCTTAGGGTTTGGGTTTAATCCTCTGTGATAATCTAGAAAATTTCCTAAGTCCTTGTGAAAGTTGGTTGAATGTCTCACAAGTCCACCAAGCTTTAAATGGAGTCCTGACTTAAGTTGGTGAAGTAAAGGCGCCTTACAATCCCTTGATTTGCAGTTGCTCCAGAAATAGATGAATTCTGCTCTTCATCTATGCCCTGCGTACTTTAAGAAAAAAAGGGGCTCTTAATAAATTAAAGCAAATATTTTATATAAAAAAAGAACAGCAGTATTCTTTTAATTATCAGTACTTTTTCTTATACCACAGTTAAATTAATTTCCTGGCACATTTCAGAGAAAATCACCATCTGCATTAACTGCTGAAGCATCCATTAAAACAGAAGACTTTAAAGATGAGCCAGTCAGTGTGACTTCAACACCAAGAAAGAAAAAAAAGAAGAAACCAAATCCAGAGTCTGAAGAAGAAGCTGTCAAAGTAGAACACAAAGAAGAAAAGGATGCAGAAAATGAACCCAGCGCTGCTGTTAAAGAAAAAGTTAGGAAAAAGAAAACAGTTACTCAGAGTGAAGAACTCGGAGATGCTGCTACAACAGAATCTGCGCCTGATGCTACTAGTCCTGTGAAACCAAAGCCAAGAAAAAAGAAAAAGCCAAAAGAAGTTCAAGATGATGGAGAAAATGATAAAGAAAATGAAACAGCTGAGGTAATATTTGAGCTTTCTTAATTTTGTTTTTTTTTTAAATTTATCGTTTTGAGTTATGACATTTTATTCAGATTCATTGCAACAGTCAAACAAAAACACACCAAACAAACATAAAGGCATTATGACTTTTTGTAATATAGAATTTCTAATTTTATTTATGGCTTGCTGTCAATTTTTGAGTCAAACATTGTGTTTATGCAGGATATACCCCAAGAAACCACCGAGATGAAACCTGAGAAAAAGAAAAAGAAGAAAAAGGTTCCTGCAGGTACGAAATTACTTGAAGTCTTGAAATGTTGGATCACATTTTAAAATAATACTGCTTTGATAAAAGTGTGGCATAAAATAGTTAACTTACATGCTTAATTATTTTACCATTATAGTAACACAGGTATTTTAATACAAATATACATGATTTTACTAAAATAATATTAAAGCAAAAAGGGTGAATCAAAAAATGGGACGTAAAGACACATCTATTTGTTAAATTTTTAGCGCTTTAAACACATTGCTTGATTAATTTTTAATGACTAGTCCTGGGTATTTGATGGCTAGGATGTTTAAATGGCCAATTTTTTCCTTATATTTAATCACTGATCACTTTTTTTTAAGATGACACTATGCTGAAAGAAGAAGAAAATAAGGCTGAAGCTGAGCCAGCCATTCCAGATGAAGGTGAGGTTTTGGCTGTGATGATTCATCGCACAGATAAACTTAAAAATGATTTTCACATTTTACACCCTGTGGTTAGAGTTCATGTACTCAATGAAGAAACAGGAGAGTACATTCCTAAACAGCATCAGTACGTACTGTACTTTTTTTTTTTCTTGTTGATATTTCTATTTTATGAAATAATGAATATTAAATAAATTTTTGTTGTTTCACATTTTTTTTTTCAGCTGATATAATTGAATATTTTGAAAGAATTTTATTTTTTATGCGATTTATTTTGTTGATCTTAATACAGATAACCTATTTTGAAAAAATAAAAAAATAATAATTATTGCTAAGTTTGTTTGCATGTTGATTGAAATTTTAAAAAAATTAAATTCTTTTATTACAGAGATAGAGCAGTGACATATTATTCAGAAACTTCAAATCAGGCAGTCAAGACAATCTTACCAATGATGACTCAGCCTTTTGACTTCAAGGAAAGGAAGTGAGGAATGTTTACTTCTAATACTGATAACAAAGTTTTATTACTACTACCACTGTTTTATTAATCTTTACTTTTAAAAAAAAAATCACTTTACTTTACTTTTTTTTTTAAAGTAGCATCTAATTTTAGTTGTCTATTATTTTATTATGCACTGAATAAAAGAATTGTAATTGAATTATACATCTAATCAAAAGGTCAACAATACCCATATGGGAAGACTTGCTGGTTTTTAATGAGAATTTCAATTATTTCACCCAGCCAAACCCTAAAGTTATTCTTTTGTTTGAGGTAATACCACTTAGCATTGCTTGTTATTTTTAAGAACCTGTTATGCTTAAAGAGATTTTCTGGAAGTTTAAAAAAAAAATTAACTATTTTTATTTCTTTAGCTGTTGGACTTTGTTAGTATGAACACTGCAAGTCGTCAGTTTGTAACTCTGAAAGCAGAAGGTGGTTGGCATAGAATAGCATGGGCATTTTTAAAGGTTACATTTTTTTTGTGTTGTCCGTAAATTAGAACAAAGTTATTCTAACTCATTTGTGACATTGTTTTTTTTAAACAGCTATATGTGAAATATTTATTATTAACCTTTTGAAATTTTTGCATCCTCTTCAGTATTCTTTGCTTTTAATTTCTTTAATTCTGCACCAGGTTTTGGGAAAAAACAACAAAGTAAATATTGGTAACAAGCTTAGACTTCAATTATTTGTTCCCCCTAATAAAATTTCAAAGAACCAGGGTCAACCAGAGGTCAGTAAATTGTCATTACTTGATAGTTAATTTTATAAACTATTCATAAACTTTAATAAAAAAAAAATGGTATGGCTCTACACACATCATCTTAGTGAGTTTGTATTGATAATTAAATTTCCCCTTTTCTCCAGTGTAATTCATTGTGTTTAATTCCTGTAGGTTTACCAATGGTGGAAAAGTGGTCAACGTCTTCCTTATCCTTCCACTTTGTATGTTACATTGAAAAGTATTGAGAGCCCACCTGAAGTATCACCGGCCATGAGGTCTATGTTTGCTACACAGAAAGTAAGATGTTAGCTTTTTTTAAGGTCACGGGGCTATTATTAGATAGGTCATTTGAGTGAATAATTTGGGTATTTAGTTTTAACTTTATTCTTGTATTTTTAGCGTTGCTGCGTCAAAAAACAGCAGTTTTTATATTCACATCCCTTCATTTTAAGTTTATTGTTTAAAGCATTTTAAATGTGGCTTAAAAACAAATTCATTTTTTGTCTTAATAGTTAATGCATAAATAGTTGAAATAAATAATAAATATTATTTGTTAATTGTATAAATCTGTTTGTTAAAACAGCCTTTATTTTGTTGCTTTTTCTTTCAAGGAACTTGGTAATATGAAATACGAAGATTTGAAATCTAAACATTGGTCTAGTTTTGAGAAGACAACAGCTGCAGGTCGAACTTTGAGCACTTGGACACGGTTACTGGGCCAACTTTGTCGAGTACCCAATAGTTTATCTTTAACATTACCTGCTGGGAAAAAAGGTTGCTTTGTACTGAAATTTTCCAATGACGGCAGGTAATAATTCTATTTCTGTTTAATCTGAAGATCATTGGCACATTTTTATTTAGAATACATTTTTTACTTCTTTTTTCTTTCTCTTATTTAGAAATCTGGCATGTGCTTGTCAGGCTGGATCTGACTTTCCCATTCTTATATATGAAGTAAGAATTAGTTTTTCTTATATTTGTAGAAACATTACCTTACAGCAGAGGTTCTTAAACTGTGGACCGCGGACCCCTGGGGGTCCGCGAAGCCTTTACTGGTGGTCCGCAAAGCCATTTGAAAAAAAAAAATCATCGTAAAATATATACATATATAAAGTACCTAAAGTTGGGATGGGGTCCGCCAAAAAAAATTTTTCAAGTGGGGGTTCGCGGAGTACATAAGTTTAAGAACCTCTGCCTTACAGCAATTGGGAACAAATAAAGCCACAAATATTTTAATTTTATTAAACATGAAGTGTCTTTTACTGTGATTTATGATTTCGAGGTAAATTGTTATAAGTTCTCGATTCAAGCCTTTAAATTTACAATAATAATATTATTATATGAAATAACTAACTCTACCCTTCAAAACCTGTAGACCATAGTTCATCTTTGAGGTTATCATGAAATGGTCAATGTAATTATTTGGGTCTATTTATATTTTGTTATGAACGAAACTTATTTTCTTTTCCTTGTAACAACCGGAGGATCAATTATTAAAAAACAACTGTTTCCATGAGAGGGATTACAAACCCTGAGAGCCAGCATCTTAAGCCTGATCCTCATTTCTTCGGTCATTGAATCACACTCTCAAAGTGTTTTATAATTATACAAGATAGCTGCTTTATTAGTAGGACTGAAAATGGTTAAATTGTTTTTAAACCTACACTTAAGACTATGTGTTAGTCTAAGTAACATAGTCTTACTTTGTAATTTAAAATCAAATTAGAGTGGTATTTAATTTAAAATAAAATAATATGATACCTGAGATTTTTATTTACACAACTTAAATTTTGCTGAAATTTTTTTACTTGGATCGACTTTCTAAAAAGAATTTATTCACAGATTTTGTTACCATGAGCCCAGACAATTTTTGATTATTACAATTCTTTCGTTTGACAATTTGAAAATGCTATTTGTTTAAAAAAACAAAAAACAATTTTGAATGATAATATTCTATTACTCTTTAATATTTAAGACTTTTACGTCTCATAATCAAAAACACAGACACTATTTAAAACTAGATTTTAAAAAAAACATTTATCAAATTGAGATGCAAGCAAAAAGCCATTAATATTTTAACACGCAACAGCATATTTACTTTCGATCTACAGTAGACAGACTTGAGATGAAAAATATTTATTTAGATTCTACCAGTCAATATGGATTTTTCTTGGTTAATGACATTTGGGTTCTTTTATAGTAAATTATTTTAGAACCTGCTTTGCAATTGTTAAGTTGTGGTCATAACTCTGGCCTTAACTCCAGTCAAGTCTCTTTGAAGTTGTTTGATTTTGTGTCTTTTTATGTGACTGGATCTTGACATTGAAATTCTGGTAAATTTTTTGCTAATGATATCATTTTTACTTAATAGGTTCCTAAAGGGACATTGAAGGGTCAATTTCAAGGTCACTTTGCTATAATATACAGTCTTTGCTGGAATAAGACTGACACTTTGCTAATGTCTGCCTCCAGTGATGGCACTGTAAGGTAAGGGCTGGCTACATTTGATTACATTTTTACGCTCATTAATGGCTTGAAATCATTTAGCCTGAGCATTGGTGATAGAAATTTCTTGGACAATTAGTAATTTTTTTTTGGAAATAGGATTATTAACTATTGTAAAAATTTTACTGCATTTTTGGCTCAGCTTTCAGTACAGATCCCAGTTTTATACATTTATTTTAATGCTTTTACATGTTTTACTTTTTTTGCATTTTCTGATAAAAAATGTTTCTTTTTTTTTCTTCAGAATATGGGATATGCAGAAACTTGGAGAAAGCCAAATTCGACTCCTGCCGCATCCTGGCTATGTCTATACTGCTGAATTTCATCCAAGAGTTGACAGTATAGTGGTGACTGGAGGCTATGATGAAGTTGTTCGTGTCTGGGATATAAGTGTACCTGAGGACTACAACATTGTACGTTAAATTTTTTTGTTAGATTATAATTTTCTGTTTAAAAGTAAGTACCTTGTTAGCAAAACTAAATTATTTGATTGTTAGAACCATCATTTTAATAGCTGTATTTATAATAGCTGTAACTTACATCACCGTTACCACTCTGTAGCAGCTACAAAACTTGTCATTGGTCCTAATGGGCGTATTTTTTTTATCAGCTACAACAAGAAATGGAAGAACACCATGGTCATATAAATTCTATCTGTTTTGATGTGGATGATGGTCAGAAAATGTATTCAGCCGACAGTGTTGGGACAATCCTGATATGGAATGTGTATGTAACTGAACAAGTCTCTAGAAAACGTAAGTTAATAAACCTTTTATTTTGTCTTTTTTATTGGACTTTATAGGAGTAGTAATCCTGTAATTAAAAAAAAGTTCCCTTAACCCTAATGGGCCATCGGGGCAGATGAAGTGTAGAATTCATCTGTTTCTATAACCTCAGCATATGAAGGGGTTAATTATGGTTAGCACAACGCCCAGCAACCTTTACTCCCCCAACTTAAAGTCAGGTACCCAATTAAAGCTGGGTGCCTTAAGTCACACATGACTGGCATGTCATAGATATGAGCACAATCAACGTCTACGCACTGTATGCAACACACACTTTCATGACTCGCTTGTTTTTGTGATAGATCGTAGTACACCTAATTCAAAGTCATATGGCCAGTCTTTTCTAAAGCCTTTTACTCTCATAGCATTTCTCTACACACTATTTCAACACCTTTAATGCTAATTCTATTTTCATTTTGGTTGCAGCAAACTGGCTACGGAGCACTATCTTAGTTATACACTTATCATGATAGTTACAGAATAAATGTTTATTTAATGTAGAATTTTGACAATTACTTCTTTTAGTGAAGTTTTAAAAAAAATCAGGATAAGATTCTGCATTCTTATGTTTTTATATTAAATCACTGTTCAGCGAATTCTGATTATAATAATTCTCTGTTTATGAAACACAGATTTTGTCAGAGACTGGACCAAGTATCAGGAAATCAAAGAACC
This sequence comes from Bulinus truncatus, assembly GCA_021962125.1. Lineage (NCBI taxonomy): Eukaryota > Metazoa > Mollusca > Gastropoda > Planorbidae > Bulinus > Bulinus truncatus. The sequence goes on from JAGDYQ010000113.1 coordinate 2,024,561, forward strand.
AGATTTGAAAGATACGCCAATAAACTTCATAAAGATGCACCCAAGTGGGAGACGATTGCTTGTTCATGGTCGCAATAATGCAATCTACATGTTTGATTTGAGAGTGTGAGTATAGTTATGTTTTTGGCATCGCTAATACAAATTTATTTTTCATGTCTTTAAAGGTTTTTGAATTTGGATTGATTATAATCTTTATAGATTAATAATGTTTAATATGTAAAAATATTAGGGACAAACTGAACATTTCTATTCAGATAATATGGAAAAAAAAAAACCCCACTATTTATTGCTAATTATGGGTTCAACCAAAGAAATTGACAGGAACCTTTTCAAGAGAGACTGATTTGACTACCTGTTGATAGTGCCGGCACAGTTTTTACCTATAGACACCAATAGAAAAAATTTCTGAGTACTCAGTTATTAGTTATCTGTAAGCTGATTGTGATTGCATGCGATGGATGGTAACACTGTCAGAAAATTTTCTTGGCCTCAAGTCCAAATCTCCTTCTTATCCTCTGAGGTCCTTGCTAGGATTTTATACAGTAATTTTTGCCAGGCCAGTATTTATGGTGTCCTGTTTAAGACCTCACAACAGTTGGAGCTCCCCTTGAGATGGCGTGAACCATGTTTTTTGCATGGGATGACTGTTTGGCATCAGAGAAAACTAACCAAGATTCCAACCTGTGACCAGCTCCATGCTAGTTATTACATGTATTAGCTTCCTTTTTTAAACAATAACTATATAACATTCGTTTGAACTGTGCATTAAAAGTTCATTGAATTACAAATTAAAACTGAGACAGGATTTTTTATAGTGTGCAGATGTAAGGAGAGTTGACTGATTGAAGTTGATTTAAACTTATACATGTATTTGTCTTTTAAAGATTTGTCTTTTTTTCTTTTTCATATATCAGTCAAAGAGTCATGCAAAAGTATTTTGGAGCTGATAATCTTAAAGAAAAGATCTGCAGTACTATTACACCATGCGGTAGTTTTGTATTCTCAGGAAGTGAAGATGGCAAAGTGTATGCTTGGAACACGGATACTGGTAAATGGCAAAAAAAAAAAAAAAAAGTTAATGATAATACTGTTTAATGTAACCTGGTTGATGTTGAAGATCTATTTCATTTTTAAATTTTAAACCAATAGGTGATCAAGTAGCAGTCTACACCCAGTTAAATTATAACATGCCCGTGACAGATGTTCACTATCATCCTAGAGATCACATGCTGGCTATTTGCTCTTTGGGAGACAACCAACCTATTTATGTTTACAAATACGACCCACAAAGTAAAGACAATTTAAAAAAAAATTTTTTTGATGTAATTATGTATAAATCATCGTTTTCTGTCGGTTAATCTATTTAAAAATGAGTATGTAAATCATTTTTTTTTGTATTGATGATTTGATAATGAAAGCTATTTTTAAATAATTTCTCACAGTTAGTCTTGTTGACGGTGCCAGACAGAGGCCCATGTCTCCACTGGAAACTACTGATATTCTTGAACTGGAAACTCCTAGAACAAGGTAGTGCAATCAATTATTACTCCTTAGATTTTTTATCTAATTCTAGTTATGTTAAATCTAAAAAAAAAACAACTAAGAATATTTTAAATGTGCATCTTATAGAATTGAATGAAAGAAGATTCTTTTTGAATGAATGTGAACCCTTCACCCCATATTTTAACAATTGTTTTACATTGCTATTCATTTTAAAGGGTTTTTCAAGGTTTAGTTTACCTTTGTAATTTCTTTAGTATCTTATAATTACTGTTTTTTAATGTCTTATATTTTATTAGTACCCTGAAAGATATGGATCTGCAGTCAGCAAGATCCAAAGTTATGTCAAAAGAAGAATTTGAAACTTTTGAGAAATTACGTTATCTCAGAGTAATGAAAAAACTGGATACTGCCACAGTATGCAAATTTTATGCAATACTATTATTTCTCTGCCTTCTTCCTTTGGCTTTCTAGCCATCTAGATCCTAGGATTGCCATTCTGCTCCTCTCCACTTTAATTTATCCATGGTCTTCACACTCTCCCATGTCTTTACAGTCTTTCTTGACCTCATCTATCCACCTGCTTCTTGGTCTGCCCTTTGATCTTTAGTAAATAGGTGCTGTCATGTATATTGTCTTAGTGCCTCTGTTCTTTTTCATTCTTTCTATTTGCTTAATCCACCTCAGTGTATTTATTTTGATTTCTGCTCTTATATTATGTTCCTTATATATCTCATATAATTGAGTTTTTTGTACTTCTCCATTAGTTGTCCTTTACCGCCGTATATTTTTAAAAATCTTTTATTCTTTCTCAAGGGTTTAGGATATTTTCTGTTTGCTTGCAGATGAACCACATTTCACTACCATATGTTAGTCTAATTATGTTTTTTTTTTAGATCTATCTGTTTTTGAGTATCTTATGTATTGTATTGTATAACATAAAAAATAATATTTAACTTTTAATTTTCAATGGAGTAATAATTAATAAACAAGTCTGATAAAATATTTTTCATTGCCATAGATGGAAATATATTTTAATTTATTTTGAAACTTAGTTTATGTTATAGAAGAATACAACTATATATATATATATGTATATAAGCTATATTTAAAATGCTTCAATTTCATTTATTTTTCTCTCTCTGTTGCTCTAACCTTGTGTTAATTCTTTATAGATGCAAATGACACAGATGCCTGGCATGGTAGCACCTGATGGATTGCTCAGCCCAAGATTTGACACAATTGGCAGGACAGGTGTACAATCCACATGGAAGCTGGATACAAGCTACTTAACAACACCACGCTCTGCTGTAAATTTCTTTTACTCACACCATATATGTACTAGTCACTTATGTTTAGCTTAAATTATTTTAGATTTAAGTCTAAACTATTGGGATTTGACAGAGTTGTATAAAAGTGCATGGCCATGCTAATTTACTTGTATTTTTTGTTATATGATGTGTTCTTGTATTTATTGATTGGAATGGTTACAGTTTGTTTTTGTAACGCATCTGTCGATTTATTTCAGACGACACCACCAGGTGTCCTCTCACCCCATGCCCCCTCTGGTTCAGGTACCCATTTGGCTGCACAGCTGACGTCACACAGAGACTACATGAGGGAATCTGGTGGGAGCTGGAGACCAGGGTTCTCTGAGAGTGAGTTTCATTTTATGATTTCATGACATACTCATATAGGCAGTCAGACTTATACCCCAGTTCATCTAAACAACTGGTTAATGATTGTCTGTTCTTTGGGTGGACACACATGAGGTAAAAAGAGCAAGAACGCTATTGATGGGAGTGTCAGGGTTTTATTTGGTATTTTTATGATAGTATTGAATTATTTCTGTAACAGTTGTAGTCAGATCACCATGGACACTTTCTACTATTAAAAACAAAAGTTCATCTTCTAGTTCATGAAAATAAATACATATAATGAAATCAAAACTTCTCCTTCTAGTAAGATCGAATTAAACAATATAAAGATAAGCATAGTCTATCCAGATGCTGATGGGTTTTTTCAGATAAATAATAAAATATTCCTTCGTACAGAAAAATATGGCTAACTACCAAACTGGTGTGTTCCTCTTCTTATCATTCTCACATGTTCCTCCTGTGTTCTCTTTCTATATCTTTTAAAAGTCAGATCGCCTCAACCACCTATTACAAAAAAACTGCGAGCAGGAAAAAATCTTATAAAACAATTACATCCTTTACAGGGATCCTCACTCATACCAAACTGTTCACAATGCTGTTAAAAAAAAGTTTAAAGTTTCCTTAGCCAATTTTTAGAATTCATCTGTTTCTGTAACCATGGCATACAAAGGAATTGTATGGTTAGCACATCACCCAGCCGCTTTTACTTTCCCAACTAAGTCAGGTACACATTTAAAGCTTGGTAGACTTGAGAGACTTTCACCCAACTTTCACCAGGACCTGGAAAATAACCACCGGTTCTCACATAGGGTTGATCCCGATACTCTCAGGTGCATAATTGAGGATGCTTGACCATTTTTCCATCTCAACAATGTTATGCTGTATTTAATTAAGCTGTTATTAAGCTAGTTTTTTCTGAAATTATTTATCTGTTGTTAAGTTATATATTTTATGAAAACAAAACATTCTTTCAGTCAGCAGACATGGTACAAGAAGTTCAAGTCCAACTGTATATGGTCGACCACCACATCTGTCCCTTAGCACTGTAAGTATTTGACATAACACAGAGACATTTACATTTATTTAATCCAGCGGTGCACAACCTTTTCAAACCTTATGGCTGCAATGAGCCCTTTATTCTAGTTACAGCTTCCAGACTGATTTAAATTATTATTATTGTACAGAATGATACAACACACATTTATACCATGGCGTCCATTTATGTCTCCTAGGGCAGCAGGCTGTGTACCCCATGGCCTCCATTTCTGTCTCCTAGGGCAGCAGACTGTGTACCCCATGGCCTCCATTTCTGTCTCCTAGGGCAGCAGGCTGTGCACACCATGCAATATATATATTGTACAGAAAGCGCAGCCTCATTTGGATCAAAATATCTGACCACAGCCATATTTGTTTTTTTTTAAACTCTAGCAATGTATTGCGATACAATACAGTATCATTGATCATCAAGCATCTCCTAAAACTTAGTCTCTGAAAAAAATGGGTTTTAATCCTGGGTCCTCAAGTTCCATTGCATTGTGCTCTACATTACAGCCAATCTATCCACATTTAGTTAGTTATCTGGATACAGACATAAATTCATGTTAATATTTAGTAGTGCACAAAGCATTAAATAAAACTTTTTTTTAAAGATAAATTACCCAAATATATCTCTTTTTTTTTTTCTGTCAAGAATTTAATGCCATATTTTTTTTTTCTCAGTCTCTTGGTAAACCTCAGTTTACCTTTGAAGCCCCTGTGAAGACAAGTCGAGTTCATAAGGTTTGTTTTAGGTCTTTAATGTTAAACCACTTTAATGTTTGTTTAACGCTATTATATTGACTGACTAAGTTACTTTAAATCATTTTATCAAAGATCATCCTTTGACATTTTAATCATATTATATACTGCTGTTTAAGCTTAGGTCATTGGTTACGTAGCGTCACTTTTTAAGGGTAAAATGACTCAAATATAGAATCATCATGAACTTTTAAGTGCACATGATTATTCAGGTTTATTGCTGCAACTATTTTTATAGAAATGTTATCAATATAGCTACAATAAAAAACATAGATAAGATAATGTTTTTATGTTTTCTAGAATGCCCTGAGACATCTAGATTTATCAGATATTTTACTTTGTCACTTTGATTGACAACATGAGTATACACTGAACTGAATCATACTTACTTTTGCTTGTAATACCATTAGACAGCTCAGTAAGATAGACAAAAAAGAAACATCAAGATTCAAAAAAGAAACATCAGATTTAAATTATATACATAAAGAAATAGAATACTGTAATGTGAAACAATCAAGATGAATGAGAAGATCATTTTAGTACTTTTTCTTAACAGTTTTCAATTGATGCTGTAAATTGGAAAAAGAAAACTCTATTGTAAAAATATTAAAGTCTCTCTTATGCATGCCAGAGGCATCTGGCAAAATGATGGCCATGTTGGCACATCAAACTTGAATATAAGCAGTAAAGAATTTATCTAAATTTTATACACCCTTTGTTAAATTCTTGTTATGCTTAAGTTAGAAGACCCACCCCTAGTTCCTTCCTTTATGAACTATTATTTGGAAGCTCAGAAATGTAGAAAAAAACCCACTATTTGACAGAGGCACTTACTGTTAATATCATATCATATGATTAGTAAATTAAGATTTTATATATTTGCACGTGGTTTCATATGTTTTCAAATCTGAGTGATTTTCTGGCTACATTCTATTTGGGTGTTTCCTTATCTGTTCAGGTTGTTGCTATATATGACTATAGAGCTCAGAGATCAGATGAGCTCAGTCTGTATAAAGGTGATGTCATCAAAGTTTTGTATAAAGATAATGAGAAGTGGTGGATGGGAGAACTGCCAGACGGGCAACAAGGATTTTTCCCAGCAAATTATGTCTCAGAGGATGGTGCGTTTTTTGTTTTTTTTTAGATTTTATGAGATTTAATTTTTTTTTAAAAGAAGATTAAGCCCAAACAATTCTTTTTTTTTATTATTTTAGGTTTTAAATTTAACAATAAATATGTTTTTTGGTTATTTTAACATTATTTGGTGTATTTTAAAGCATATAAGAACAGTGCTAGTGTAAGGTCTTTCTTTTTTTTTTTTTTTTTCGGAAGTGTAGACCACAAAAAAAAATCCCATGTCCATATTATGTTCATATGTTTTAAAATGAGCGAATGTCTATTTTTATCTCCAGAAAATGATTTGGATGAAACAAAGAAAGGTCACTCCAGCGGAGGAACAGTTACAGCAGTTAAAACAAAATCTGGAGAGCTGAAGTTTTTATCTGGGGGTGAAGATTCAGACACAGAGACACCAAGGTGAGTTCAGAGCGGATACATTGGATCAGGTTATTTGTTTTAAATGGTGGATCCATTGGTTGAGGCTATTTTTGATCATTGACAATGATAGTCATTATAAAAAAAAAAAATGGAGCTTTTTTTAAGAACAATCTTTTGTAAACAAAAAATAAGTAATGGCTGTTTAGTTGCAAATACACTAATTAATTTGCTAACAGCATCAAAAGGAAATGCATCTTATGTTGTATGCCAAAAAAAAAATTGACATTCAGTTTAGATTTTAACTGAGCTAGTATACTTAAACAGTATACAGAGCAGTGTTTTGCTATTATATAAAAGCAAATGACTCACATATTGGTCAAAGAAAATATTTGAATAACTCCAGTATGTGATATTGTCAGTGAACAAAATATTTGAATAACTCCTGAATGTCATATTGTCAGTGAACAAAATATTTGAATAACTCCAGAATGTCATATTGTCAGTGAATAAGATATTTGAATAACTCCAGAATGTCATATTGTCAGTGAACAAAATATTTGAATAACTCCAGAATGTCATATTGTCAGTGAACAAAATATTTGAATAACTCCAGAATGTCATATTGTCAGTGAACAAAATATTTGAATAACTCCAGAATGTCATATTGTCAGTGAACAAAATATTTCAATAACTCCAGAATGTCAAATTGTCAGTGAACAAAATATTTGAATAACTCCAGAATGTCATATTTTCAGTGAACAAAATATTTCAATAATTCCAGTATGTGATATTGTCAGTGAACAAAATATTTGAATAACTCCAGAATGTCATATTGTCAGTGAAGAAAATATTTGAATAACTCCAGAATGTCATATTGTCAGTGAATAAGATATTTGAATAACTCCAGAATGTCATATTGTCAGTGAACAAAATATTTGAATAACTCCAGAATGTCATATTGTCAGTGAACAAAATATTTCAATAACTCCAGAATGTCATATTGTCAGTGAACAAAATATATGAATAACTCCAGAATGTCATATTGTTAGTGAACAAAATATTTGAATAACTCCAGAATGTCATATTGTTAGTGAACAAAATATTTGAATAACTCCAGAATGTCATATTGTCAGTGAAGAAAATATTTGAATAACTCCAGAATGTCATATTGTCAGTGAACAAAATATTTGAATAACTCCAGAATGTCATATTGTCAGTGAACAAAATATTTGAATAACTCCAGAATGTCATATTGTCAGTGAACAAAATATTTGAATAATTCCAGTATGTGATATTGTCAGTGAACAAAATATTTGAATAACTCCAGTATGTGATATTGTCAGTGAACAAAATATTTGTATAACTCCAGAATGTCATATTGTCAGTGAACAAAATATTTGAATAATTCCAATATGTGATATTGTCAGTGAACAAAATATTTTTTTTTACAGAAAACAGAAAAAGAAGACTTCTTTTGACTTGACTCCAAGACGTGACAGCAGATCATCACTCCCACCACCAGCACCTGCCAAGATATTAAATGACAGCATTGAAGCACTTCTCAATGAGTATGAATCTGCTGCATAACTGTGCTGGTGAAATATAATGTAACATTGTGATACCCAGCAATAGAATTATGAACAAAAACAACAACAGCAGTTTTTTTAAAAGATTGGCCAAGCGCAGCAGTAAGTTTATACAACAGGTCACAAGTTTCATTGTTGGAGTAAACATGTATGATGACATGGCATTGGCTAATTGTTCTAGTTTTATTTGGAGAATGCATTGTTTATATTTTTCTGACATATGTGCCTTACTTTATATACGTATATCCGTAATATAACAGAATGGTTGTATAAACTTACAATATTGTAACTTTAGAATGTAAATAACTTCCAAAAGAGCCTTGTGGCTTACTGAGTAATTGATGTTGAGTTCATCTGTTTCTATTAGCCATAGCTTGAATAGGGATTGTGCTTAGTTTGATAGGCATTGGGCCAAATCCCTTACCCCCCCCTCTCCTATCCCCCACCCCCACTACTCTCCTCATCCTCAGAGAGTAAAACCAGGATTTGAATTGAAGACATTTCCAGTTTTACACAGAACTAAGTTTTTTACATTAAATACAGTTTTGTTAATTGTGAACTCCCAGGAGAGAGAGTTCTTTTAAGTTTTTATATTTAATATTAGTGTCATTTTACTCAACATATTATCTCTTATTAGTTTTTTAAACACTTGGCAAATTGATTTATTTTTTAAAACAGCTGGCGTTTTATTTATTAATCTCTTTCATAATGTTTAGGTCTAAATTTTGAATTTTTGAAAAAAAAGAAAATATTTTTGTCCTAAAATTGCCAAAATGACCACATCATAAATTAAAAAAATATTTTTTTATATTTTTTTTGGTTGTAAAAGGTTAATTGATCCTCATGCACAATGAACATCAGTTTGAATTAATTACAAAGTTGAACACAAAACAGATGCACATGGAAGTCATTAAATAAAAGTAGACTCATGGTGGCATGTTAAAGGATATATATATATATATACATATATATATATATATATATTTACAATTTTTATTATGCTTAGAAATTGAAAATTATTAAACTATAAGTTAAAAAAAATTTGTCCCTGTCGGAAAATGTCCTGTTTGTGTGTTTTTTTTTATCTTCTATTATTTATATCAAGAAAATTCTTAAAACTAAAAATTGTTTATATGTCCTGAAATATGATACAAATATTTTGTAAATGAATCTCTTAATCCATCCAGTCCAACATAAACTGTGATACTTTGATGAATGTTTATTTAATTAGTCTTGTACATACCTGCATTACATATTGTATGTACATAAAAATGTCAATAAAATATGAATATCACTGTAAGCTTATGACTTATTATCTTGATTTCTGTCTGGATTAACACAGTATTCAGGACCTGATTAAACCCCACTAACTAATTTTATTGTTTAAATTCATTTCTCCAAATGTTTTTGTTTTTTTAAAGTTTGTTTAATAGTATGAAGACTTTTCCCCACATGCAGAGTTTTTATTATGCATTCATCAGTTTATATAATAACAATTGATGTATCAAATACTGGTAGTTTTCTTTTGATTGTTGAAGACATCGATTGAATAATTTCTTGATGAGTCTATTACTAGAAGTTCTCTTTTATCTGAAAAGGAAGTATTTCTTTGAAATTTATTTCAAAAGCAATAGAAAGTTGAAGAGCTTTACCACTCGATATTAAAGTAGATTTTTTAGTATTTGATAACGAATTTTTAACGTCATTAATAAGGGCACATTTGAAAGACTGACAACTCTAACAATTTATTTGAATTCCACCCCTCTCTTCCGAACCCCCATACCTCTCAATCCAACCAGCCTCTTTTGCATAGTCCTCCATCCCTTCAGCAGACCGTTCCCTCATTGAACGTACTCGTAAAATTATAAAAGTTTGACAACCTCTGGTAGACAGTTATTGATTTTCACAAAAAAAAAACGAAACAAAAAAAAAACAACAGCAATCGGTACATTATACATCCCCTCCTTCAATAAAACCCCCAGCCTCATGCTGCACCCCACCCAACGAAATAGATCAAAAGTAATGACATTTGTTGAATTTAAATACAAAATAATACCATCTTAGAATAAGACACAAAACAAAAGAGTTAACAACAGAGTCATAGAGCCTATATATCCGTACATTACGAGATATGTTAACATCAGTCATAGAGCCTATATATCCGTACATTACGAGATATGTTAACAACAGTCATAGAGCCTACATATCCGTACATTACGAGATATGTTAACAACAGAGTCATAGGGCCTTTATATCCGTACATTACGAGATATTCTGAAGCCTTTTATCTTTTTGTTTAACTCCATCCACTACTTCAATAGTTTCAAATTAAAAACAATCTTCTAAAACACAAAACCCTTAATATATTAAAATTGTCAGCTTCATATTATACTTAATCTGTTTAAATGTTCTACTAAGTTTTCTCAGTTAATTCAACGTTACAGCACATGATAAATACTAATAGTATTGAAAAATGCATTATTCCAATTAGACACAAAAATTAATGAAATACATTAAAACCATTTTTTATTAGACATTTTCTTTAACTTTAACTACCAAACATAATCGTTTGTTATTTGTACATTAAATTTATAGCTCACAATGTCAACATTCACCTAAAATTATCAGTACGAATCACCTATTCAGTGGATATCTATAGAAGTTTAAATTGACAATGATAACGCAATCAAAAAGTGTTCTCTCTTTTGAAAAAGTTTTTATTAAAACATGACTGCGGTGAAAGCCCTTCGAATCATCTGGATTGTTTTTTTTTTCATGTAGAATCTAACGAATATGATTTTTTAATTATATTTTTTTGAATTATGAAATTCGTGATACAGCTACTTTTAAATCGTGTTTGCGCATGTGTATTTCTCAGATTGGCAGAAACTCCTGGCAATGAAAACGTGTTAATCTATAAAGATTTATAAGATGTTAACTCCTACGAAAAATAACTAATTAGATATATAATGTTCGAATCGTACGTATAATTAAATAAATGGGGTCGTGCTGGGTTTGATGGGTCCTTTATAGCACACTTGGGCACCTTCCACTAGTCACGCATCTGTTTGTATGTTGTAATAACTGACAACTCAGATATGTATACGGGCAGCATAACATTCTTGGAGACAGCTGGCTATTTTGTCTGTATTGTGGTTTTATATTTAAACACAAAACTATATATACTGTACCGTACATACTTTCTATCTTGCCTAGAATAATCATCGATGCACAATTTAAACACTACAAAAAAAAAAAAGAAAGTTTGGATGAAATTATTTATGAGCGGCAGATGTATTGTGCTCAAGTTAATGAGAGAGAGAGGGAGCGACACTGGTGGAGGAAGGAGTTAGAGACTACTGGTACACCGCATCTATTATGTATGCCGTGGACACGCGTGTCGGGTGTAAACTCCGCGGGATGAGAGCCACATCTAATGTGGACCGATAGTGTAATTAGCTATGAGAAGAACATACCCTCAACTTTTATGGGCCACAGCCTGCATTTCATTTGAAGTTCATCTCGCAAGTAGAATATCTGTGATGTGATGAAGTTATTGGTAGTAGAATCATATCAGTAGGAAAGTTGTATTTTAAAAACACAGAGATTAAAGAGTCATATTTTATCTATCTATCTATCTATCTATCTATCTATCTATCTATCTATCTATCTATCTATCTATCTATCTATCTATCTATCTATCTATCTATCTATCTATCTATCTATCTATCTATCTATCTATCTATCTATCTATCTATCTATCTATCTATCTATCTATCTATCTATCTATCTATCCATCCATCCATCCATCCATCCATCCATCCATCCATCCATCCATCCATCCATCCATCCATCCATCCATCCATCCATCCATCCATCCATCCATCCATCCATCCATCCATCCATCTATCTATCTATCTATCTATCTATCTATCTATCTATCTATCTATCTATCTATCTATCTATCTATCTATCTATCTATCTATCTATCTATCTATCTATCTATCTATCTATCTATCTAATCTATCTAGCTATCTATCTAGCTATCCATATGTCTGTTTATCTATCTGTATGTCTGTCCGCCCGTCCGTTCGCCCGTCTGCCTGCATGTCTGTCTGTCTGTCTATCGTGTCTATCTGTCTGCCTGTCTGTCTGTATGTAATCTAAATATCTAGGCTATCTTTCTATCTATTAATGCTCTCTTTCTCTCTCTCTCTATACATATATATATACATACATACATATATATATATATATATATACATACATATATATATATATATATATATACATCTAAACATAAGACATAAAAATCTACCCATTGACCAATCGTACTAAATATTAGTAGGACATTTAGAAACACTAGAGCTAGAAACGTGACCCAGGCACCGGAGCCCTCACTGTGCCGAGCTTCTCAAACTGAAATTCGCTTCTGTAATCACAAAGCGTTGCGTGCGTCAATTCAATTAAAGACCATACCGGCAGCCAACGGCCATGCCTGGTCCACATGCATTTTTCATGACGTCATGAAGGCTGACAGTGTGACGGACGAACGTACAGACTGAAGAGTGGCCATACCTAAGTGACGGTGATGGTTAATTTGGACGTCAATTAGGGCGATTGGGGCGGTGATGGTAGGGTGCCATCTTGTCAATGATGGGGCTGCAGTGGTTTGGTTGTACACGTTATCATAGGGTATAGACAGTTCCTGACACAGTAGACAGGTTAGGGCAGGTAGACAGTAGTTATTGAAAATATGCATGACTTAGATATATGTGTATATATATATATATATATTTTTAACGCCGCCATTGCCAGTGTGGTAGGGTGTTGTGTGCCTACCACACCAGCACTGTTGGCGGCGCTGATGCACGTCTGCCATGCCTACAGAGCGGCGGGGTGAGTGTACCCGCTATCATCTGCAGGGACGGCAGAAAGATGGGTTTTAATCCTTGCCAGACCAGCAGGGTGTGTGTACTACCGATCGGCCAGAATGGAAAGGAAAGGGTTTTTCCTGCCACTCGGACAGAGGGAAGGGTGTAATGTGCCTGTACCCTCAGCCGGAAAAGGCAAGCTGCGCAGGTGTGCTTGAGTGGGACGGAGTGGAAGGGTGTTGTGTGCCGACCACATCCGTCACCACCGCCAACTGTGAATACTGCGGTCTCGGATAGTCCTCATTGACCACAGTACCACCACCCTCGCAAGTAATGTTTTTTTTTTCCTGACTAGAGAACCCCTATGATCCATCCCCCGTGGATCATGGTATGACTCTTGTAAAACCGAAAACCATAGGAACAAGGCAAAACAATCCGGTCATAACTTTAAGTAAAACATGTATATAGCTACACAATGGTCTTGTGTTTATTGAATATAGGTAGCATAATCATTCATAATAAAATGACTACAAGTTATATATATATAAATAACATCAATTATATATAAATTGTATATGCTATTAGTCCAATACTTTAGACAAACATATAGATCTTTGTTTGTGCTTTGTATATAGCTTAAAAGCATCAATACATTTTTCTCTAAGAGTTATGACCGGCAACACACGCCTCGTCCCTGGTTGGTCTACTCCAGGGGTCGGCAACCTGCGGCTCGCGAGCCACATGCGGCTCATCGATGTCAAGTTGCGGCTCTTTCGATGTCAAACGGCGGCCTAATCAAATACCATAATCTTGAAACAAAAAATTTCAGTGAGAAACTTGAGAAAAATGCAAATTTTAACTTTTGGCTCTTCCGTCTCAAAAGGTTGCCGACCCCTGGTCTACTCCATAATAATATTGACATAAAACAGTTGAATAACGTGAAAGAAGTGAATGCTTTCTTTCAATTCACGCTGTGAATTGCTAATCAGAAAGTTTTTAATTCGCTGTTAATCATATTTGGCATCGATTATTTTACACATTTTGTTTTGTTCAATGTTGTGTAAATCTAGTTTATAAGTTAGTAGCTAATAGTTGTTAAATACATGTACTTTAACAATATTTTTTTTTCAATTTCCAAGAAAAGTTTAATAGTGATTTACTAAAAAAATTTTTAAAGAAAAAAAAATAATGGTATATTTGAAGGCCCTGGTATATTCGGACACCCTCACCAAAGTTATATTCGGGGCCCCTCACCAATGGTATGGTTGGGTTCCCCCACCAATGGTATATTAATGGGCCATAAGAAAATGCTGTCAAGGTCACCGGTTGCCAATAGTGCGTCCTTAATAATTATTGACATCTGGAGACTGACCTCACTTTCTAGTCATTTTAGCCCGGAGGGGGGGGGGTGAATGTTTGGGTTAACCCTCCATGCGGCGGACCGAAATGTAGGACATGTCTGATATATAGTATGTTTACAATGTAGGATATGTCTGATAGATGGTACTTAACAATGTATGACTCTTAATTTGAAATGTCTGATATATAGTCTGTTAGCAATGACATGTCTGAGAGATGGTACATCATTCTACTCAATATATTAACGCAACTTATTTATTTCGGGTTATTTTCAAATGACATGTCTCCAAAAGACATATTCATTAATATTCATTAATATACAACCAAGAAGTCAGAATTATTAAAGAAGTCAGTCTAGTTTTCAAATAGCAAAGATAACAATTACAAGGTATGTACAAACAACCAGGGCTCGATTTACCGCGTGGATATCCCGGGCACTGAGACCTGTCATTCTCCGGCTCTGCTTTAGCTAATATATCCCTGCCAGGGATGAAATTATAGACATTTATCCCCGGCTCTGCAGAAAATTTTATTCATCCCCGGCACTGGTTTTTTTCTTAAATCGAGCACTGCAAACAACCCATTTGATTTAAGAATAAACAACAACTTAAGCTAACAGTACACAATGATACTCAAAATACGAACAAAAACTAACTCAATCAATTTAATTGCCGATGGAAAAGTGGGAAAGATTGAAATATTAGATATATTCTACATTTGTCTTTGAATAAAATATTAACCTTTATAAGTTGTTTTTTTTTTAAATAAACAAAACAAAATCAACAATTTTGTGAATTACCATGAACAAATTAATTATTGTAAAATACTTTTTATTTAGGAAAAAGAAATTAATTCAGATCTGAAACTATTTGGAGAAAGAACGTTTTCCCGGAATTTAAGTGTGAATCCTTTTGGTATCACGGACATAGTAATGATTAATGGAGACCCAAGCCCAACTATACACAATGAACCCGTTTATTAATCAATTAATTGTTTCACTCATTCTCGATACATAAACTATGGTGAGGCTCTTGAAACACATGAATGCGGCCCCCAAAAAAAACCAAGATTTGGTCTAGTTCTATCTATATACAGAGGCGCCGAGAGCCAACACGGGCCCCAGGGCAGAACATCATTGCGGGCCCCTTAATAAACAATAAGTCGTGAAAAAATTGCCCCTGGCAATGACCCCTCCCCTGCCCCTCCCTCCCCTCAGCGTGCCTGTCAGCGTGCCTGTCTATAAATTTTAAGACCACAACTGAAATGATTGCAAAATTCACTTCTCACTGTAACTCACATTCACAGTTGGTGACCTAGTTACTTGAACTTTGTAATAGTGATGATGGGAGACACTTTGTTTATGGATGTTTGGGACACATATTCTGCTCACGTGTTACAAAAAAAACAAAACAACGCACCACAAACAAGAACATTCCGCTCTTGAGTTTTTTTGTTGGTCCCAGCTCTTCGTCCCTTCCCCCTCCCTACCCACCTTCCACCCCCTGCAACTTCGAATAGATTCGTCATCTTCTGCCATATCCATAGCGCGTGAGGGGACACGCGCCATTGTTTTATCAGCAGGAATGAAATTCAACCGGGATTATTACCTGGGCAATCAAAAACCACCATCATTTGCCAGTTAGTTTTTTTTTGTACAGAAATTTTACAATGGAAGTTTTGGAAGAATGCAGTATTTTTCATGTTTAAATTGGTCAGTTTAAAAAAAGAAAACAATCTGTTGATTAATTTTATAATGCAGTGAGTGGGTTTTTTTTGCACTAGAGAAAAATACTTGGATCAAGTTATTATTTTTTTTAAAGTTTATTTTACGTTTAAAGAAACATAAAAAACCCCAACCATTTCATTATATTCTTGTAGGTGTGAAGTAATACCTGCAATAAAGAGAAGGTGAGTTCTGGCTGTTTCTTTTCATTTGTATCTGGCTATTACGTGAATATTTAGATGTTTTTGAAAAAAAAATTGATTTAGTGTTCATTTTAAGTTTGCACATACAAGTATGAAATAAAAAAAAAAGATATAACACAGAAAAATAGACCAGTGGAACTCTTTACCGTGAAAGATATTGTAAGTGAATGAATATGAAAAAGGTAAAGTGACAAATATATCAAGTGAATGAATATGAAAGAGGTAAAGTGACGAATATATCAAGTGAATGAATATGAAAGAGGTAAAGTGACAAATACATCAAGTGAATGAATATGAAAGAGGTAAAGTGACAAATATATCAAGTGAATGAATATGAAAGAGGTAAAGTGACAAATATATCAAGTGAATGAATATGAAAGAGGTAAAGTGACAAATATATCAAGTGAATGAATATGAAAGAAGTAAAGTGACAAATACATCAAGTGAATGAATATGAAAGAGGTAAAATTAAAAAAAAAAGGATACATAAAGTCAGTTATTATATAATTAATAGAAATGTTAAAAAAAAAATTACTCTAGTTTAAAAGAACAAACACTTTTTAAGACTGTTTTCTAACTTGTAGAAATGGTTCTAAGTGTGACGGATTTTATTCGCTGAGTTTTAAAAACTTTGACTTGTTTTTTCCACTGTATAGACCTTTCTCATAAAGTAGTCCCCTTACTGAATTGTTTGTTTAGAGGGGCTAGTTACACTTCCGGTACCAATTAATGTACTTGAATTTGCGAATAATAAATTTCTGTTGCCGCTATTCTTTTAATTTTAATCATGAAAATCAAATAATCAAAATATAATATATTTTTCAGTGTGATTATTTATTATCTTAAATGTTAAAACTATAACAATGTTTTTCTGATTTTTAATACTATACGATATAATTTTTATAATTAAAGTCCGCTGCTAACACTAGTGTATGCTCTCGACATTTTAATCTTAATATTTTAATGGGCTGTCTGTAAACAGTTAAACATGTGTTTAATGCAAACAACTTCAACTCAGTAAAAAAAGTACAATTGTATACCAATGTATAAAGTTGACATTTTGAATATGACTCATTGTAGTCCGACTTCCTTGACCAAAAGGCTATGTTTTTTGTTAATTTGTCATTTTTCAAACATTTGTATCTGGCTGTACATATATAAATTCCCTTCTCGCACCAAAAAATCACCAGATATTTTCATTAAAAAAAAATATTAAATAAGTAACATATTTTATTGTAATATCATATGTTTTTCCTTTTACCTGTAAATTATGAGGTTCGTGATTTTTTCTCTGGCTTCTATAGCATCTCGCTGATAGTTTGACTACATTTCCTAGTGTAGAGCTAAGGTCTGTAACTGTATATTGTTTATTTAAGAAAAATAACACATTGACCATCACCTCAGCATAATCAACAGTGGCGCAACCGGGGGGGGGGGGCTTAAGGTCCCCTAGACCAAATCATCAATACATATTTTACTATATAAAGTTACTAAAAAGACTGTTAAACTGTCTTTTTTCAATATGTGAGCCCCCCCCCCCAGCACTTTTCGCTGGTTGCACCACTGAATATGAGGTAGTAGTTTCAAACCTTTTACTACCGACTTTTAATTACTATCTATCGCATATTATATGCTAACCAAAAATATACTGTTTTAACAATCATGGTTAAATAATATAATGTACATGAGCATGGGCGTATCTATCCCTAAACAGGTAACCAGCCCCGTAACGTGAAAATTCTACAGCAGGGACAGACATTTTACAGCAGGGGGCAAGGCAATAACAGGGGTGGGGGCAGGTAATACATTTTACTAAGTAGAGCAAATAAGCAGGGGGCCCGGCCTCCCTGCCCCCCCCCCCGCACGCTACGGGCCTGCTGGTAACCCTAATCGTCAATTATAAAAACTTTAAATAACAATTTAAGTGTAAAATGTAACTTTTCATGTCATGGACATACTTCTCAGAGAAGTATTTGTAACCCTTCGTAACTTCTCTCTCTGATATCGGGATATTTTGTGACTTTAAAAACTTGTCAACATCACAAAAATTAAATTTTGGTATTAAATTTAAAGTAATTTTATCATATATTAGACAAAAAAAGTAGGAAAAATAATCGAGCTAAGTATTAATCAAGTATAAACAAAGCGACCGGAAGCCCATTATAACCCTTTGACAGACAGCTGACGCGCAGGAATACAAGTGAGAAAGGTCTATACTTAGAATGCACTTACTTGAGCTCAGTGGAGACAAATATTTTGTAAAGAAAAAAACCGAAAACTACAACAGGAAAATTGATGAAAAAAAAAAAGAAAGATTGTTCGTGACAATCATAGATATATAAGACTAGATCGCTTATGGGCTATGCATAGACATATATTGTGCGGACCCTAACTTTAAAAAGAGAAGAGTACAATTCTGTATAACCTGATGACGTAGTACGCATAGAAACCTCAAGTAACCGAAATAAATAGCAGAAGACTAGGGAGCGACCGATATGCCTTTTTACCGATAGTCCGATACCGATATTTTTCCCCAGCATTTTTACCGATACAGATACCGATATTTTTTAAAATCAACAACAATGCCAAACACGTGTTTTCCTCATGTTACAGCTAATGACGTATGTCAACCCATGCTCATCCCTCCCTGTCATATTTCGTAACACTTCGCCCACACGTAAGTCTTGTTCCCCCCCCCCCCCCCCCCACCAACTTCTCATCCCAAAAAAATACACACAGATGTTCACTAATTGTATCATTCAAGGTCATACATTAGAATTAAAAGATGCCAATCCTATTGTTTCAAGGTCATATCGCCTATGCAATCTTTGTGAACGTGACAATTTCTGTGTACGGGTTTTTTTTTTCCTTTTTTTTTTTAAAATCTTGTCTGATCTGGTTATAGAATTGGGTTATTTACTGATTTTTTTTTTCTGCAACTCTGTTGTGAAAAAAAAAACCAATGTATCGGCAGTCAAAAAACGGCCGGTCCGATAGTTAACCCATAGTGCCAATATCGGTTCGAGTATCGGTCGCTGCCTACAAAAATCGGTCGATCCGATGTTAACCGATAGTGCCAATATCGGTCCGATACCGATACCGATCCGATTATCGGTCGCTCCCTACAGAAGACATTTTGCATTGTTTTCCTTGACAAATTTTCAAAAACTTTTTTTTTCAATTAACTTTGAATAAAATGCCTTCGTGTTGTGTACCCGGCTGTTTGATTATATTATTACTAACCGTCAAATATAATTTTTTCGGACACATCAGTAGATTTTAAAAGCGCCAACCTCTAGCATGAATGGGGATTTTTTTTTTTAATTAAAAGGAAGGAAATCTTTTTCGGTAAAAAATAAAGAACTCTACAGAATAGTACTCTTCTCTTTTTAAAGTAGGGGTCTCGAATACAACACTTTTTCGGTCTCTATTAAATAAGCATAAGCGATCTAGTCTTATATATCTATGGTGACAATGGTCGTGCGGTTTAGAACCCTAATTGCTCTGATGCCTCTAATTTTAAAATAGCTATCGTCTTGCTCATGTCCCCAGTAACCATTAAATAACACAGGTTCATATTAATATCATATGTCAAGTCACACACATTGTTCCCTGTAATTTTTCGAATTCTATGTGAGCGAAAAATATTGGCAACTTTGAAAAAATATAATTTGTTTCATGAGGTCAATGTGAGCCACTCCGGGTTTTTTAATAAAAAAAAATATCTCTAAGAACCGCACAATGGTCCATTTATTAAAAAAATTGTGAACAAAGGTAATTAAATAATAGAAACATTAAACCGGCTCACAACTAATAAAAAGACCTACTAAAACAGAGATGGTGAGTCGTAATATTTTTTTTTTAGATAGAACCAGTCAAATGATTGAATGAAAATATTCCATATATTCTTTATGTCTTATAATTGTTTGGAATACATAGTTTAGTTTCGAATATAGAGGGCGTAGATCTAAAAAAAAACAAAAGTGTTGGGGCTTGTTTTTCTCATGATTGATGTTATATATAAACAGGGCCGGATTTAGTTTTGATAAGATAAGGCCCTAAGTTAATTGATGTAGGGGGACCCTTTTTAAGTCCAGATATTAAGTACAATCACTCACTCGGACAATTTTTGGGCGCCCCCCCCCAAGAAAGTGGGTGCCCTAAGCTATATCATGTATAGATTATACGTAAATCCTGCACTGTATATAAACGATGTAAGACCTATAACAAAGGTTTCCATATTCCGACCTTGGAGCTCCTCATTGGGTTTAGTACTGCTTCCATTAACACTGACATCTTATTGAATGGTCCATGCAGTGGCGGAACAAGCGTTTGTGGCGCCCGGGACAGGCCTAAAGAAAAATGCACCCGATGACCGGTATACAAGGTATTACAAAACTACAGGTGTCGCCCTCATTTTTTTTTTTTGCCGCGAAATAAGTCTAATTTTGACTTACCACAGGGATTAAAAAAAAAACGAAAAGAAACATGAAAACATATTTTGCCCATACCAGTAACTCTAATAATTAATTGTTTCTTCTGTTTGGGCCAGCGTGATGGGGCATGCCGGGATCTCAAGGATAACACACACCCCCCTGACAAAACGGAGCGTCACATCACTGAATAAGGAACGAAAAAACCTGCCAATGAAAACGTGGTGGGGCTAGGAGAGTAACCGAAAGGGACATTTAGAGGTGGTACATTTATGCCCCCAACCCCCCTTAATGCCCGAAAAGTTATCGCGCCTGATCTGGTTTATAATTTGAGAGGTAATTACTGGAGCGTGCGATATATGGACTGTCTAGTTCAGAAATATATCTAGTCAACTTTCTATTCGCCCCCCACCCCCCTTAAAATTCCGCCATCTCATCTCTGATATTGTTTCACATTACTGCTGTTTTAACACACTCGTCTAAACACTACACAAAAAAAAAATAATGTAACAAAACAAAAGTAAAATAAATGAATAGAATGGAGGATAAAATAATAATTGTAAAGACTCGTAGCCAGTGCATCACAGGAGACAAGAGAAATTGTTCCCTTTGCTACAGCTGTTGATGCTGACACATGTGGCTGTGTTCAACACACATCAATTGTTCGCTTGACACATCTGGCGTCCATAGCAGCACGCAAACACAAAACATTCGTCGGCCGTACAATTTATTCAATGAGCCGTGTGTACAGATGTGGGCTGCTTTAATGTTTTAATTTCATTTGTCACCGTTGTAATGATAAGTTGATAAGTCTTACACATCTGGTTGTTGTCTGTTGTCCATAGATCCTCCGTCCGCCCCCCCCTTCCCTTTTCCCCACCCCGCACTTCAAAGTTTCCTACACCCACACTCACCTAACCTCCAACCCCCCCACCCCCCGAGAATGTCATCGACTCCCCTGGCCTGAGTATCCCGGCGTTGTCGCCACCAGCAACCAACTGGAGAGTTATTAATTAGAAAGTAAGAAATGGATATAGGGATGCAAATGAGATGGCGCGTGCTGAATGAGACCAGAAATAAGTATTGGTTAATACACGCTCGTACAGGGGAGGACAACTGGGTGCTGTACCGAGGAAATAATACATGTACACATAATATAGTAAGTACACCATGGATACACCATAGAAGAAATGACTTCTTTGTTGTTTTTTTTTTTAAAGTGGAGAATTGTGTACATTTTTTTTTTTATAGTCAAATAATGTGTAGAAATGTGTGCAGCTGACCGTATTCATGAGATCTGTGTCTAAATATTTGCCACTTAATGTTTGGGGTTAATTTTTTTTAAAAATCCGTTTTTAAATCAATGGCATTAGATGTAAATTTACACTTTTAAGGGGTGGCGGCGCCTTGAATTTCCAGTCTGCCCCCCCCCCCCCCTAAAATTTTAACTTTGTTTAACTTTGTTAACTTTGTAATTCATTTTAGTTTATATGTATCATTTTCATTTTCATAATTCATTTGATTTATTTCTTAAATTTAATATTTGAAAGAAATTATAATTAATTTACATTTTACAGTAATCACATTATTGAGAGTTGTTGTGGCATATTTTAAAACTAGTTGCAAGTACCCGGCTTTCCCCGGGTTTAAAAAAAGGTTTTCTGTTTATTTAAGAAGCGTAATTTGACGTTTAATTAAGATTTAAAATAAGACGCGTAAAAAAAGGGTTTCTTTGCATGCAATAAAAGGGTACATTTATTTTAAAGCAATGTGATACACAACATTTTTGGTAGTTCCTCTCTCTATCTCTCTCTCTCTCTCTCTCTCTCTCTTTCCCCCTCCCTCCCTCTTTCCCTCTTTCCCTCCCTCCCTCTGTCTCCCCTCTCTCTCTCTTTCTCTCTCTCCCTCCCTCCCTCTTACCCTCTCTCCCTCCCTCCCTCCCTCCATCCGTCCCCCCCTCTCTCTCCCTCCCTCCCTCTTTCCCTCCCCCCCCTCTCTCTCTCTTAGGCATGACTGTAGCAAAAGATGACAATTCCTATGGATGAAGGAATGGAATGTAATAATGTAGTAAGTAATGTGATATTTGGTTCACCGTAATGATCATATTTATAGTAAGTTAGCTATGTGGGAGAGAAGCTGAAATCGGGGTAAAAGTTTGCCAATTTTCATGTCTTTGATATCCAAAATAATTAATTACAATTAAAGTACCCATTGAGATGGAACGATTTGAGTTTTAAGGGAACAGACAGACAGACAGCAAATGCGTCTTATCAATATAGAGAAGTATTGCCATCTACCGAATGACGGCAAATGTAATTTTTAAAGAAAATACAATTATTTATTACCTTTTCATAAA
Source organism: Bulinus truncatus (assembly GCA_021962125.1). Taxonomy (NCBI): domain Eukaryota; kingdom Metazoa; phylum Mollusca; class Gastropoda; family Planorbidae; genus Bulinus; species Bulinus truncatus. The sequence continues at coordinate 2,047,547 of JAGDYQ010000113.1, forward strand.
TTACTTTTTGTTTATTGAGTTTCCCGTTTCCGGTTTCAGTTTCATGTTCATCATCATTCATGATAATTATCAGTAATTTTGTGATCATATTTCACAATTACATTTGTAAACAAACTGACATTACGAATCTGTTGACGACAGAAGTGCTCAATGTTCATTTTTATTTCTTTTAATATATTATTTTTTAATAATATCGATTAAATACTTGCTACAGAATTACTATATTCTATTATTGAATTAAGGGGGTAAAATTTGTCTTTCGGTCATATTTTGGCTTGCCCCCTTAAAATATTTCGTTCCGCCGCCGGTGTAAATGTAATACAAGTTCAACTCACTTCAGTCAATAATTTCACAATAGAGATATTTGTGATTTGATCAAACTTTTACCCATCGATCTTTTCTCAGATTTCTCAAAGGTTAGTAAGATTTTATTTTTGGATTAGCCTATATCAGTTTAATTATCTATTGGAGAGAACAATTTATATACATAAGAAGATATTATTTTGAGTAAACATAGGCAATGGCATTAGACTGATTTTATCTTTTTTTTTTTACTTTGAACTGTTTCCCGCGGTTGTTCAATCTGTGACCCGTGTTACTAATGCGGGACATAACAGACGTAAATGCGGCCGCTCCAAATGTTATTTAATCTAGTTTTTTTTTTAATTTCAAAACCTCCATAGTTCTATTATTTTGTGACACATAACTTGTGACGAAGCAACACTTTTTCTTCTAATGCGACCCAGAGAATATCAGACACCAGTGAATGTCAGACACCAGTTAATGTCAAACAACAGTGACCAGTGAATGTCAGACACAAGTGAATATCAAACACCAGTGAATGTCAGACACCAATGAATGTCAGACACCAGTGAAATGTCAAACACCAGTGAATTTCAGACACCAGTGAATGTCAAACACCAGTGAACTGTGAATGTCAGACACCAGTGAATATCAGACACAAGTGAATGTCAGACACCAGTGAATTAGATTTTTTTAATTCATATTACCACCCCAACTCAACTGTGATACCATCTTAAGTATCAACAGTAAGTACTCTAGACCAACGAGTGGCCAACCTAACACATGATGGGCGATTAGATTTTTAAGAAGGCAATGTCTATGTGTCTGCAATGTCTATGTGTCTGCAATGTCTATGTGTCTGCATTGTTTATGTGTCTGCAATGTCTATGTGTCTGCAATGTTTACGTGTCTACAATGTCTATGTGTCTGCAATGTCTATGTGTCTGCAATGTCTATGTGTCTGCATTGTTTATGTGTCTGCAATGTTTACGTGTCTACAATGTCTATGTGTCTGCATTGTGTATGTGTCTGCAAAGTCTATGTGTCTGCAATGTTTACGTGTCTACAATGTCTATGTGTCTGCAATGTCTATGTGTCTGCAATGTTTATGTGTCTGCAATGTCTATGTGTCTGCAATGTTTACGTGTCTGCAATGTTTATGTGTCTGCAATGTCTATGTGTCTGCAATGTTTATGTGTCTGCAATGTCTATGTGTCTGCAATGTTTATGTGTCTGCAATGTTTATGTGTCTGCAATGTCTATGTGTCTGCAATGTTTATGTTTCTGCGATGTCTACGTGTCTCCAATGTAAACGTTTCTGCAATGTTTACGTGTCTGCAATGTTTATGTGTCTGCAATGTCTATGTGTCTGCAATGTTTACGTGTCTACAATGTTAAACGTTACATTTTGTTTTCTTATCAATTGGTCACATATTAAGTAAAGAATTTTTTAAATTTTATTTATGGATGCTTAAAGTCATGTTTAGATCATTAGCTGCATGTTTTGAAATATGTTTATAATTAATTATGTTTTGACACATTCAATTACTTCATTATGTTTATTTTATTGTGGATATTTTAAAGATTTTAAAACAGTTGCTAGTTTTGTATTTTTTTTTTTAATTAGGGTAGAATCGTTTTTTTTTAATTTCCCTTTTAGAGCTTCGCATGCTTCTGTAGCACCCAGGCTACTGCACCTAATGGATCAGGCATTCTGGATATTGTGGCTATCGTGGATAAATAGATAGGGCTTCGTACAAACTGTAGCAAGTAGTGGCTACATGCGGGTCATAGAATCAAGACTCAATCTCTCTCATCATTACAGGAACATCATATAATTAATACTACGACGTAATATACCCCCACACTCTCTGAAATCTGTTCCATAAAAACAAAAAAACAAGTAGGCTGTTTAGACAAAAATTCTTTCATCCACAGATAAAAAGGTGTTATTCTTGAGCTGTGAAAGGTGCGCTATGTAAGGTGAGCTATGTAAGGTGAGGTATATAAAGTGAGCTATATAAGGTAAGCTATGTAAGGTGAGCTATGTAAGGTGAGCTATGTAAGGTGAGGTATATAAAGTGAGCTATATAAGGTAAGCTATGTAAGGTGAGATATGTAAGGTGAGCTATGTAAGGTGAGCCATGTAAGGTGAGCTATGTAAGGTGAGCTATGTAAGGTGAGCTATGTAAGGTGAGCTATGTAGGTGAGGTATATAAAGTGAGCCATGTAAGGTGAGCTATGTAAGGTGAGCTATGTAAGGTGAGCTATGTAAGGTGAGCTATGTAAGGTGAGGTATATAAAGTGAGCTATATAAGGTAAGCTATGTAAGAGAGCTATGTAAGGTGAGCGTATGTAAGGTGACGTATGTAAGGTGAGCTATGTAAGGTGAGCTATGTAAGGTGAGCTATGTAAGGTGAGCTATGTAAGGTAAGCTATGTAAGGTGAGCTATGTAAGGTGAGCTATGTAAGGTGAGGTATATAAAGTGAGCTATGTAAGGTGAGCTATGTAAGGTGAGCTATGTAAGGTGAGGTATATAAAGTGAGCTATATAAGGTAAGCTATGTAAGGTGAGCTATGTAAGGTGAGCTATGTAAGGTGAGGTATATAAAGTGAGCTATATAAGGTAAGCTATGTATGGTGAGCTATGTAAGGTGAGCTATGTAAGGTGAGGTGTATAAAGTGAGCTATATAAGGTAAGCTATGTAAGGTGAGCTATGTAAGGTGAGGTATATAAAGTGAGCTATATAAGGTGAGCTATGTAAGGTGAGCTATGTAAGGTGAGCTATGTAAGGTGAGGTATATAAAGCTAGCTATATAAGGTAAGCTATGTAAGGTGAGCTATGTAAGGTGAGGTATATAAAGTGAGCTATATAAGGTAAGCTATGTAAGGTGAGCTATGTAAGGTGAGCTATGTAAGGTGAGGTATATAAAGTGAGCTATATAAGGTAAGCTATGTATGGTGAGCTATGTAAGGTGAGCTATGTAAGGTGAGGTGTATAAAGTGAGCTATATAAGGTAAGCTATGTAAGGTGAGCTATGTAAGGTGAGGTATATAAAGTGAGCTATATAAGGTAAGCTATGTAAGGTGAGCTATGTAAGGTGAGCTATGTAAGGTGAGGTATATAAAGCTAGCTATATAAAGTAAGCTATGTAAGGTGAGCTATGTAAGGTGAGGTATATAAAGTGAGCTATATAAGGTAAGCTATGTAAGGTGAGGTATATAAAGTGAGCTATATAAGGTACGCTATGTAAGGTGAGCTATGTAAGGTGAGGTATATAAAGTGAGCTATATAAGGTGAGCTATGTAAGGTGAGCTATGTAAGGTGAGCTATGTAAGGTGAGCTATGTAAGGTGAGATATGTAAGGTGAGATATGTAAGGTGAGCTATGTAAGGTGAGGTATATAAAGTGAGCTATATAAGGTAAGCTATGTAAGGTGAGCTATGTAAGGTGAGCTATGTAAGGTGACGTATGTAAGGTGAGCTATGTAAGGTGAGCTATGTAAGGTGAGCTATGTAATGTGAGCTATGTAAGGTGAGGTATATAAAGTGAGCCATATAAGGTAAACTATGTATGGTGAGCTATGTAAGGTGAGCTATGTAAGGTGAGCTATGTAAGGTGAGGTATATAAAGTGAGCTATATAAGGTAAGCTATGTAAGGTGAGCTATATAAGGTGAGGTATATAAAGTGAGCTATATAAGGTAAGCTATGTAAGGTGAGCTATGTAAGGTGAGCTATGTAAGGTGAGGTATATAAAGCTAGCTATATAAGGTAAGCTATGTAAGGTGAGCTATGTAAGGTGAGGTATATAAAGTGAGCTAGATAAGGTAAGCTATGTAAGGTGAGGTATATAAAGTGAGCTATATAAGGTACGCTATGTAAGGTGAGCTATGTAAGGTGAGGTATATAAAGTGAGCTACATAAGGTGAGCTATGTAAGGTGAGCTATGTAAGGTGAGCTATGTAAGGTGAGCTATGTAAGGTGAGATATGTAAGGTGAGATATGTAAGGTGAGCTATGTAAGGTGAGGTATATAAAGTGAGCTATATAAGGTAAGCTATGTAAGGTGAGCTATGTAAGGTGAGCTATGTAAGGTGACGTATGTAAGGTGAGCTATGTAAGGTGAGCTATGTAAGGTGAGATATGTAAGGTGAGATATGTAAGGTGAGATATGTAAGGTGAGCTATGTAAGGTGAGGTATATAAAGTAAGCTATATAAGGTGAGCTATGTAAGGTGACGTATGTAAGGTGAGCTATGTAAGGTGAGCTATGTAAGGTGAGCTATGTAAGGTGAGGTATATAAAGTGAGGTATATAAAGTGAGCTATATAAGGTAAGCTATGTATGGTGAGCTATGTAAGGTGAGCTATGTAAGGTGAGGTATATAAAGTGAGCTATATAAGGTAAGCTATGTAAGGTGAGCTATGTAAGGTGAGGTATATAAAGTGAGCTATATAAGGTAAGCTATGTAAGGTGAGCTATGTAAGGTGAGGTATATAAAGCTAGCTATATAAGGTAAGCTATGTAAGGTGAGCTATGTAAGGTGAGGTATATAAAGTGAGCTATATAAGGTACGCTATGTAAGGTGAGCTATGTAAGGTGAGGTATATAAAGTGAGCTATATAAGGTAAGCTATGTAAGGTGAGATATGTAAGGTGAGCTATGTAAGGTGAGGTATATAAAGTGAGCCATATAAGGTAAGCTATGTAAGGTGAGCTATGTAAGGTGAGGTATATAAAGTGAGCTATATAAGGTAAGCTATGTAAGGTGAGGTATATAAAGTGAGCTATATAAGGTAAGCTATGTATGGTGAGCTATGTAAGGTGAGCTATGTAAGGTGAGGTGTATAAAGTGAGCTATATAAGGTAAGCTATGTTAGGTGAGCTATGTAAGGTGAGGTATATAAAGTGAGCTATGTAAGGTGAGCTATGTAAGGTGAGCTATGTAAGGTGAGGTATATAAAGCTAGCTATGTAAGGTGAGCTATGTAAGGTGAGCTATGTAAGGTGAGCTATTTAAGGTGAGATATGTAAGGTGAGATATGTAAGGTGAGCTATGTAAGGTGAGGTATATAAAGTGAGCTATATAAGGTAAGCTATGTAAGGCGAGCTATGTAAGGTGACGTATGTAAGGTGAGCTATGTAAGGTGAGCTATGTAAGGTGAGCTATGTAAGGTGAGCTATGTAAGGTGAGGTATGTAAGGTAAGCTATGTAAGGTGAGCTATGTAAGGTGAGCTATGTAAGGTGAGGTATGTAAGGTAAGCTATGTAAGGTGAGCCATGTAAGGTGAGCTATGTAAGGTGAGCTATGTAAGGTGAGCTATGTAAGGTGAGCTATGTAAGGTGAGGTATATAAAGTGAGCTATATAAGGTAAGCTATGTAAGGTGAGCTATGTAAGGTGAGCTATGTAAGGTGAGCTATGTAAGGTGAGGTATATAAGGTAAGCTATGTATGGTGAGCTATGTAAGGGGAGCTATGTAAGGTGAGGTATATAAAGTGAGTTATATAAGGTAAGCTATGTAAGGTGAGCTATGTAAGGTGAGGTATATAAAGTGAGCTATATAAGGTAAGCTATGTAAGGTGAGCTATGTAAGGTGAGCTATGTAAGGTGAGCTATGTAAGGTGGCTACAATTTTAAGACATCTAGGGCTCTTTAAATAGATTATAAAAAACAAGAAATCAATTATATAAAATATCAATAAATGTAAGTATTACATATTTTTCGGTCATGACATCCAGACAGTCACATTACTCATTCCCTGGAACTCTCCTAACACAATAAGTCCCCCCCCCCCCCGTGTTTCCCATCCGTTTCACGTGCTCCTATAAGATGCCAGTGCATTCAAACGATGTCTGAATTAATTAGTGGGTAAAGTATTTTTTCTCAATGTTTATAGTTTATATATTTCAATTCTATGTCCTTGTGGTGAATATGTCTGGCCCTTTAGCTCCATGGCGTCGTTAGAGGTCTCACGCTCTTGACAGAAAATGTTTTTAGGAGCGCACATTATTATCTTGTGATTGAGCCCCCCCCCCCACACACACACAAGCTATTTATGGCGCAACAAATTTTCAGAGATGTGGCATTTGTTTTACTAAATATTACTCGAGTACATTTCTGTAGTACTCGTACATGTACACTGTTTTTTTTTAAACTCATTGTCTTACATGCAAGAAAACGTGTTTACTTGTACTCGTGCTTGCACCTTGGATTCTTGAATTTGTACTTGTACTTGCATGGTCAGTACTTTGATAATCTCTTCTAATATTTTTTTAGTAAGACTTCACTAAGTAATTTTTTAAAGCAAAGATTATACTTAATAACTATCGCGTAATTGTTTTCAAAGTGAATTTAATGTTAATTCGATAGAAACTCATTTATTTATTATGAACATTTTCAAACTTATTTGTTGCATTTATTTGAATCTTTAATTTGTTCTTTTTCAGATAAATATTCTTTAAATGTTTCTCATTTTAGTGAAAGTGAAAATAATATGGAAACAAATTAAGTATCTCAGACTTTATATGTGTGTTTTTATTTATATAGTTTAAAAAATATTGAGGTTTATCTCGGGATTTCTCGGGATTCCCCCGGATGTTAAAAAAGGTTTGTCCTGCCATACAGTGAAAACCGGATAGAAAAAAAAATGAGAAACCATAATTAGTCATAGTAAAGGTCAGTCTACTGTACATATTTTGCTAGACATACAGCTTTCTAATTTAGTAAATGCTTTAAGAGGTTATTCATCTTGTTAGTATTTCAAGTGTCAAGACAGGTGATTTGTAAATAATGGTCCTATTATTATTTTATTTGTTTTATCCACTAGAAATAATATTGTTTTGTTTGACTGTTGTTTGTATTCATTTGATGTAAGCGGACAGCTGTATTATGTTTGTCAAACAATTATTTCTAAATTGTACGAAGACATTCACACTTCTGTGGCTGTTACATGTAAAGGGTTACAAATATCCATGGAAACAACTAACACCTTAAACACCGAACTTCCATTTAAGGTAGTGTTTCTCAAACTTTCATCATCTGTTATCCCCCCTTTATTATATTCGTAACACTGAGTACCCCTAAAAAAAACCATGTATCCAATGTTCTCTTCCCGAACTCTACGCTTACCACACTTTGGTTATCACTGGATTAAGGTAAGACATCTTAAGGAAAATATATTGAGAACAGTTATTTACATATTTTAAGTTTAAAATAAAAAAATTAATCACAAGTTTGCTAGCTGCTGATGTAAGTTATTTGCAATCAGCAGAAATATTCAATCTAACTATTTAAATATCACAATTAGGTTACCATTTATCCTATTCCATATCTATGGTTATTAATTTATAAATTATTTAGCTAGTTTTATAATTATCATATGATGTATCTATATACAGGTGTTCAGATGCTGAAATGGGATGTTCTGCCAGTAAAGACAAGTGAGTTTTTTTTTATGGTGACACAATCATTTGGCACTTGTGGAATAATCGGAACAAAAAAAAATGATTATACACCGGTGCCAAGTAATCAGTGAAGCCACTTCATCAACATATATCCTTTGAATCAAGAAAGGATTATTTTAGCTAATTTCCTAATCATTGTTTATTTTAAAAAAAATATTTTTACAATGTACATTGGAAAGTGGAACCCGCTTGATTCTTTTTCAATCATTATGTAATGATGTACAAATGAGAACCAAGTTGGGATTAGATGTTTTGATATTCTTTTATATTAGCTGTGGAATTAATTGTTTCATTAAAAATTGAGATTTTTATCTGATGATAGTTTTGTTTTCTTTCTACGTCTGCATTACATCTCATGCAGGGCCGTTGTTACATATCTGTTACACATTAATGATAGCCTACGGTCACCACTGCTCAGTACAAATTGTTATTAAATATTCCCCTTTCAGCCTAAAGGTACCCAAACAAGTACTTTAGCAGAACGGTCCCAAATATCTGTAAAATTCGGCGCCTTGTGCCTCTGAATATGCAAAAACTACTGTGGTCACCCGTTTTTTTGAAGTATACAATTTTGTCAAGGGAACAAAATATAATACCACCACACATTGCTATATATATAATTGTTTACTTTGTTTTATAAAACAGGGAAAAATACCAATGGGCCTTTCTTTTGGGCCCTAGGCATATATCTAGGTAAAAGTATGCCTACTTGTAAGATCCATGTTGCATAAGATATGATACAAATATGCCCATGGAAAGGGTTCTTTGAGAAGAGGGGGATGGGGTTGGCAGTGGCGTAGTTTGCCCATACATAAAAAAGATCATTACTAAAAATATAAGCTTGAGTGCCCATCTAGACCTATGGATTATTTATTTACTTATTTTTACTTATAAAAAAAAATGTAAAGATATATTTAGTACAGAATATTGTACTCACGCAAGCTTTTAATTTCAGCAATAATAAATTATAAAAAATATTTGTGTGATCGAAGGAATTTTTTTTTTAATTTTTTTTTTTTTTTACATTTTAGTGCATTTTAACAAAAGTTTATAAAAAAGTTCTTTTAAAATGTAATTTTAATTGTTTTTTAATTTAGTTTTGAAAGAATTAAACTTTCTTTTGCATTTTGCACACTTTATGATAAAAGTTAAATTATTTGTGAAAAAAAAAACCTTAAATATTTCGCGCTCTTGCTGCACCTGTGCTAAGTATCGTATTTATTTTGATAGTATAATCTCAGGAGATTTGTTTCCATTATAAACATTAATAAAGTTTTAAGCTTCGTTATTTGAATAGATTTTAATTCATGAACTTTAAAATATTACAGGGGCGTCCCTATTGGTTTGGGGACCTGGGGGGCTTGGCCTTTTTGGGGCCCTCTGCAAATTTGACATACGATATCATGACATGAGATAACAGCTAGTATTTAATATTTAGTGTTAAAATAAAAAAATGGGAACTCGTTTGGGGCCCCCCTCAAGCGGGGGCCCGGGGGGGGACGTTCAAATTTGGACCCCCTCCCCCCACCCTAGCTACGCCACTGAAATATTAAAATCGTTTACCGTCTCGTAGAATATACACATGTGTCAACTTTGAGTCGTCTTATTAATATGATCTTTTCCAAAAGTGAGTTACAAGATTTGAGGACATACAAACTCACGGAAAGTGAAACCAATTTAAAGTCTTATGTAAAATCCTGTCTTTTTCCAAGTTATTTGATTTATTGTTGCTAAAACGTTTTATTTTTAGTTAAAAAAAACTTTATTAAGATTGAAATCTGGCCATATTAGTTCAGATTTCACGTCCATGAAGCAAAGCCACAAATTAAGTAACCAATAGTTTTAAAAATGAAAGCAGATTTTCCCGATTTGAGCAGTCTGAAATTATAAAGTAACCTTTTTGAGTAATGCAGCCTTGACCTCACGCTGAAGGTCACATATTCCGCTTCCGGATTCCCCTTCTCCAATATTTAATGACCTACCTCTCTGAATCAAGAAATAATCTAGCTAGGAAATCTAAAATAGTTTTAACCACACACACGGTTAAGTCAAAATCTGTAATGAAATCTACAAAAAAACAATGGTTAATGACAATCCATAGGAGAAATCTAAAATGACTATCACAAGAAAAATAGAACAATTACCATGAGATGACGTCATCAAAGATAATGAAATCATTAAAATATTTTGGGGGGGGGGGGGGGAAGTGGTTATCTTGCTTTTAAACTTGATGTTAGAGTTTCTGTTGAAATATAAAATGTTGTGGTTTGTGCGTTCTACTATTATTTATGCAAAGTTGTTTATATATATATATATATTAGAGAGGCAAGCTGGTTTGCTCCATAGGCCACACCCACACTTCAAAGGTTTCCTCTGTTTGGGGGGGGGGGGTTAATTTGCCAGTTGCAATAATAAGTTGTTTAAAAATAAAGTCTAAACTTATTTATTTATTTTTTTTTTTGATAAAAATCTGTAGCTGCTCCAACATTTGCAAATCGTCGATCTTAATAGAGTTCGGGCCCTGAAGTGTCTTTGCATAGGGCTCCCATAACTTAAATCAATATACGTCGATATGTTTTACATCCATCATTTATCGATTATCATTGAACTGATTCCTCTCTAGTCGAGATAACAGTAGCTCCATAACATGCTTCACCAAAGTGGGAGTATGTTCCTGTTATAATCGACTATGTACGCCGATCTTGATCATCGTACCCCCGATTGTGGTCGTTTGGTGGAACGCATATACACATCAACAAAAACATATTTCTCCATGGTTGCGCGGCTGTCTTTAGTTCATTCATTTAGAGATCGAATTCAGATTGGTTGATATCTATCTATCTATCTATCTATCTATCTATCTATCTATCTATCTATCTATCTATCTATCTATCTATCTATCTATCTATCTATCTATCTATCTATCTATCTATCTATCTATCTATCTATCTATCTATCTATCCATCCATCCATCCATCCATCCATCCATCCATCCATCCATCCATCCATCCATCCATCCATCCATCCATCCATCCATCCATCCATCCATCTATCTATCTATCTATCTATCTATCTATCTATCTATCTATCTATCTATCTATCTATCTATCTATCTATCTATATTTCTGGTTACATATTCAGGAAAAAAAAATGTCTCTCCTGTAGGTCTATCTCCGTATTTTGAACTCACTAAGAACTGTTTACATATCATATAACATCTAAATAATGGTAGGGATAGTTCAGTTATGTTATAATCCGTTATATGTTAATGAGTGGGTGATAGTTAAAGTCTGTTATATAAGGAACCTTTTATCTACGTTTATGTCTTATATAATAATTTGTTTGATCAAATAGAGTGATCCGTGTATGGTGAATTCATGGGTGTATGGAGGGGTGTTAGTTGTATAATAAGAAACTGAGTTGGGGGGGGGAAGGTTCCTGCAACGTGTTATAAATAGTAATATTGTGTGTGTGTGGGAGGTGATAAATGTCTAGAATCATTTTTTTGCAATGAAAGGTCCCTCGGCATGGATCCCAACCTCTCTTCCAGACCTCGGAGTCGACCCGGGAACGATATCAATCAAAACAAAACAACCTCGATATTATACGCATATAAATACAATATCAATCAAAACAAAACAACCTCGATATTATACGCATATAAATACAATATCAATCAAAACAAAACAACCTCGAAATTATACGCATATAAATACAATATCAATCAAAACAAAACAACCTCGAAATTATACGCATATAAATACAATATCAATCAAAACAAAACAACCTCGATATTATACGCATATAAATACAATATCAATCAAAACAAAACAACCTCGATATTATACGCATATAAATACAATATCAATCAAAACAAAACAACCTCGAAATTATACGCATATAAATACAATATCAATCAAAACAAGACAACCTCGAAATTATACGCATATAAATACAATATCAATCAAAACAAAACAACCTCGAAATTATACGCATATAAATGATATTGATACATTAATGATCATGTTTTATTTTTCTCTCAGATTGGTTACCGTAATCAATTTATTGAACACAATCACAAATTAAAAAAAAAACATAGATTAATGAATATAAGTAACCATTCACGACAAATATACCAGTCACGTGATCTCACATGATTTAATTATTTACATAAGATGTACAATTTTCATTCTTTTTTTTTAATCATCAATTTATGCTGCAAATATTCAAAAAATGTAAAAATAATTTTGGTGTATACACCAAAAAATGTATGTTTCCTCACTAAATTGGTAAAAAAAAAAAACCCATGAAATATTTCCATTGATATATATGCTAAATATGAATATTCTACAGACTTAATTTGTTTTTGTGTTTTACAGAAATTATCTTATTACATCTCTATTAAGTATTTTGAAAAAAAGGAACATCCGAAAAATTGGTTTTTGCTAAAATATCTGATAAATAAAATAAATATTAGACCAAAGAATATTTTCTATGTAGGCATACTTGTGGCTACCTAACAAGCGAGTCCATTTATCTGGCAGTAAGAACCTGCTCATTGAATGAAATATTTATAACAAATAATGAAAAATGAAATGACTATGTACAGTTGAACTTAGATGAAATGACTTCAGTCTAGAAAATTAGATTAGTAGCATGAACCATTAGAGTCATGAAATATACATTTAAATCAATGATATAAACATATTAGTTCAATAATATAAACATATTAGTTCAATAATATAAACATATTAGTTCAATAATATAACCATATTAGTTCAATGATCTAAGCATATTAGTTAAATAAGCAAATATTTAAACGATATTAAACAAAATTTAAACAATCAGGTTTCCCGTGTTAACAATTAGATAAATATTTAAAAAATAAGATCAATGATATAAACATGTTTTGCAAGCACATCAATAATTTATATATACAATTGGATCAATTTTTATGAACAATCAGTTGCATGAGATAAATGAAAAAGAAATTTATGAACAATTAGATCAATGATGTAAACAATTAGATAATTGATGCAAACCATTCCATCACTTTTTTTTTTAAACAATTAAACATAAACCATTAGCTCCATTTATTGGCGTGAAAAGTAGATAAATGACAACGTCTTCATCACTCTAAGATGGTCTACCATGACAACATCATCAACAACAACAACAACAACAACAACAAAAACATGACTCAAGTGATATTTGTAGGCCATGGGCATAGACTTCCAGAGATGTTTGTGGGCCATGGGCATAGACTTCCAGAGATGTTTGTGGGCCATGGGCATAGACGTCCAGAGATGTTTGTGGGCCATGGGCATAGACTTCCAGAGATGTTTGTGGGCCATGGGCATAGACGTCCAGAGATGTTTGTGGGCCATGGGCATAGACTTCCAGAGATGTTTGTGGGCCATGGGCATAGACTTCCAGAGATGTTTGTGGGCCATGGGCATAGACTTCCAGAGATGTTTGTGGGCCATGGGCATAGACTTCCAGAGATGTTTGTGGGACATGGGCATAGGCTTCCAGAGATGTTTGTGGGCCATGGGCATAGACGTCCAGAGATATTTGGGTGCCCGTGACACAAGCGATTTTGTGTTTTTCTCAGCATCATAATTAATAGGAATTAATACTTAAGGAGAGCCGCTCTTGCAGCTGGGGCCGTCGGCGGTCAGCCTTAGTTACTGAATTTATAATGGTAATATTTCCTGGTAAGTATAGTCCAGAAGAACGAGTGTTTTATTTTGTTTGTTTTAATTTTGCTCATGGCTGATAACAGCACTCTTTTATTTTTATACACTGTCATATATTCAGTCCTAGACCACATAACACTCCTATACAGTGTATGACTATTAAAGATAAACACATTATTTGATTTTTTTGCTTACAAATATCATTAAAGTCAATCGATTAGGCCAAAAGTTTAAATCAATTTGGGTACAAAATGACGCTTTAAAAAAAAGAACTTAATAACAGGTCAAGAAATATCAAGAAGAAATTACAAACAAAATTTTGGCATTTTATCAACATGTACAATTGCAATTAATGCCTTCAATCGGACATATTAAGCCTTCACTAAGATCATTACCGTTCTTTGAAACGAGAAAAAATACGACTTGGCATGGTTGTAGACTTGATCCTATTCAACATTAAGATTTTTCTTCCAAATAAAAAGATGTTTAAAAAGATATTAATTACTAGCTATTAATAATATCCAGGCAGAAAGTCATTCGATAGATAAATTAACAGTTGTTAGGGCAAGGGAAAACATAAGCCTTGGTTATGATACTTAAACAGTTAACAGCCTCGCATTTACTAAACATTTTAAGACCTCACATACATACACATACTAAACATTTAACGACCTCACATACATACACTAGACATTTAACGACCTCACATACATATACTAAACATTAAAAGACCTCACATACCTATACTAAACATTTAACGACCTCACATACATACACTAGACATTTAACGACCTCACATACATATGGTGAAACAAGTGTCCACAAATATATTACTTCCATATAAAATAAATGTATTAAGTTACCGGTGTTGTTCTGTATTTATAAAATATGGTCCAACAGACAGGTTAACTGAAGCGTGTGATAAAATAAATACTAGTACAATATGTAACGATATATATAATAAATACATGACATATGCAAGAAACAAATAGGTTTGAAAAAGGGAAGTAATTCAGCATTTATTTTGAAGAATAGAAAATGTAAGAGTTATCGGCACTTTATAAGACAAGGCGAAATAACGATTTTATTTCTCTATCTTACCTTTTGATAATGAGCACATTCACAAGACAAAAACACCTAGACAGATGTAATGGTGACTCATAATTAATAGCTGAATACAACCAGAAGTTGGGGAAGTAAAGGCGGCTGGGTGTTATGTTAACCACACAATTCCTTCATATGCCGAGGTTTTAGAAACAGATAAACTCTACACTTCATCTGCCTCCAATTGGCCGTTTGGGCTAAGGGAACTTTACTTTTTTACTGTCAAGTACTTATTTAAAACTGGGCAGAGTAGATGGACTTAAACCAACTTTCACCAGGACCTGGCAACATTCCTTTGATTTTCACCAAGGATTGAACCCGGGACTTTCATGTACGACAGTTGAGCGACTGACCGCTCTGCCATTCGGCCATTTATATATATATATATATATATATATGATCATAATGAAATGTATTGTTTCTTTTTTACTTCAGTTTGATAAAAGCTTAGCTTTTCCTTAAAGAAATCTTTTAAAATATTTTATTCTATTATTGAACTTACTCATTATCCCAAGTAAATCTTAACCAACTCATAATGGTGCAGACTTGTACAATATTTTGTACAATATAAAACCAGAAAAGATTTTATCGACATCCTGCGAGGCCAAAAAATTTCCAGTTCTATATGTCAAATAATATGTCGATTCCCTAATTGAAAGCATTATAGAGATATGATCTTAACCCCCCCCCCCCACTGTTAATTTTATGTGTATGATACATGCTGAAAGCAATATGCAGTTGCTACATTCTTGAATAGACTTTTGAACATCTTTTGGCTGTTATAATGTTTTAATAAACACGTTACAATATTATCGTTCTATCTTTTCCTTTTTTAAAAATTTAATTGAAAAATATATTGAAATTAATGAACCGTAAACTTAAAAGTGCACAATCATCTCACCGTGTGATGAACAATCTCACCGTGAGGTTAAGAATAAGTAATATACATATATACATTAGGCAAGATAGATTCACCAGCAACAAAGTCAACAAGAAAGGTTGAACTCTTTCTGTCTGTCATGAAACTTTTTACAGCACTGGAAATAAAACCGCTGTAAAATGCTTTCAGGAAACTACCACAAGTCACACAGACTACCACAAGTCACACAGACTACCACAAATCACGAAAACTACCACAAGTCACATAGACTACCACAAGTCACGGAGACTACCACAAGTCACATAGACTACCACAAGTCACGGAGACTACCACAAGTCACACAGACTACCACAAGTCACATAGACTACCACAAGTCACAGAGACTACCACAAGTCACAGAGACTACCACAAGTCACAGAGACTACCACAAGTCACAGAGACTACCACAAGTCACACAGACTACCACAAGTCACACAGACTACCACAAGTCACATAGACTACCACAAGTCACACAGACTACCACAAGTCACGGAGACTACCACAAGTCACGGAGACTACCACAAGTCACACAGACTACCACAAGTCACGGAGACTACCACAAGTCACGGAGACTACCACAAGTCACAGAAACTACCACAAGTCACGGAGACTACCACAAGTCACACAAACTACCACAAGTCACGGAGACTACCACAAGTCACACAAACTACCACAAGTCACATAGACTACCACAAGTCACGGAGACTACCACAAGTCACAGAGACTACCACAAGTCACACAGACTACCACAAGTCACATAGACTACCACAAGTCACGGAGACTACCACAAGTCACAAAGACTACCACAAGTCACACAGACTACCACAAGTCACAGAGACTACCACAAGTCACACAGACTACCACAAGTCAGAGAGACTACCACAAGTCAGAGAGACTACCACAAGTCACAGAGACTACCACAAGTCACGGAGACTACCACAAGTCACGGAGACTACCACAAGTCACAGAGACTACCACAAGTCACAGAGACTACCACAAGTCATGGATACTACCACAAGTCACACAAACTACCTCAAGTCACATAGACTACCACAAGTCACGGATACTACCACAAGTCACGGAGACTACCACAAGTCACAGAGACTACCACAAGTCACGGAGACTACCACAAGTCACGGAGACTACCACAAGTCACACAAACTATCACAAGTCACACAAACTACCACAAGTCACATACACTACCACAAGTCACACAGAATACCACAAGTCACGGATACTACCACAAGTCACGGAGACTACCACAAGTCACGGATACTACCACAAGTCACGGAGACTACCACAAGTCACAAAGACTACCACAAGTCACGGAGACTACCACAAGTCACGGAGACTACCACAAGTCACACAAACTACCACAAGTCACATAGACTACCACAAGTCACGGAGACTACCACAAGTCACAAAGACTACCACAAGTTACGGAGACTACCACAAGTCACGGAGACTACCACAAGTCACACAAACTACCTCAAGTCACATAGACTACCACAAGTCACGGAGACTACCACAATTCACGGAGACTACCACAAGTCACACAAACTACCACAAGTCACATACACTACCACAGGTCACAAAGACTACCACAAGTCACGGATACTACAAGTCACATAGACTACCACAAGTCACGGATACTACCCCAAGTCACACAGACTACCACAAGTCACAGATGCAGCCAAAAGCAAGCCTCCATTGGGGCAGTGCCCAGTTCTGAAGCGAGCTTTTAGAAAGTCAGATTTATCTACCCAAGTTCTTCATTATAATATTTGGAAAAAAATAACATCAACGATTTACTCATTGACATTGATTTATACATTTCTCAACAAGTAACGTGACTGTCGTATTTACTAACATGTCAAACTAAGTAATTTAATTTTATTCATGGGAAGAAAATAAAACGCCTTAATTGATTTGATAACAACAACTTGGACAATTCAGTTTAAGAAATGTAATTCAACCAGTATTACCTTCTGTACAACTAATGGGGATGGTGGTTGAATTGTATTAAAAAGAAAAATGTAGAATTTAGAATGTTATGGACAGCACTGGTCAATATTGACTCATTATTTGGCCAGGATAAGTGACGCTTAGTTAAGTTTATTAGCAAAATTATAACACTTGTCTTTGTAAATTATACATCAACTATTAATACATTTGAAATTAACTGCTTTGATAACTGGCTGATAAGCTCTTTATTATTACACTAGCTGTACCCTGCAAAACCTTTGCATAGAGTTATATTCCCTTAGGCTTGATCGGTAGGCTAGGTTATTTTTGGTTTCGGGCAGATCCGATTTTTTCATGATTGTAATTTTAAACTGGAATACTGTTGTATTAATTCTTTACTTTCGATTTAACGCAGAACCCAAAATCGCTATTATTTTATTAGATACTATATCAGCAATGAGCTATTAAAAAAATAACTAAATAAAAAAAAAGTCTTTATGTTTTGGGCAAGGGGAGAGTAACTTGTGTTCAGCAATATTAAACAAACAAAAAAAAAAAAAAACAACCTAAAAGCCCTTGACAACGGGCGTTACTGCATTATACACAGTCAGTTACATTCTTCATGGTTACAAGAGTACACAAAGTACGGCACTGTTTACTTCTCAGATCTTTTCTGCCTTTGTTTCCGTTGAGTTTCAGGGGCAAACACTGACCGAGACAGTATTGTCTCGAGGTCATCGCCAGTGATCCACTTGTAACGTTTGTCTGGTCCAATGAAGTTAACTTCCGCTTGGTTAGACGTAATCAATGACAACAGTTTTGTTCTCGCCGTTGCAACTGGTGAATGAATTGTCGTTTCTGTGGCAACCACGTGCTGACCTGGAGGATGGACATTGGCTATCGTACACACTTTTGATCATCAACATCGTTAATTGTTTACCGAGGTGGGTGTCTGGTCAAGTGACGCCAGTCTCACACAGTGTACTGTTGTGTCATATTTTAAAGTTGTCACATTGTCACAGTTGTGGTCAGTGTATTCTTCCGTGTCCAGCTTCTGTGCCTCCGGACTGTCCGTCTGCTATCTCCGTCATCATCACTGCTACAAGAACAATAACAATTTTTTAAAATGTATTTTATGCCTGTGAATAAGCTAATTTAATTAAGTTGTTTAGCTTTATGTCTTATATCGGTAGAGCTATTTTAGATTTCTTTAAACAAAAAATAATTTCTAAAGCAATAATTCAATATTATATCAATGTTTCAATTGAAGCTAGTTTAAATATTACATTATTATTTACAATATGTGTTTTGCAGATTATTTTTTCTATGAACTGTATTTACCTCGAAATCGTAAAGAGTATGAAAAAAAAAATTTTTTAAGGTATTTATTGTTAAGTCATATTGAACCATATCCATGCAAGCACTACTTCTAATATAGTAAGAGTCCTTTCTATTAGGTTTAGTTTATATTACTAAATAATCTTTTGGGTAGTGGTGGAGGTAGGGTGCTGTGGGGTGTGCTGCTGCACAGGGCGCCGAAAGAGTAACTCGTACAGGGCGCCACAATAGCTAGCTACGGCTCTGTATGTAGGCCTATTAGCAGGAAGAGAGACTAACTATGACATTCTACCAAACTACACTAGGAAACAGCAGGGAGAGAGTCTAACTAGGACATTCCGCTAAACTAGACTAGGAAACAGCAGGGAGAGAGTCTAACTAGGACATATCGCCAAACTAGACTAGGAAACAGCAGGAAGAGAGTCTAACTAGGACATTCCGCCAAATTAGATTATGAAACAGCAGGGAGAGAGTCTAACTAGGACATTCCGCTAAACTAGACTAGGAAACAGCAGGAAAAGAGTCTAACTAGGACATTCCGCCAAATTAGATTATGAAACAGCAGGGAGAGAGTCTAACTAGGACATTCCGCTAAACTAGACTAGGAAACAGCAGGAAGAGAGTCTAACTAGGACATTCCGCCAAACTAGACTAGGAAACAGCAGGAAGAGAGTCTAACTAGGACATTCCGCCAAATTAGATTATGAAACAGCAGGGAGAGAGTCTAACTAGGACATTCCGCTAAACTAGACTAGGAAACAGCAGGAAGAGAGTCTAACTAGGACATTCCGCTAAACTAGATTATGAAACAGCAGGAAGAGAGTCTAGCTAGGACATTCCGCTAAACTAGACTAGGAAACAGCAGGAAGAGAGTCTAACTAGGACATTCCGCTAAACTAGATTATGAAACAGCAGGAAGAGAGTCTAACTAGAACATTCCGCCAAATTAGATTATGAAACAGCAGGGAGAGAGTCTAACTAGGACATTCCACTAAACTAGACTAGGAAACAGCAGGAAGAGAGTCTAACTAGGAAACTGCAGAAAACAATAAGCAGAAATGTTTCCATTGAAATGAAAGAAGTCCAAATGAGAATTGAGCTAGAACAATTATTTTTAGGATTTTTTTCTTAACACTTAAGGAAATGGTTTCAATGACAAATTGTTGACTTGAGAGTCAGAATGATGGGATAGAAAAAAAATATTATATTATTGCAATTAATTTTATTTATTTTATTCGATATTGTTTTTTTTATTAATGGACATAGTATGTGGTTCAGTTGATACCTAATTTACATAGCTCTGTTTCTTAACCTAAAGTTGATTAAGCTACATGCAGTCAGTAGTAATGAAAGTGATCTCAATTGACCTAAAGTAAATTATATGCAGTCAGTAGTATATAAAGTGACCCCAATGGATCTAAAGTTAAATTACATGCAGTCAGTAGTAATTAAAACTAACGACAATGTTCATCGCATTCTCTAAATAAAATATCACACTAAAATTGTTATTCAAAATGATTTAATCACATGCAATGTTCTTAAAAGCTTATCTATGCAAAGTACTAAATTCTATTTCAAATACATAAACGAAAATCTTGTTATTAAAGAGTTATTTATTGTCTCTTTATTATTTACAACATATCAGAACATTATAACAAATCAGTCCCTGGGTTTCTTTAGCTTGTTTACTATAGTCATGTAGTAGTAAGGTTATCAATTCCAACTAGCAGTTTCTGAATCTAATATGATAATTACATCAACAAAGTAGTGTTTCTCAAACTGTATTTATAGTCTATTTGTACCAAACAAAATTAATATTAACAATAGTATTGTTTACTTCGGCACACACAGAAAAATAAAAACAAACAAACAACGGAATACGGGATGGAGTGAAACTGGGAAACTAACGGTAAAGTAAGACAAAGTTGAGAGCAAAGCGTCGACTTATAAAATGAAATAAATGATGAAGTACATAACAAAATATTATCATAAAAAATAGCCAGAATAACTGCAGCTAATGATTTAGCCAGAATAAATGCAGCTAATGATTTAGCCAGAATAACTGCAGCTCATGATTTAGCCAGAATAACTGCAGCTAATGATTTAGCCAGAATAAATGCAGCTAATGATTTAGCCAGAATAACTGCAGCTAATGGTTTAGCCAGAATAACTGCAGCTAATGGTTTAGCCAGAATAAATGCAGCTAATGATTTAGCCAAAATAACTGCAGCTCATGATTTAGCCAGAATAACTGCAGCTCATGATTTAGCCCGAGTAACTGCAGCTAATGGTTTAGCCAGAATAAATGCAGCTAATGGTTTAGCCAGAATAAATGCAGCTAATGATTTAGCCAGAATAACTGCAGCTAATGATTTAGCCAGAATAACTGCAGCTCATGATTTAGCCAGAGTAACTGCAGCTCATGATTTAGCCAGAATAACTGCAGCTAATGGTTTAGCCAGAATAAATGCAGCTAATGGTTTAGCCAGAATAAATGCAGCTAATGATTTAGCCAGAATAACTGCAGCTAATGGTTTAGCCAGAATAACTGCAGCTAATGGTTCAGCCAGAATAAATGCAGCTAAGGATTTAGCCAGAATAACTGCAGCTAATGATTTAGCCAAAATAACTGCAGCTAATGATTTAGCCAGAATAACTGCAGCTCATGATTTAGCCAGAGTAACTGCAGCTCATGATTTAGCCAGAATAACTGCAGCTAATGATTTAGCCAGAATAACTGCAGCTCATGATTTAGCCAGAGTAACTGCAGCTCATGATTTAGCCAGAATAACTGCAGCTAATGGTTTAGCCAGAATAAATGCAGCTAATGATTTAGCCAAAATAACTGCAGCTAATGATTTAGCCAGAATAACTGCAGCTCATGATTTAGCCAAAATAACTGCAGCTCATGATTTAGCCAGAATAACTGCAGCTCATGATTTAGCCAGAATAAATGCAGCTAATGATTTAGCCAGAATAACTGCAGCTAATGATTTAGCCAGAATAACTGCAGCTAATGGTTTAGCCAGAAAAAATGCAGCTAATGATTTAGCCAGAGTAACTGCAGCTCATGCTTTAGCTAGAATAACTGCAGCTAATGATTTAGCCAGAAAAACTGCAGCTAATAATTTAACCAGAATAACTGCAGCTAATGGTTTAGCCAGAAAAAATGCAGCTAATAAACTATCTGAGGAAATTGGTAAATCTTCAAAGCAGTGTTTCCCAAAGTGGGGTCCAGGCAGAGCCGGATTTACAATTTTAGGGGCTTTAGGACAACACAAATTTGAGGCCCAATTAAAAAAAAATATTGCTATGTTTTTTTTTTCAATTCCAAAAATATAATACTCATTGAATGTATTCCAAGATTTTATTTCAATTTTTGTAAAATATCATTTACAATGTACTACTCTTCATTTTTAGGCCCCTAAAATAATATATAAACATAATACGGGGAGTGAGGGGAAAATTTGATTTCTTCAAGGCTTCAATAGGGCGTGACACAAAAAATATTGAAAATAACTGATTTATAGAAAGCAATGGCTGTCACAGGGTATTCCCTGATGCTTTGAAATTCATTGCTGAATGGGGCTTCCTAGAATCTCTGCCAACACTTTACCGAGCCCGCAATTATTTATCACTATTGGTGTGTCTGTAGATTCATGTGCGAAGAGTTTTCAAAACTGAAACTGATAACAAAAAGTACCTGCCATCCACTATGTTCAGGGGTCGGCAACCTTTTGAGACGGTAGAGCCAAAAGTTAAAATGTACATTTTCTCAGTTTTTTAAAGAGCCTCTAAAATTTTTCTTTCAATATTATGGTATTAGATTAGGCCGCAATTTGACATCAAAAGAGCCGCAACATGACATCGAAAGAGCCGCATGCGGCTCGCGAGCCGCAGGTTGCCGACCCCTGCACTATGTGATCTGGCTTTGTTTTCTATTGAAAGTGATATGGGGAAAGATATTGATAGAGTGATTGACAAGTTTGCAGCTTTGAAGGCCAGGAAAGGAAAATAAAGTTAACTGTCAAAATAACAATAATTTGACTTCGCTTTGCTGGTTGTTGCAGTTTTTAAATGCTTTCACATTAAATTATATTGTGTAATTTGTTGTTTTATCTTGTACATTTAAAACTCATCAGCTCTTGGACCAACAGAACGTATTTCACAAACATTACAATTATAGGCGTTTCTCTAAGGTCTAGTGAAGGGAAATTAGAAACATGTTCCTTTTTTCACATTGTGTGACACACACACACACACACACACACACACACACACACACACACACACACACACACACATATATATATATATATATATATTTCAAAATGTTTTAATCGATCGTTGGACAACAGACATGGGGGGAACTCTGGAGGAAACTGCAATTATAATATTTAAAAAAAACAAAAAAAAAAAAACATGTCCTGTTGATGAGTAAACTGAGTCTCTATGTTAGTGTTTCTTCTTTTTTTTTTAAAAAATCAGATTTTGTTGGAAAAAAAACAAAAATGGGCGACAGTTTGAGAAACACTGGTATTAAAAAAATTCAACTAATTTAATGACCATCTATACTGGAAAGTCACATACATAAGAGTACCTTTTGGCTGATAGCGGCTCCATTTCATCTGAAATAGTTGAAAGTTGAATGAATTAGTGCAGTAAATGACATGATATTTAATGGGAATATAGATCATTTGCTATGATCATTTAATACCGAGTTAGTCCAATGAATGACATAATATATAAAGGAAATATAGAACATTCGCTATAATTATTCAATAACTTAATTTTATTATTAAAGGCAAGAATAAATCTAGTCTATAATAGAATATCTGGGGATGGGGGGGATAATTTTTTTTTTAGTTCTGTGAAATTCTAAATCTCCACCCCTGAACCCACTTCAGTGTGAGTATGTGAGAGAATGGGGGGAGGGAGGGGAGGTATTCTCTATGGGGCTAAAAATAGTAAACTTTTTTTCTTTCCATTTCTGAGAATACATATATATTTCATTTCATTATACGGAGGAAAAACGTGTACAGTGACTAGTGTAAGAAGGGGAAGGGCCTGACATTTTGGGGCCACTGACAAAGTATGACGACGGGGGCCCCATTTCACCCCAATTTTGCCTTTAAAAAAATGATATAATGGCCAGATAAACTTACGAACTTGACCTTGTGAAGGTCGCTCAGCCTTGCAACAACATCGCAGGCAACAGGAGCAGGCAGCCCTGAACTCCTTACGGAATTTACCTGGTAATAAACAGAGACAAACTACAAGTCAATTCGTGATAAACAGAGACAAACTACAGGTAAATTTGTGATAAACAGAGACAAACTACAGGTAAATTTGTGATAAACAGAGACAAACTACAGGTAAATTTATGATAAACAGAGACAAACTACAAGTCAATTCGTGATAAACTGAGACCAAAAAAACAAGTCAATTCGTTATAAACGGCTACACAAGTGAAAATGTCATAAACAGAAACCTGCACACGTTAAAACTAAAATGTCCAACAGAATGAAATACAGGAGGAGTGCGCAGCAGATACATAAATTTTGAGGTAGGGAGGGGGTGGGGAATCGAAGATCTGGGGGCCAAAGGCATAACAACGCGGGCGGATGTTCGCCCAGGTGGAAATCATTTTTTGTCATGCAGGGTGGGATATTTACCACTTGCATACACCATGGAACTGGGATGGGGCGGCGTATTCATAGTTCGCCCTGGTGCACCACTATTGTCAGATATGCCCTGGTGCACCACTATTGTCAGATATGCCCTGGTGCACCACTATTGTCAGATATGCTCTGGTGCACCACTATTGTCAGATATGCCCTGGTGCACCACTATTGTCAGTTACGCCCTGATGCACCACTATTGTCAGTTACGCCCTGATGCACCACTATTGTCAGTTACGCCCTGGTGCACCACTATTGTCAGATACACCCTGAAGCACCACTATTGTCAGTTACGCCCTGGTGCACCACTATTGTCAGTAACACCCTGGTGCACCACTATTGTCAGTTACGCCCTGGTGCACCACTATTGTCAGATACACCACTCCTGGGGGGGGGCGCTTCCTATAATTTGTAATATTATTTTACTTTACTTTCACATTGTTAACATTTATACTGACACTATCTGCTAATGTAAACATGGTCTATCAGTAACATAGTACAATGGTAATAATAAAAATAATATTACATGTGTATACAAATTCATATATAATATATATACATTCATATACACACATACACACAAAGCAAACAAATTATGCTAAGGGCTGTGTAAAAATCCCACTAACACCAGTCACATATGTCCACCGCGGTGCTAACATGGCCGTTTAAGTCTTGGCTGTAGTCTAAATAGGGTAAAAACAAGCGTCCCCAATAGTGGTCAAGGGATTCGATGGAGGATTAAGAGATTACCAACACTTCCTGAGAGTGACTTCATCGGAAATCAAACTTGAAGCCTCACAGGCATTCACCCAGTTCTCAGCCACGGTCATTGTTTTATTTCATCTGTCCTCTTGAACCTTTATATAATCTTATTTAAATTTCATTTTTTTTTAAATCATAGATTTTTATGTATCATATAAGATATTAACGCCAACCACTTTATGACTCGCGGGCCGCATTGGGTTCTTAAAATGTCCGGCGGGCCGGACCAAGAGCAGATGGATGGATTGTTGGCATGAACTAAATGTACATTGCACACATCCATCACAGGCTTTAATATTGGCTTCAAATACTTTTGATATTGGCTTCAAATAGTTTTGATATTGGCTTCAAATAGTTTTGATATTGGCTTCAAGTAGTTTTGATAATGGCTGCAAATAGTTTTGATATTGGCTTCAAATAGTTTTGATATTGGCTTCAAATAGTTTTGATAATGGCTGCAAATAGTTTTGATAATGGCTTCAAATAGTTTTGATATAGGCTTCAAATAGTTTTGATAATGGCTTCAAATAGTTTTGATATTGGCCTCAGATAGCTTTGATCTTGGCCTCAGATAGCTTGGCTTCCAATAGTTTTTGATATTGGCTTCAAATAGTTTGATCTTGGTCTCAGATAGCTTTGATCTTGGCCTCAGATAGCTTGGCTTCAAATAGTTTTGATATTGGCCTCAGATAGCTTTGATCTTGGCCTCAAATAGCTTGGCTTCAAACAGTTTTTGATCTTGGCCTCAGATAGTTTTGATCTTGGCCTCATATAGCGTTGATCTTGGCCTCAGATAGCTTTGATCTTGGTCTCAGATAGCTTTGATCTTGGTCTCAGATAGCTTTGATCTTGGCCTCACATAGCTTGGTTTCAAACAGTTTTGGAAAGAAATTTCGAAGGTATTTGAGAGCTGAAGTCTCTTTCCCTGAACAAGTGACAACCGTCATGAGTTCTAGTTTGATATGGAGACGTGACATTGACACCTTGTGTGTCTCAACAAGCGGCTACCATTTTACAATGTTCTTTCCTAAAGAAAACTCAGTACGTAATGACCAGTCCCTCAGTACGCAATGACCAGTCCCTCAGTACACAATGACCAGTCCCTCGGTACGTAATGACCAGTCCGTCAGTACGTAATGACCAGTCCCTCAGTACGTAATGACCAGTCCCTCAGTAATTAATGACCAGTCCTTCAGAACGTAATGACCATTCTTTCAGTACGCAATGACCAGTCCCTCAGTACGTAATGACCAGTTCCTCAGTACGCAATGACCAGTCCCTCAGTACGTAATGACCAGTCACTCAGTTGGTAATGACCAGTCCCTCAGTATGCAATGACCAGTCCCTCAGTACATAATGACCAGTCCTTCAGTACGTAATGACCAGTCCCTTAGTTTTTTTGTGGTAATGTGCGTTGGTGACCCTGCTGGTATTTTGTAAAAGTAAATTTGGTTTCCATGTTTAATCTACTATCAAGAACAACTCATCTAAATAAACTAATTACCACCCCATCTTATTATTTCTGTTAATTCTTCAACACCTGCAACTCAGAATATAAAGTCTAAAATAAATAAATAAATAAATATATATATATATATGTATATATATATATATATATATATATATATATATATTTAGCCCAGATATAAATGTATTTATAGTAAAGAATATAAACATATACACCAGAATATAAATATACACTCCACCATATACATATATTCTCCAAGGTATAAATATACACTCCAAAATATAAACATAGACCCCAGAATATACAAATTTGGGCCAGAATTTAAACAAATATCCCAGAACATAGACATAAATTCGGTCCACTGCACTATGTGCACTAATCTTATTTAAATTTCATAAAAAAACTATTTTGTCTTTGGCTGATCAGTGGACCAAGTAAACGAGGTTAAAAGACAAGATAACGGCAGTCCACCATTATCTTCCATGTTTATTTATATTTATGTGGTAAACAGATTCTGTGGCAGAACGAAACAACAAAAAAATCTTGTAAATGCATGTCAGCTGAACATTTCTGATGCTGGCAATAACAACATTTTAAACGTGGTCCATTAACGCCAGCTCTCAAAAAAAAAAAAAATAAAAAATAAAAATAAGAAAGAAATGTGGCTCACATATTATCTAACCAGATATTGCATAATGGCTCATTAGAAAAACACATTTTCGCATAACATGATGGGTCATTAAAAAACACATTCTCAGTGGTATCGTAGCTCGTGTGGTAGAGATCACGACTATCTACCTGAAGATTTGAGTTTAAGCCTCTTTTAAGTGAGTACCGGACTTTCCTCCGGGTCCGGAGACACGTCCTTAAATCAGACTAACTTTAAAATGTTTACCTGGCTTTGGCCGAAAAAGTAAAGTAGGTCGGACAGTGAACATACTTGGACTACTGTTCAATTCTTGGCTGTGAATTTTATCTCATATGTCTCCATGATTCTGATTGGCTCTTAAAATTACGTTTGCTTTACTTTTAGTTATCTAGCGTTTGTCTGTATCATGGAAGTAAGAAATGTCGCAGGTGCATGACGTCTAGAAGTCTAATTAATGATTACTAACCAATGATTATGATAACTAAAAAAAAAAAACACACCAATAACTGATGTCACTTGTGTATCAACATCCTCTCCCCTTCTCCTCCTTCCCATGTATATATATAAC
Organism: Bulinus truncatus; assembly: GCA_021962125.1. Lineage (NCBI taxonomy): Eukaryota > Metazoa > Mollusca > Gastropoda > Planorbidae > Bulinus > Bulinus truncatus. Next base: position 2,075,467 of record JAGDYQ010000113.1, read on the forward strand.
AACGTGAATACAACATAGGTTTGACTTACCAGACATGAAATTATAAATAATTGGGTTGGTGCAGCTATTGGTGTAGACCAGCACCTTGGATATCAACGTGATGGCCGGAACCAGTTCATTGATACTGTTGACACTGGTGGTGTGTCTGGGAAATAAAACAAACGATTTGATTGAAGCATCGATTGACCTTAACTAATCTAATAAACGATTCGAACAAATACAAAAGCGTAGCCGACCTCTGCGTTAGACTATATAATGTATACTACTGAATATTGCAGTAAACTATATCATGTACACTACTGAATATTGCAGTAAACTATATCATGTATGCTACTGAATATTGCATTAGACTATATAATGTATACTACTGAATATTGCAGTAAACTATATCATGTATACTACTGAATATTGCAGTAAACTATATCATTTATACTACTGAATATTGCCGTAGACTATATCATGTATACTACTGAATATTGCAGTAAACTATATCATTTATACTACTGAATATTGCCGTAGACTATATCATGTATACTACTGAATATTGCAGTAAACTATATCATTTATACTACTGAATATTGCAGTAAACTATATCATCTATACTACTGAATATTGCAGTAAACTATATCATGTATAGTTTTATACTACTGAAAAATGCAGTAAACCTGTTAAATGAACCATGTCATATTATAGATACAGTTTAATTACTGTATTATTAATATTAAACATAATATAGGCTTTGTATAGTATACACGGAAATCCTTGTATACAAAATCTATTTCTACACACATATTTACATAATACATACATATGAGTATATGCATATATATATTCACATTAAAGATTCAAAGTGCTTAAGGCCATAAGTTGTTATTTCACCTGACTATATTCCAGACATAGTTTGGAAGAAAACATAGAAAGAAGACAACGACCACCACAACCAACATCTTGGCTGTCCTCCTTCTGGCCATCAGCTGTGACACGATGGCCTGCTGGTCACCTTCTGAAAGGACAATGAAATGGTCGATTACTTGAAGTAAAAAAGTAAAAACTCGAGACAGACTTTAAATCATGTGTGCCAACACAACCTGTCATATGAAAAGAAAAACTAAGCGGCTGCTTAGATACCTCAAGATTTATGGGACTTCCTGTTGTGACTTCAGTTGTCGCGCAAAAAAAAAAAATACATGAATTTAGTGGTTCGCTGGAAAGAAAGTTATGAGTTTAGTGGTTCGCTGGAAAGAAAGTTATGAGTTTAGTGGTTCGCTGGAAAGAAAGTTATGAGTTTAGTGGTTCGCTGGAAAGAAAGTTATGAATTTAGTTGTTCGCTGGAGTAAAGTTCATAAATTTAGTGGCTCGTGTGGTCAGAGCTGTGGCTAGCTAATTTGACGCCCTGTGTGTTACATATTTTGGCGCCCTCCTCCCAAGCGGAAAAATGCCCCAAGTTCTCTCTTTCGTGGCCACTTCTTGTTGCGGCCACAAATGCCACAGCGTACATATAAGCAGAGTTGAATAGCAACTAAAAATAATTTTGTTGACCTAAATGCTGACGGACTGACTCGCTCAAATGAAATAAATCATAAGAAAATCGTGAGGTAAAAATCAACATTCATCAATCAATGTGTCTTGGTAACATTTTTAAGTTTCCGTCGGAAATATTTGTCATCAAATGGATGTAAGAAAAATGTCTTAGTTTTCTGTTCTCGTCAGTAGTAATGAATTTATGAGATGGAATTAAGGATATGTTATTACGTATGTGGTGTAAATCATAATGAGCAATATCAAGAACTGAATAAAAAGACATCTTTGAATGTATGCCTATCACCACCACCAGCTGTAAATGCCATGGTCTCAGGTTACCCTCATGGACCACTGTACCACCACCAGCTGTAAATGCCATGGTCTCAGGTTACTCTTGTGGACCACTACCAATGATCTTCCCCTACATGTATTGCACTCCCAACTATATGGCTATGTCTCCAAAGTTATATACTCATCTATTAACTAGTTATTCAATTGTTATGTTTTGTGCTTACGTAAGTTAATTGGTGCTTACACCAGTAGATATAACCCAATGTTATAAAGTTTAGTATAATCATTATTACAAGTGTACTTGTTGTATAACAAGGAGGCGGAATGAGGCCAACTCAAGGAGAAGAGAATTGACATAGGCATCTTCATCTCACTTGGCTTATCTTCCTAATAAAATAAGAACATGCCAAGTTATCGTTCTTTCCGGTGGTGAGTATTTTTTTCTTCACGTGTTCTCTCCCTTTTTATTTACAGTCGTACACAACCTGAGCGTGAGCACGAATACACTGACAAGGAATTGATGTGTAGCCATGTTACAAGCAATTGATCCAGACTCTATTATAGTCACTACACATGTATAGACACTGTACATTATATATCCCATTCGAGACACAATAAATTATATACCGCCTTACAGACCAGTCACAACCACAGCTCCAGTCACAACCCCATCTCCAGTCACAACCCCAGCTCCAGTCACAATCCCAGCTCCAGTCACAACCCCAGCTCCAGTCACAATCCCAACTCCGATCACAACCCCAGCTCCAGTCACAATCCCAGCTCCAGTCACAATCCCAGCTCCAGTCACAATCCCAACTCCGATCACAACCCCAGCTCCAGTCACAATCCCAGCTCCAGTCACAACCCCAACTCCAATCACAACCCCAGCTCCAGTCACAATCCCAACTCCGATCACAACCCCAGCTCCAGTCACAATCCCAGCTCCAGTCACAACCCCAGCTCCAGTCATAACCCCAGCTCCAGTCACAATCCCAGCTCCAGTCACAACCCCAACTCCAGTCACAAACCCAGCTCTATTCATAACCCCAGCTCCAGTCACAATCACAGCTCCAGTCACAATCCCAGCTCCAGTCACAACCCCAGCTCCAGTCACAATCCCAGCTACAGTCACAATTAAAAAAATCTACTGATGTGTCCGAGGGCATTTTATTCAATGTTAATTGAAAAAAAAAATTTTGAAAATTTTTCAAGGCAAACATCACAAAATGCCTTCTGCTATTAATCTCGGTTACTAAAGATTTTTATGCGTACTACGTCATCATGGTTGCAAAGAATTTGTAAAAATATATAGGTTACACTCACTGTATTCGAGCACCGACCATATAACACGTTTACATAGCCCGTAAGGCGTAAGCGATCTAGTCTTATATATCTATGTGTATAAGTACCTATCCCTGAGGTAAATAAAAGGGTCATTCAAAATTAAACGAAACTAAACAAAAATTCATTTTTTCGTTGTCTAGAAATAATTTTACTTTAAATAATTTGTAGTAATTATTTTGTTTGAGATATTATTTTTATTAACTTAATTCATTTTTAAACCACAAATTATATTTTTTTTTTAAAAAAAAGACCTCTTCTTTTATTTAAAAAAAAAATTATGACCAATTTTAAGTAATAAGTAATTTTTAATCATATTTTTAGCGTCAATTTTTGAAGACGTGCCATTGTTATCTTCAAATAAGCAGTTTTTGTCCACATTACATTTTGTTGATTTGTACTGCGGAATCTACCAATCTAATCATATGTCTGAAGATAAGAAGTTGAGGGATTAAAGCCTATGAGGCGTAGAAGACAAAGGCTGAGAAATATCACTGTTGTGAAGGGGATGGTGGAAGTAGAGAGGGGTGAATCAAACACCTCTCAAGCAAATGAGACAAGCCAGAAAATCGTTGTAATCTGGCGATAATAGGTGGGGGGGCGGCATTAGATGGAAGACAAAGAATAAGATTATCTTCTTTTTTTTTTTGAAACATGGATTGTGCAAGAAATGTAGACTGTAGATGGAGACATGGGCGTATTCATGGGGGGGGGGGGCGGCAAGGGGGCATTTGCCCCCACCCCTACATTTTGAAAAAATGTCATATAAGAGGGGGGCATTTTCTCCCCCCCCCTTACATTTAAAAAAAATGTCATAAAGTTGCTCCCCCCTGGAAAATTTTAGCCCCCCCCCCTGGAAAAATTCCTAGCGACGCCCATGGATGGAGATGTTAATATTCAGTAGAAAAATCGAAAGTTCATGTTTCTTTATACGTTGTTTCAATTGTACTTTTTTTTTTTTAGCTTTTAGTTAAAGTGTAAAGCTGTAAATATACGGCTTTGTAAAAAAAACAAACTCAAATATTGACTTTTTTTTAGTTAGTAATTACATACAATGGACTGTATGCAAATTTTCGAGCACGCGCTCTTCGATTTTTTTTGTGTGGGTAAATGCATGTCTTATGATGTGTTAAGTTGAAACCTTTTACTTAACTCATTATAAAGTCTAACATTGCACATCGAACTAGATCTAACATAGACTAAACATAACTACCCTAAACAAAGTGAAACAACCTGTTCTGACCAAAATAGATCAAACATAGACTAGACATAACTATCCTAGACTAAAGTCAAGATCATACACTCTATTCGCGCACTGAAGTATTTATGAATCTATTTGTCTGTTTGTGTATGCCTTACTGTCTACAAAATTGTCAGTCTTACTATCCATTCAGGGCCGTTATAAGGCAAGGGGCCACCCCGACGTTCAACTCGAGTCCCCCAAGAGTACAGTGCTTCATGTTTGATGACCATAAATATTTCAAAGAAAAAATCTTTTTGACAATTTGCAGTGGGGTTCTCGTTCACTGGGGGCCCATAAATCTGTTCATACGTTCTTTGTTTATGTCTGTGTCCGTGTCTATATATCTATTTTATAGCTAAAAAGTGGGTGTGTGATGTGTGGGGGTGGGATGGGGGGCTTCAAGTATTCTTTCCTAATAAATATGATGAAGCGAGGGCCCTGATTGGCGCCTTATGTCCCATAATAACATGATCTATCTGCCTAGGGCCCCATGGGGCATACAAACGGTTCTGGGTATAAAATATCCATCTGCATGTCAGTAGGACTCTGAAAACCTTGTATTATATATTTCCAAATATAGACTTCTGTATCACATACGTACCTGTGAGTTGCCTTGAACTAGTGGAGCTGGACCACAGACAGATGGCTATCGCCGTGTAGTTGTAGCCCATGATGGTGATTGGGATGGCGAAGAAAGTGATGGATAGAAAGATCTCATACTTCAGGGCGACCTGTTCATCCCTCGGGGCGCATGTGGTTAGAAAGATGGTCAGATTGGGAGGCACTATATCGTCGTGGATTTCCTGAGATGGAAGATACCATTCGGGAGAAGGGTTAAGGGGTGTGTGAATCAGTTCATGATAGACTACTGGACGACCACAAAAAAAAAATCAATAAGGAAAAAAAACAACAACAATATAAGGATTTAGGTTAAGGACAGACATAGCGGTTGTTGTTACCGCCATCTTGACACAATTAGTTGATCCAGATTTAGTCCTTAAGTTGTTTATTTTTATACGAGTCACTAGATGATGTCAGGAGACTAAATTGTAAGGATAAATAAATTATGAGAGGTGTCGGCTTGACGGTCAAGTCATCCATTACTGTTACTTAATGTAAATTTTCTAATCTTTATTGAGCTTTGAATTATGGTAGCTAGGATGTTGTTTGTTGTTATAGTAGCTAGGGATGTTGATTGTTGTTATAGTAGCTAGGGATGTTGATTGTTGTTATGGTAGCTAGGGATGTTGATTGTTGTTATGGTAGCTAGGGATGTTGTTTGTTGTTATAGTAGCTAGGGATGTTGATTGTTGTTATAGTAGCTAGGGATGTTGATTGTTGTTATAGTAGCTAGGGATGTTGCTTGTTTTTAGGGTAGCTAGGGATGTTGATTGTTGTTATAGTAGCTAGGGATGTTGTTTGTTGTTATAGTAGCTAGGGATGTTGATTGTTGTTATAGTAGCTAGGGATGTTGATTGTTGTTATAGTAGCTAGGGATGTTGATTGTTGTTATGGTAGCTAGGGATGTTGATTGTTGTTATAGTAGCCAGGGATGTTGTTTTTTGTTATAAACATGAGTATTATTTACTTTGTTTTGTTGAGGAAAAGACGTCAATGGTTGGATGGAATACATTATTTGTTGAAATTCTGATGAGGCCGATGCACACATTAATTAACATTATGTTTTACAGAGCAACCAATCAAATGAAGACACATCAAGTTATAGAAAACTTTTGCGAAAAAAAAATTAAGACAATATACCTTTTCAACACTCATTATCTCTTAAATGTAATTCTGTAAGTTTGTGTTGAAGTGAAGAAAGATGAAAGAGACAGGTTTATTCGTTTTACTTTGAAGGTTTCTGTGTGTCATCGTCAAGTGAGGAAAATTATCAATCACAAACAATAAGAGAATCCTTCAGCTTGTGATGCAAGTTTGGTTGGTGTGTGCAGGCACGCCGAGGGGGGGGGCAGGGGGGGTCATTGCCAGGGGGGCCCGCATCTGTAAGGGGGCCTGGCCGCCCCGACCATGTCAATTTTTTTCACGACTTATTGTTTATTAAGGGGCCCGCAATGATGTCCTGCCCTGGGGCCCGTGTTGGCTCTCGGCGCCACTGGGTGTGTGTTAAGAGAAGGGACAGCTTTATCAGTCATCCAAAATGTCATTTTGCGCTAAACGTTAGCACTCTTCTGCTGCTCGTAGATATGTTCGAATTTTATAGAAAAAAAAATTAATTCTAAGCCAACTGTAATTGGCTAAACATTACATGATATCGTTTTATTAAAATAAGTCGGTTTCATATTAAAAATAAGCCCCCATGAATTAATATAAATTAAGCCCCCTTTGAAGTAAGATATAATAAGCCAGTAATGGCGAACCTAAGGCACGCGTGCCACAGTGGGCACGCAGAGCATCTTTTTTTCGGCACGCGACTAAAATATCACTTCCTTTAATTTGTATTGGGGTGTCGCCACTTTGCTATAAAACAGTGTTTTTTTTGTTTTTGGTTGAATTTTGGGCTTGCGGCCCCTAAAAAGATTCACCGCCATTGTAATACGTCATGCTTTTTGTGTGTTGTTGTTTTTTTTGTATTAATTCAAATAATTTGTTACACTTTCCCCACTAACATGAACATCAAATATTCGAAACTTCAAATATACTACTAGATTGATATTGTACGAGTATCTTAGCATTGAAATATTGAAGCTAACACGTTAGAATATTTGCTTAGTCATCCTAAATGTAAACATGCATCAAATAGCTGGAAAACCATCTGCTCTGTAGCTATTTTTTTAAATGTCAAACTGTCACATGCCACTAAATGACTGAAAATAATATATACGTTTTCTTACCCATTAGCTGTTTGAACTGTAGAGCCCTTAGTGCACTTAAGAAATATTTTGTTTTATTTAATAGAGCAGCTTTGTTGCTTAGACCAGTGCTTCTCAAAATTTTTGAAGTCACGGCCCCCTTGGAACGCCAATCAATATGTCACGGCCCCCATATTTTTTTTTTGGTTTAGATTGCTTAAATTTATAATTTTAAACTTCTATATGCAAACTTTTACTAGTCAATACATGCTTTTTCTAATGTTAACAATGAAAGAGTGAAAGGATGCAACATACACAATAAACTAGATTATATTTTAAACATATATTAATACTATTTACATACAATACATTAGGTTAATTATATTTTATGTGTCACATTTACCGAAATTCCACGGCCCGCCTCCAGACAGTCCATGGCCCCCTAGGGGGCCGCGGCCCACTACTTTGAGAACCACTGGCTTAGAACATCAAAATAACAACGATACTACATGATTTAAACAAAAACTGCAGTGAAGTCATTAAAATAATGATAACACTCTATAAACTTATAAAAATGTAGATGTCAAATAATATTTTGTCTGGTTTCCTACTACATGTTACAGTATGTCACTACTACATGTTACAGTGTTTCACTACTACATGTTACAGTGTTTCACTACTACATGTTACAGTGTTTCACTACTACATGTTACAGTGTTTCACTAGTACATGTTACAGTGTTTCACTACTACATGTTACAGTGTTTCACTACTATATGTTACAGTGTTTCACTACTACATGTTACAGTGTTTCACTACTACATGTTACAGTGTTTCACTACTACATGTTACAGTGTTTTACTACTACATGTTACAGTGTTTCACTACTACATGTTACATTCTGTCACTATGTTTTCATCCAATGTACTCTAGCACATGAACAAGTAAAACGTTTGATTCCATTAATCTGTGGATTCATTTACCCCTGGCAAATATTTTAATATATCTATGACTCATGAGGACATTCCTGAAACAATTTGTTTGCCTCTGATTTCCCCCCCCCCCCCTATTTCAGAAAACAAACAGACAAACAATAATAGTGTAAGTGTGCGAATTTATATGTATGTGCTCTTATGTAATGGATACATTCAGGCATATTGTATAGCTTGATGAGACAGAGGAATAGAAAATGTTGATAAAACAACACATGAACTATTCAGACTAGACGATAATAAGGACATTTAAGGATATACTCGATGGAACAGATGAACAGAACTAGCAGACTAATTAATAGACAGGTAATTACATTAATAGTTGAACTGATAGAAACAGATTGATAGACAGACAAATAGATTAAGAGATTACTTCATAGATGATAAGTAAATCAATAAATAAATCAAGAGATAGATTAAGAGACACATTGCTAGACAGGTTTTTTTTAGATTGACAGAAAAATATAAAAATTGATTACTAGCAGTATAAACATTATCAACTGATAGCTCCCTCCCTCCCCACACACACACACACTCAGAAACTGTTGGGTAGGTTCATGTTAAACTTGTCACCTATGGACACTCACAGTCAATTTGATATAGATCTGTATAGATCAATAGACAAAAATATAGACTAATTAATAGATCAATGGACAGATAGACAGATAAATAGATTGATAGACAAATTGATAGACATACACATAGATATATTGATATTTATTTTTGTACACAGATTGATGGATAGGCAGATAAAAAGTAATATTGATATCCTGCCTATATATATATATATATATATATATATATATATATATATATATATATATATATATATATATATATATATTAGGGTGATTCAAAACAATATGGTAAAAAATTAAATTTTGAATTTAACTTTGGGCACCCCCCAAAAATGTTCCAATATATGAAAAAAAAATTCAGTACAAATTTTAAATTTTTTGGACAATATTAAGAGGGTGCTACCGCCATGTTTAGTTTTAACAAATAATAATAATGAAAAAATCAGTATATTTATTACCAGTTAAACAAATCTAAAGTTTTTTTACTTGTTTAATAAAAAGTATACAAACAATTAAATTAATAGTTAAATTTTGGTTCAACTGCACCAATGTTGACTTGTTCCTGTCTGGGCAGTTCTGTCTATACTGTTTCACACCCTCAGCAGGTACTGTTTCTGTTCTTCATTGTTTGTGTGAAGTTTATTGTAATCTTACATAACAGCTACTCCAATTTGCTTTTTTGAAGGTTTCATTGGTCTCCCAACTATCTGGATCACTGCTCAAAATTCAGATGACAGTCCAAAAATGGCAAAAATACGAAAGGTGTTATTTGAAACAAAATCATCAAGTTCTTTGAATTCTATCAGAGATTGATCAATTGTTGTTTTTTTCAAAGAGCCAGGTAAACCATTTGTTTTCAAACATCTCACCATTATCTGTTTTATGTCAAGTGGTACTTCATCCTCAAAAAAAGCCAATGCAACAAGTTCTTCTGATAAATACCAGAGGTGTCTTAGAAATTTTTTCAAAGCCACCGCTGAAATCTGTGAATCAGGATAGCTGCAAGCAAATACTTAAATGATACAATAAGTTTTATAATATTAACAATTTCACTATTCACTTGGTACATTAAATTAATTAGTCCAACTAATATTAACCCTCACCCTAACCTTTGTAGGCTTTTGATAAGCCAAAGATCATTTCGAGGAGCTGAAATGGCTGATGGTGCTGTAAACCAGGCTGTAGTGTAAATTCTTGTGGCAAAAAATGCATATGTTTCTGAGACCCCGTTCTTCTTTTGCTGTGAGTCAAAATTGGGCCCGAAATAGTCATATTTTGATGGCATATATGGCTTTGGCCATCCACCTAGCACGATGAAGTCCAGCTGGTTGTTTAAATGATATACATTTTGCTGGAATTCCTCCAAGATAAAAAATGACTAAGTCAAGTAGCTTTCGGTAATCGTCACGAGGTTGAAAAGTTGTGAGCTGTTTTTGTGCAAATTTGATAATTTCTTCAGCAATGTCAACAACGACTGATGTACTAGACTCCTCTGTTAAAACAGTCTGAGATGTTGATTTATCAATTAGTGGCAAGTGTTGTTTAAATCGCTTAAAGATTGCTATGTCTGAACTTGTAGAAGGACCAAATGAATGCTTTACACCTGCTTCCAACATAATTTCAAGCATATGATGACGACAGGCCAGCCACAACATTTCCTTCTGCATATTTCGCTCCAGTAGGACACATGCTCCAGTGAATTTTGCTCTACTACTGGACATCTTTATTAAACTAGTTGAAACGATTTTAAGAGATAAAATACAAAAATCTGAGTGATATTATAATATTGATTTTGTGTAAACGTGGCCAAAGAAATTAGACAAAAAAATTTAACAAAGAATAATCAACAGCAAAGATTAAAATTAACTGAAATAAATAAGAGTGACATTGTATCTTCATCATTTCACATTAATTAATAATATGTTTTGGGCATAGTCAGTCAGGCAGTCACGTTATTACCAACAAGGAGTAACATAATTGAAATTCGTAAAATTCACAATGTGGTAGCAACCATTAAACATGTGTCAAAATCAATAAAAATTTTACTGATTTATTTTTTCATATATTGGAACATTTTTAGATGGTGCCCCATGAAAAATTCAAAACTTCATTTTTTTTAATCACCCTAATATATATATATATATATATATATATATATATATATATATATATATATATATATATATATATATATCAACGTATTGATTTTATCTCATCGCTGAACGAGATCGAACTTTGACCATGAACTCACCTCCATCATGACAAGATTGGGAATGGACGCAATATGTGCCACTGCCCAGATGACCACCACACATATGATGACCCTTGACTTGGTCTGTTGAAAGGTCAGTGGCTGGCAGATAGCGAACCACCTTTCTATTGAGATGCTGGTCAGCGTCAGGACGGAGACAATCACAGCGACATTCTGAAATGTAAACAATGAAATCATTCAATTCAACCAATCAACATTGAATTTACCAGCAATACACAAACTATTTCACCCAAGAATCACTCATTGAAAAATGATTTCTACAACTTGGCCCGTTACAAATAATATATATATATATATAAATATATACACACACACACACACACACATATATATATATATATATATATATATATATATATATATATATATATATATATATAAGCGATTTGGGCTCTAAGTTAAATCGAAAGTATTGCAGTTTAAAATACAATCATGAAAAAATCGGATCTGTCCGAAATCAAAAATAACCTAGCCTACAGATCAAGCCTAAGGGGATATAACTCTATGCAAAGGTTTTTTGCAGGGTACAGCTAGTACCTTATATTTTACAAGTTATTGACTTTCGTTACCTGGATAAAACGGTTGATCCCCAACTATTGTAGCGGTTCTCAACCGTGTAGTCGCGAAAAAAAAAAGGTTGAGAATCGGTGCAAAAATACGAGTTGCACGACACTGAACAAAGTTGTACAGGTTAAAGCTTTCCTCTAACCAAAGCGAATTTCGCGTATCTAGGTAGCTCGCGAAATTCGCCCCTCTTTCGCGGCAATGTATTTACATGGAGATGCTCAAACCGCGTAGAATTTCCGCGGCGGTGCAGAGAAATTTCCCGGCATCGCTTCTTTCAGAGTTTTTTCGCGTTTCGCGAGTGTAAACAATCCAAAATGGCTGCCTAGAAACATCGACTCAAATGAAAATCAAGGTTAAAATTGATATAAATGTCTTAAAATTAACAAATAAGACTTACATTTATATATAGCAACTTGAATTACATCAGATTATACCAAAAAGTAAGTGTTTTTTTTCACTTTTTACTTGTAAAATACCATAACTGTAGAAAATATATCATAAGAAGAAAATGTCTGCCGACGTCTTCAAATAAACAAAAAGAAAATTAAAAAAATCATTATATCCGGTCGGCTGACGCCTACGTTCGCTTCGCTTTGGTGTAGCGAGGGTTTTTCGCGCTTTGAAAAATCTCACGTGAGAAATAGCGCAGCGGTTCGCTTCGCTTTGGTTAGAGGAAAGCTTAAGACAATCAATATGTAGATACCGATGTTGTATCACACATGATGCGCAATGAAAACTTATTGTATTATTATTGTTTGAAGGGTAAAAAACAAAACAAAACCATGAAATGTGTGTCCCTCGGGGTAAAAGATGTGATGGGTGTGGACCGTGAGGTTGACGATGTTCACAACTTTGATCTCCATGCCTTAATACGTTTAAATCGAGCTATGCCAAATCCAGTGGCGTCACACTAGGCTTGAAGTGGTGGTGGTGGGGGGGGTCACTTCCGTAAAACGTTTTAGGGGGTGCAGTCATATAATATATATAAGAAAATATGATGTTTTCGTCATGTGGAGGTGTGGGGGGAGGAGAGGTGTGGTAAAATTCAATGGACATACCCCCCCCCCGCGCCGCAAGCCTTACAGGTCTTAAAAAAAAATAACGTCACTGGCTAAACAAATAAAGCAGTGCTGAACCGAGGGATTTGGGGGCCCGGGAGGTTCGGCCTCTTTGGGGGGGGGCTGCCTTTTTAACATTCGACATCATGACTTGAGATAATGTACTTAATATTTAATGTACAAAAAAATGTGGGGCCCCCCCTTTAGCTGGGGCCCGGGGGGGACTTTCGAATTTGGACCCCCCTCCTCCCCCCACCCTAGGTACGCCTCTGAAATAAAGACAAATCAAAGGGATGTATAAGGATGACGGGGAAAGCCCCTTTCAACAATAAACAAAAAAAAAAAGAAAAGTATTTAACTTTATAATGTTTAAAAATAAAGACAAAAACAAACTCAACTTTTTCCAAGAAATACTGCACGAGACAAGTACCATGCGTTAACTCGTGACGATTGGAAATGATAATTACATAGAGACTGTGAGGCGCATGTCTGGAGGGGTGGATGTGGAGGGAGGCCATAGGACCAGACACACAATGCCAGACACACACAGTACCAGACACATATGATCAAAACATGTTTATTCAAGACCCGAGACAAATTCGATTTGTAGATGCCATGTCGGCTGGACAGAAGAGGTCCTCAGTGTTGTGGTCGGTGACCCCCCTCCCCCACCTCCCCCGGGGACAGTGGACCATCCTATGAAATACAAACTGCTAATTGTACTGATTACATGGGTGAACGTTCATTACATAGACTAAATGCATATTTGTGTATGATATATATATATATATATATATATGTCTTTCTCTCTACATATCAACAACATACATATTAGCAAGGTACATGTGAATGAATATTTACAGTAATTTATTTCCCATCACAGTTGTACAAACATAGAGAGAACTTGTATAGTGTCTTTTGTAGCGTACTGTGTCTTGTATAGTTTCTTGTATAGTGTCTTGTGTCTTGTATAGTTTCGTGTATAGTTTCTTGTATAGTGTCTTGTGTCTTGTATAGTTTCGTGTATAGTGTCTTGTATAGTGTCTTGTGTCTTGTATAGTGTCTTGTGTATTGTATGGTGTCTTGTACAGTGTCTTGTGTCTTGTATAGTTTCGTGTATAGTGTCTTTATAGTGTCTTGTGTCTTGTATAGTGCCTTGTATAGTGTCTTCTGTCTTGTATAGTGTCTTGTGTCTTGTATAGTTTCGTGTATAGTGTCTTGTATAGTGTCTTGTGTCTTGTACAGTGTCTTGTATAGTGTCTTGTGTCTTGTATAGTATCTTGTGTAGTGTCATGTAAAGTGTCTTGGATAGTGTCTTGTACAGTGTATAGCATGCTTTGATTCATTATTTAATTGTTTATCTGTCTGTGAGCCCATCGAGCCTTCTGTTGCATCTCTATTCTTTATTCGTGTCTGTCTGTTAAACTCAGTCAATCACATATAGCCTACATCTGTAAATCGATGAATCAAAATCATCAAAAATCCATCTCTTATGTCTAGTTATCTTCTTTCTATCTACATTTTTTTTATAAAACTATGTGTCAGTCAATCATTTCACGAACCAATCACTTCTTAATCTGTGGCAGTTGTTAAATATAGATTTAAGTCTCTAAGCAAACAGTTACATGGAATAACACACACACACTCACTCACACACACACACACACACACAAACACACGCACACACAAACAAATGCATTTTTGTCCAAATTTAGGAACGAATCTCATTAATGACGTAGACAAACAATTGTTTAAAACTTCTACCTAAGATTCGGCTTAAAGTTATTTCGTTTCCTGGTTTATCTTTTGTCAACTTGGATGTCGGAGAGTCCATCTTTCATAGAAGTGAGAATTTATTCTGTTTGACCTCTGAATCTAGCTCTGGTGTCTCATTCTTCTGATGAATTATTATGTCAACTTAAGGGAGGTAATTCCCTATTGATAAACAAATCACGATCTTCTCTCCCTTTTTAATCATTATTAAAAAAAAAAGCAAAACTCCAACCGTCGCGGATAACAACAAGTAGAGAGATGTAAACAAAAAATAATAATAAAGAAGTGTAGAAGCAAAAAAAAAGGGCAGAGGTTAAGGAAGCCAAATAAGTTTGAATTTTAATATCAAAAGCATTGTCTGCCCGTTAGATGTGTGCATGTGTGTATATGTGTGTGCATGTATGTGTGTACATGTGTGTGTAGGGTGATACAAAAAAAAAAATTGTGCAATTTAATATTGCATTGTTGTTACATTTTTTTCCTTTTATATGCCTATAATTTCATGCAAAAATTTTATTGAAATTGAATTGCATTTAGAGGTCGCTCATCGAGACTGAAGTTTATAGTATCTTCTTTAATGACATGAATAATTATTATATAAACATTAAATTAAACAATAATTAAAATCAACATTACACGTTAATTTC